>CP139508.1:355379416-355732147 GCA_021014915.2 Artemisia tridentata subsp. tridentata | reverse complement strand
CTTTGCTAGCTGTAAGATATTGGATATCATAACACAAGGTCGGATTGATGTATAAGCCGAATCTAGAGAGAGAAAGTGGGATATTCTAGTGAGATAAAATGAAGTTGAATGATTAAGAACAAATGAACATCCAACCCTTTCCCTTGGGTGGGAAAGGGTATATATAGTTACACATAAAATGCCCCACATGGGCTGTGGAGTGAGCTGACAGTGGGTAAAGACCCGACACACTTCCACAAATATTACTATGACTAAACTAGTATTACGATAACTAAACTAATACTAATAAGCCTACGAGCTAACTTAATGCTAATAGATACTCGGGGTGACCGAGTCTTTCATATGAATATTTATATTCCTAACAATCTCCCCTAAGGGAGGTCACCCCGGAAATTACAATTTGAATTCTTGCATTCTAATGAACTTAATTTTCTAGCTCGTAGTCTTTGATTCTTCATAATTGGTAAGCTTTGTACATTAAGTCGTGATCTTCTGATGAATGTTCCTTTGATAAGTGTGATCGTTGAGCATTCATTGTGATCATCAGTTTTGGTAGTTTGCGTGTCATTCTCTTTGTACTGTTGCATCCTTGTGATAAAGTGATCATTGGACCGGCATGCTCACACTTTTCTGGATCATGATATTCAGCATCAGAGTAGCGGAATCAGTGTAGAAGGTCTTTCAATTATCATGATTTCTTTGATTATTATGATAAAGTGTGAGCATGGGGTGATGAATCGGCATCTTTTCGGCACACCGCTGCAACCGCCAGGGATTCCTGCAAACAACAGTTAGCAATAAAACGTCCGGCACTTATAGGTTTGGATTTCGAGATCGTTAACTGCATAGTGTGAAAACTTTCTCTAATCCTTGCCAAGGCCGTTCCTGAATCGGATACCCCCGAGAGGGCTTACAAGATCTACCGAAGTACATCAACGATTAGGTGAGTCGCTGGAGTTCACTCCACGACTGTAGACCGTTTGAAACCGCCGTGAATACTAAGCGTAATCCACAAGGAATTACCGAAGTGACCAGCTGTCAAGGCTGTTTGATGTTGACCCTGGCAGGAATTTCCATTCAATCATTGAGAATTACATTTGTAATTTCTCTCATAAATGTTCTGGCAGATTGCTAGGATCTGAGTAGGACTCTTAATTGTACAACTGATGTCCTTAATGTTGAACCATCAGTGTAGCTGTATCATGTGTTCATATGCGATCTTTTGATATATCTCGCGGCTCTAGACTCGATAAGTGCAATTTTGGTGGACGGAGACTGGAGCGGTGTCTCCTGTTTCAATATCAACATGGCTCGTAATGAGAGGTCGATAGATTATGCAGGGTTCCCCGTGAGAGTGAAACAAGTCCTTTTAAGAGAACTTGAGTGGCTAGATGGTTTAGTGCAGTGCGTCACTGGGTCCATGACGTCTTGTCTTCAATACCGGTGTTACCTTAGTAACCACCAGTAGCATATGAATTGAACCCGGTTTCTGCCCTAAGGTTGAATAATTGGAGGGCTATTTCTTTTCACCCTTTCTCATTACATTTCTTTTTAATTCTTCAACCCCTTCTTTCTCCTTTCTCATATTACTCCTTTTTTCATAATCATACCTAAGGACTTTCTAATACTAACTATTCGGTATTGTCCTTGGGTAGATCCCTCCGGCTCTGGCGGATCATAGGACGATTTTCCTAGCCTTAGCCACCTTATAGCACCATGACTATCCTATGTTGCCGTAAACCATTTATTTGAAAAATCTCTCAAAGTGTTTATAATTAAGAAACACATTTTTGCTAACACTTTGAGAGTTTTGTACTTTTCAAATACTCCCCCTTAACATGTGCTCATATGATTATAGTTAAAATTTGCACATGTTGGGTAGAGTTCGCACTTTTTGAATTGATCCACCTTCAGTGAACATGATCGATTCGAGACACGCTTACATCACTAGTTAGACTAGCTTGAAATTATTACCCGGCCTGGTAAAGTCCACAGAAAGTTTCTCGAAACGGTACACTCTACTCAGACAAGTCCTCTTCGAGACACGCTTACATCACTGGTTAGACCAGCTTGAAATTATTACCCGGCCAGGACAAGTCCTTTCGATTAATGATAGTTAGTTTCGCTTCGTCAATTCATTGGTGAAGTCTGAGTCGCGCTTACATGAGATGCCATTTCAACTTAGTTATATTTTAATCACCATTTGTATTTTTCTCCCCCTCATTAATAGCATATTGATATTGTTTTTGAAAAGCTTTGATTAAAATATAATTTTTGAGGTTTTTGGGAAGGGTCTTACAAGATTGTATTGGTTTGTACAAAGAGTTTCTGTTGTTCCCTTAACACGCTTAGAGTTAACTAGAAAGTTAATCTATTTGTGTTTATGACTAATACAATATAATGATTACTTCTAACAGTTAATGAAACGTTAATATAAAACACACAGTATTTTCAACGTTTAAATTCTTATTAGAAATGAATCAAATAATCTATTACCCAAAGTGTTTTGCGGAATAAACACTTTGGGATTGAATAGACAAGGTATGGGTTGTCTCCTATCTAAACTCAATGCTATGCTTGAGTGGTAACAATATGCCTCACTGAGCTATCTCAGGGACTGGTTACTTTTTGTAGGAGAGAAGTTGTTTTGCAAAATTCTAAGGCTTTCAATGTACAAAACACACTCAACTTCTCTCCTTCTGAACCTATTTATACACAAGTATAAAAGAGTAAAAGTGATTAAAAATACTTCAACTTGTTGAGGAAGCGTGTCTGACAATTACAACAGTAATTGTTATTTCCAAGAACCAATAGGAATGGAGCAAAAAGTCTTTAGGAGTGTTTGGTCTGACACTCCATGACTTTTGGCCGTCTTTGGGAAGGTTGGTATCTGACAAGATAAGAGTGTTTGGTCTGACATTCTTATCGTCTCAAATACTTCCCACTTATTCCCGCCTTTATTTCAGGCGTTGGTTTCTTCAGTCTTCAATCACTTATTGTTGTTGAGGAGACTAGGGTTCAGTGAGTTCTTGTCCAACACTCACTGAACCATCATCTTCTTCTTTGGCTTAAGTCCTGCTCAGGGAGTACCGCCTACCTGAGTAGTGAATCCTTCTTCTTGAATTCGCCTTAAGCATCCTAAAGATGACTCACTGAGTGACTGTTCACTCAGTGACTTGAATTGTTCTCGGTTTAATTAACACTTAGTTAATTTGTGTCCAAATCTTGTTTTAAGTATTCTTGGGTACTGATGGACCCAACAGTTTCAAATACTCCCCCTCTTGAGAGGGAATACTTGTTCTTTTGAGCAGAATTATTAGAGATCGTTTGAAAAAGATTTGGATTAATTCTACTCAAAAGTAAGAAGCTTTCGCTTCTTTTATCAAGAATGAGGCACTGAAACGTACCTCATACTGCTCCCCCTCAACAAGTAAGGGAGGTAAGGACGACACACAAAGCATATGTTTATCACTACTTAAATAGTACAAAGTTCACAACATAATGTAATGACATCACAACAAAAGAGGACTAATTATTACAGAGAAGATATTCTCATTCGGTTCTCTGTAGAAGTCTGTAATCGCCCTCTCGAACACGTCCACCAACATAACTTTCCAGACTGCGGAAGATCCTCCTTATCTTCAATCGTTTTCGAATGGCACGAATGAACTCATTGTTCATATCCAGATCTTTCTTTGTCCAGAACATAGTATACCGCCCTGGATTCGTCTTGTTTATCTTGTATTCTTTACCCTGTAATCCAGTGCTTCTTCAATCTGATGTAGAGTACCATCACTGAACTTGTGGATTTCATCAAACCGCATGATCATCTGAACCTCATACCTATCTCTGAACACCACAGCCTTTGGAGACTCAAGAACCGTGTAGTCGTGCTTGAATTCCATGTTAATTGCTTCCCATCGAGGCCTCGTGAGGTTGAGTTGAGTCTGATAACTCTCGATCCCAAGTTGAAAATCCTCTACCCGTTGTCTGATGACTAATCCCGTGGTCTATAGATTGACGACAGTGGCAAGCATCTTCTTTTCATATGGAGATAGGTGGTGCAGCTTACCTTGAAGGTGCAGCAGGTATAGATCTTTAAAATCACTAGGACGTAAGTGTATGAAGTCACCTTCTGCAATGATATACTCTTTGAGATCAGCACGGCGAAGGACAATCTTCTTCAAGTAATCATAGCCATATATTGAGAAGATCTCGACACTGACTACGCTCAAGATTTGCATTCGAGATCGTACAGCCTTGCGATCACCTTCAGCAGTATGTCTGTCAATGTAGAACTGTTGTCTACTGAACCACCAGTGAGATATACCAAATGAAGCAGAGATGTCATACTTGCACTCTTCCTCAATCCACATTTGATCTGGAACTAATTGCTCAAGCCCAATATCTGGGTAGTATGCAGCTTTCATCTTTGTAATTGATAATGCATGTTTACACTCCTTGCTGCCAAATCGGAGATACTCCAGATCTTTGTTGAAGAAGAAGTCGGTTTGGATGGTGACCTGACCAGGTAGACCACCCAGAGGGAGTGGTTTGCTGAGGTTGTACCTGAGAATTCCCTCGTCGACCTGATCAGTTAGAAGCTTGTGGCATTCTTCCATCTGGAACTGAAGATGAATCACATTAGGATGAAAGGCTCCCATGTCTCCGTCTGTGCAAGAATCACATTAGGACCCGTCTATGAAAGCTCCCATGTCTCCCGTCTGTGCAAGTAGTGAGTTTTCTGGAGGAGGCACATAGCTGGACACAATGGCATTTGCCCAGTTGTTATCAGGAACCTGCAGATCTGATGAAGGGATGGACCAAGCTGGTTCAGGTGTTGAAGGTCTGTCTTCTTCTGATCTGGGCTTCCACCATGTCTTCATCATCTCATCTGTAGGAGTAATCCCAGGAGTTGCAGATCGGTCATCCCTTGAGAAGGACTTCCACCAGTATTTCCTCGGATTTACCTTGGGAATGTGAGTATCTGCTGTGTCATCATCATCATCAGAATAAGAGTCTTGATCGTTGATAGCTGAGTCTTCATTCATAAAAAGATCATCAGGAGTTGACGAAGCAGAAGGCTTGAATCTAGTATCAAAGGTCGTCCAAGCAGCATAACCAGTAGATGCAACATTCTTCGATGAGCTTGGACCAGTAGCCTGCTTCGTCTAATCTTTCTCAGTAGGTGATGCAGGAGGATGAGGTGGTGGTTGTGCTTGGTGTGATTCCGATGCTCCAGATGAGCCTGCAGCTCCAGATGCTCCTGATGGAGGAGGAGGTGGTGGTGGATGTGGTGGAGACCCAGATGGTGGTTTGGGTTTGTCCTGGCTCTTTTTCTTCTTTCTACGTTTTTCAGCCAGGTCCTTGAAGAGTTGGTCAGAGTTATCACGGCCAATTGATATTTCTAATGCTTCATATAACCTTCTGTGGTCTTCATGACCTTTGTCAAGATTTGTCTCATACATTCGCTGTAGGAGAATCTCCTTCATATCAGAGGTGGGAAGATCTCTAAAGCGTGCTCTCAGCGGTGCTTCCATTGCCTGACTCACGGCTTCTGCTACTTGTTCGTCGATAGCAATAGTTACCTTTTCGTCAATGTTGAGATTTTCCAGCTTGGACAACCGAGAGCCATGATGTTTGAGAATCTGAGGTAGATTATGACCTTCCAGATCAGCAATGCGTTTGAGAGCTTCAGCAAGTTGTGATTCTAAGCATTTGTTGATATATGGAGGTATTGGTGCTGCTGTTGTCGTGATGATGGTTGCTGGTGTGGTTGTTGCAGATGAGGGAGTTTCAGTTGCTGGAGTCACTGTTGGAGTTGGAATTGCCATAGTAGGGACTGTTGAAGTATCTTGTTCAATAGTGACAGACACCATTGACACAACCTCCTTCTCATCGTTAGTTTTCTCAGTTTCAGGATCAGTGGACTTGTCTTTAAGAAATTGGTCTCCGTATGTGAAGTCTGGTTCCAAGTGCTTGAGCGAAGAAAGGGTGCCAGTTGAGCTATCTGGCTCAAGTATATGAGTCTGTTCATCAGCTCTCAGCTTACGATTCTCAAGTACATTCGGGTATGTTGTGGACACGAACTCATCATTTAGCTTCACAAAGGTGGATAAGAGGTGAAATCCTTCTCATTGGGTGATATCTCTTTCTCTGCTTTGCCAGAATCAGGGCCTGTAATATCTTTAGCTTGTGTCCCATCCTTCCCAACATTCTCTTCCATGGTTCCCCCTTATTCTGATTCAGTGTCACTAGAGTCAAGATCAAGCTCTTGACTTGGTGACTTTTCCCTTGCAGCTTCAGAAACTTGAGAGGTTCGTCTCTTAAGAATGAATTTTGTGGTTGTCTTTGATGCCGGAGAAGAGATATCCAGAAGTGTCTGAGCAACATGTTCGTCAGTGGCAATTCCTTTTCCTTTACCTTTCACTTCCGCCAATGGTTGAGGTCTCCCTGTATCAGGTTCTCTGAAGATCACACCTTTGGTAGAGTATCCCGGCAACTTCTCTTTTTCTTTCAAACTGGCTTCTACGGCCTTTTGAAGGTTATCTGCCTCTTCTTACAGAATAGGTTCAGGCATGGAACCTTCTTCACTCATAAATTGATCTTCCAGTCTTTGTCTTTTATGTGAAAAACTAGAAGGGGAGTTGAATAGTTTTATGTCTTTTTAATTTTATTATGAAAACCTTTGTTTATTTTTAAAACACTTAGATTCAAGTTTGTATGAAAAATAAAACTTGAACCTTATTATTAGTTATATATGTATTCTTTTAAATTGATTGTAAAAGTTTTGGTTTTTTGAATGGAGTTTCAATTTGATCTATATGTGAAGTCAACTTCTAATTATTACTAACAGTTATATATGCCTATATGTTATAAAAGTAATGACGATAAAAATAAAGATGTAAGTAAGAGATGGAAAGATCTAACCGAGACACGAGGGATTTATAGTGGTTCGGCTACAAGGACACCTTCCTTGCCCTACTCCACTCCCCGAGCACCAAGCTCGAGAGTTTTCTTCACAACTTCAATAAGCTCCCTTATGGCGGAGAAAACCGTACACAACTTTGGCTTACACGGGTTTAACGACACAAAGCTAAATGTCGAGTTCTAATCGTAGCTAGAACCAATCTCACAACTTCACAACACAACTTCTTCACAACTTATTCATGACTACTTCACAACGGCTTCACGACTTCTTCACGACTTCAACACGACTGCTACACAACCTCTATGCTCCGGCTTCACGACTCCAACACTAGGACTTCACGACTAGGACTTCATGGCTTCAACACGACCGCTACACAACCTCTATGCTACGGCTTCACGACTTCAACACTAGAACTTCACGACTAGGACTTCATGGCTTCAACACGACCGCTACACAACCTCTACGCTACGGCTTCACGACTTCAACACTAGGACTTCACGACTAGGACTTCATGGCTTCAACACGACCGCTACACAACCTCTATGCTACGGCTTCACGACTTCTAGGCTATGGCTTCACAACGGCTTCAAGACTTCTCTACTTCACAACTTTACAAGACTTCTACTCTACTTCTTTACTCCACAACTACTTATCCACCTTCTTCACTACTTACACACTACTCTAGCCTAATCACTTATGTTTACAACTTATATACACACTTTACACAAATGAATGAAAGATTTACAAAGTATACAAAACAAATAACTTGAGTAACAAGATGCTACTAAGTTATAATACTTCTAGTCTTGATTGATAGAAGTATTCTTCTTTTGCACTTGGATGGTGGAAGCTTGGATCACTTGGAAACCAATGCTTAAGATTACATGATCAAAGGTTTTTTGAAGATATGAAATGAGATCTACAACAGAAAGTTTTAGTGCAAAAGGGTGAGTAAAAATCCAGGGGAAGGCTGGTATTTATAGGCAGAAAAACTGGGCAGCTGGAGCCTACTGGAGCGGGGGCGGTCCCCTTAAATAAGGGGCGGTCCCCTTAATTTTAAGGGGGCCGCCTAGCAAAATTAAGGGGGCCGCCCTACTGAACGTTGGCCAATTTTTTCCTTTTGTGGGGAAGGTTTTTCTGGAATATTTTAACTTATTTTGGTTAAAAATTTGAATTCATATTTTTATAAAAGATTAAACATTTTTATTTAATACCAAAAATGTTTTTCAAAAATATATAAAATGTTTTTGATGTTTTATAAAAAATCTAGTTTTTAAGGAAATGTTCTTTTGATCATATAATGCATTAAGCATTAGTTCATTCATACCTTAAGTGATTTTAGTTGTAGAAGTGAATATTTACAACTAAGTACTTGTTTAATTTATAAGTTTATGTTTTAATGAGTTTACATTTTGTGATCATCAAAACATAGAGATATGAATAAATATTGATAATGTTTTTAGGCATTTATTTATGTCAACAATCTCCCCCTTTTTGATAATTACAAAACCTAAACTCATTAAACCAAAAAGTTTGTTTTTGGACAAGTATTTAGTGAGTTTACATTCACTTCTCCCCCTTTTTGTAGAATCAAAAAGGTTAAGCCGACAAAATTCAAACGTGAAATTTGTCGGGATGAAAACTCCCCCTTGATGTGTACTCCCCCTCGTTTGGGGGCACCAAGGAAACGAGCTATGGAACGCTTGCAAAAAAATATTAGAAGCACAAGTATATGCAACATAAGGCATGCAAACATTCAAACAAAACAACTAATGATACTATAAGTATATGTAACATAAGGCATGCAAACATTCAAACAATAAGCAAGCATATAGAATGAGATCATGCATTTAATAAAGTGTTGTGTACAAATACACAGCCAAGTGAATTACAACATAAGGAATGCAAACATTCAAACAAAACAACTAATGATACTACATAATCATCCCAAAAGCACATGATTCCCATAAAGCTTGCAACCAAAAAGAAGAGGTGGTGGTGGTGATGGGTTGGTTAATATGTGCTCAATGTATGAGTAGTGATATATGGTGGGGATGTTGTTGGTGGTGGTGTTGTTTGTGGTGAATTAGGTGCATTTGGAGATGAGCATTTAGGTGGTGGTAATGGAGTTTTGGTGTCTTAGAGATGATTTTGGTGATAGCATGGTGAATGAAAATGGGTGTTTGATGGAGGTGATGGTTGATTTAGGTAAGGTTTGGAGGTTTTGTGGTAAAATTCCAATACCAGTTCGTCCTTTAAGAGAAATGGTAGCTGGGGCTAGATAAAAGGGGTC
Organism: Artemisia tridentata subsp. tridentata; assembly: GCA_021014915.2. NCBI lineage: Eukaryota > Viridiplantae > Streptophyta > Magnoliopsida > Asterales > Asteraceae > Artemisia > Artemisia tridentata. The sequence goes on along the minus strand of CP139508.1, from coordinate 355,722,923 downwards.
GCAAGATGCAAAAAAAAACAGTAAATTTTACTGCCCAGATGGCCGGTCCCTTTAATTGTAGGCCGGCCCCCTTAAAATTAAGGGGACCGCCTAGGGAATTAAGGGGGCCGCCCATCTGGTGTTTTCCCAGGCGACCAAATTTGAAAATTTTCCAGAAAAGGGTCATTTTTAGGGTGTTTTTGCAGCAAGCTCCATTTGAATCATGTACATCAAGAATGATTAAATAGTGGCATAAAAATGTTAAATACGCATGCATACATTTAAAACATATTATGGAATAAGCATGTTATTAATCATCAAGCATGTATATATATCATGATATTGAGTATACAAGCAATAAGCATAACAATCATATATTAAAGACAAGAAATAAAGCATTCATTAGTTAAAAATAATTATGTTAAAAACATAATTATTGATACAACACATATTTTGCTTATAGCATACAATAAGTAGAAAATTTTAAATTGCCTAAGAGATCCATTTGACTTGCTTGAGACATGAAAAACTTGAATTATTTTGGATGGATGATGGTAAAGAGGGGGTAGAAATGTTGGATTAATGGGGTTGTAAGTTTGGGTGTATGGATGTTGGAGAGAGTGTTGATGGAGGAATTGGAGGTGGAGAGCTTGGACTTGACCATGTTGAATGAGGGTTTTGATGTTGTTCAAGTGGTGGTGTTGGATTAGATCTAGTGAGAAGATACTCAATCCAAGTGAGACGCTCATTTAAGGGGATGGTTTGATTTTGGAGAAAGATGCAACAAGGACAATTGTTGACATGTTTCTCAATTTGACTCAAGTGATGTGGTGATGATGGTAATGATGGTGAGATGGACGGTGATGGGTCTAAGTTGCTTTGAGCAAGGTGCAAAGCAAGTTGAGCATTAAGCTCATGGGCTTCCTTGAGTTCTTCAATGAACTTCAAGTGTTGAGTGGAAGGTGATGATAATGGAGAGTGGTTGTTATTTGGTGGAAGTGGTGGTGACACTTTTGGTGGTGGAGACATTTGTGAACTTGGGTAATTATGAGTGAATGAAGGTAGACATATGGATGATTGGTTATGTGTGTGAAAGGGTTCATTAGGATGAGGTTTAGGTGTTGGTTGAGTTTGAACAACATCATTTGTTGGGTTATGGCAAATGTCAAACTTCCTCCTCCAAATGGGCCTCACTGAGGTTTTAGCAACTTTTGAAGGCTTGGATCTTGGGTGGTTAGATGATGACATGTTTGGATGGATGATATGGATGAGCATTTATGATGGAGTTGGGTATTTATGGTGTAGTGATGATGTGATTGTGGAAGGTAAATTTTGGTGGATGGTTTGTGACAAAATGTGTTTGTGAATTTTGGGAAGTATAGGATAAAATGGGCTAAAAAATAGAAAAAGGGAGCAGCACTTTCGACCATCAGATGGCCGGTCCCCTTAATTAAGGGGCCGGTCCCCTTAAATATTAAGGGGGCCGCCCATCTGCTGATTTCCAGGTTACTGGAAATGGGTTTTTGGCAGAAAATTGTTGAAAGGGTTGTATTTTTGGGTTTAGTTTCAAGCAAGTCCAACTTCTTTTGAGGCAATTTAGGATTTAATAACTTATGTATGCTAAGCATATTCATTAGACATTATTATCTAGCATGCAAACAACTCATTTAGCATGTAACATATATATGTTAGACAAGAAAACACTACATAGCACCAAGTAATTCATAGTATCATATTTAGGAAGATTAATAAGCTAGTTAAATAATCCTAATGAATATCTATGTGCATGGGAATGTAGAGTTGTGATAGCATGGACTTCTAGACTTGTACCAAGTGAGATCTTAGTGAATAAATTATGGTTATTTTCAAATTTAGTTCACTTATAAATGTCACATACATAAATATAGATGACAGATATGTGATCACCATGCATGATTTAAAGAAATGTTTTTGGCATTATTCAACAATGTTTGAAAGTGGGTTTTTATGTGGATGTGAAAAATATTTTAATGAAATAGTTTTGGTTTTATTTCAAAATGTTTTTATGAGGAAAGAAAACATATTTTTCTAATCTTTGGTTTTGATAAACACGTAATTATGGACACAAGTTTGGAAGAAAGGTAGGATGGTGAAACATGTAAAATAGAAATGTGTCATAATCTTTTGAAAAATCATTTTTCCAAAATGTGAAGTTTTTGCAAATTTAAAAATAAGTCCCATTAATTATAGGTTTAAAAATAGTGGTTTATAAAAGATCTGATGCTCAAGGGTATTGGTTAAGTCTATTGTCACATGCTACCTCTTTCTACATATCCTATGGTCTTTAAGCATGTATTATGACTAAATACAAAAATACATCATGTCAGAGTAGTTAGAGAAAAACAAAAGCTATTATAATGACAATGCATTCAACAACTAAACAAATAATTACGAACCCATGCAGTCAAATCACATAGGAGCAAGTAAACATCAAGAAATTTTATATATGCAAGATGACATAAATCTAGGAATGAAAAGCTCTAGTGAAAAGCAAAGTTCATAACAGTAAACTATCGTTAGGTATATTTAGGAAGAATAATATATTCAAGTTGGAGAATGAATATGAGACTATTACTAGTGGTGCTCAATTCAGGCTAAACACGACCGTTTTTACGGGTTACACACACCTAAATTCTCACATAGAAGCAATTCAACCGTTAGGTCAAATTGAGTTTCTAGTCAATAGATTCTCCAGTAGTCATTCTCTTTTTAGAAGAAATTAAGTTCCTAAATTTACCTATCGAAGAGTACCAAATATGAAGATTGCTTGGTTTACTAATACTTAGGGGGGCTAACTAAAGGGTTTCTAGTTCATTAAGCCACAGAACGAATATAACTAAAGTGTAGAGGCAAAGCAACCTATCAGACTAAGCGTATCCTAAGGCATTAATAAGATTATATGCATGAAGTAATTACTTATGAAATTTAAAAAGAGAACTTACCTCACGTCCTAGCTTTTCTTCGTAATGTCTCAGATGATGATCGCCATGTGAATGATAGGTGAGTCGAATGATGATCTTCTCCTTCGTCTGTGTCACTCCATGATTTTGGATTGAGTTCACTTTGGAGTTGATTCATGTAGTCTTCGTTGTTAACACCTTCATTAACAACATTTGAACTAGTAGCACATGTATCTATTTTATCTAAATGTTTATCTATTAAATTTTCTAAGATAACTAATTCATGTACAAGATCAAAATCCTCATCTTTGGCTTGACATTTTTCTTGATGAAAGTTTAAGAAATTTTTCCAAATATCATTTGCCGTTTTACAGAAGAATATTCTTTCATATTCAACTTTCGGCAAGGTTTTATAAATAATTATTTTAGCTTTATTATTTATGTCATTCTTTGTTTTCAAATGCTCAATTTGACTTTCAAAATCCGTTTTTGTTTGACTTTCAAAATCCGTTTTTGTTTGACTTTCAAAATCACCAATCGAAATGACATGCCAAAGATCTAGATCAATTGATTTCACATAAGTTTCAAATTTATTTTTCTATTCAAGAAAAGTATAGTTTTCAAATAGTGGTGGTTTTAGCAAAGATTCCCCTTCTAGATATTTTTCGAATTCCATAGATCGATTCAAGTTTTAAAATACAGTATATTTTAAAGATTTTGATTGACGTGGCTCTTGATACCAATTGTGGAAAACAGAAAGGGGGGTTGAATAGTTTTATGTCTTTTTAATTTTATTATGAAAACCTTTGTTTATTTTTAAAACACTTAGATTCAAGTTTGTATGAAAAATAAAACTTGAACCTTATTATTAGTTATATATGTATTCTTTTAAATTGATTGTAAAAGTTTTGGTTTCTTGAATGGAGTTTCAATTTGATCTATATGTGAAGTCAACTTCTAATTATTACTAACATTTATATATGCCTATATGTTATAAAAGTAATGACGATATAAATAAAGATGTAAGTAAGAGATGGAAAGATCTAACCGAGACACGAGGGATTTATAGTGGTTCGGCTACAAGGACACTGATGCGTGGGTTTTGCAACCTTACAACAGGTTTTACCTCTCGAGGGATCTCAAGAGGCTTACAACCCCACCAGGCAGTGTACCTGACCGATGTAGTATAGTGTAGTGGTAAGTACGGGGGATTGATCGTTCTCCACAGGGAATAGTGTTCGTTAGGTGTGAAAGGCTACTCTAATTAGGTCTAAGGGTTGAGGAAGATTCTTTTTATGTTTTTATAATTTTATGAAAGCAAGTAAAATCTCGGGTTTTGAAGGAGTGGGCGGAATTAGTTGCTAGTCAACTAACCCAAATTACTACAAATGCAAATAAAATAAAATAACAAAAATGAAAAGTGGTGAGAAACTTATGTGTGGAGAAATGTGTTTACTTAGATTTCCTTACTCCCTAACTATCTTTTACCGGTTAATTAGTGTGTATTAGTCGCGTGGATGACGGGTGTATTCCTTAATACCATTCGTGGGGTGGCGTACTTACTTCCCCAAACTCTACAAGCTCCTACTTCACTCCTATGTCGAGCCGGCTAGGAAGCTCCTAACATGGGATCACTAGAATTCGCTTGTGCATTAAATACAACCATAAAAACCTTTAGTACGCGTTTGGTTCATGTTTCTTAAGACGTTCAAGCAAGTTACCGAATAGGAAGTTAGCCAGTTTTCTTAAGCCTAACATAGATAAACAATCATCCAATACAACTAACAACACACTAACAACCAATAATCAATAGCTAGGTTTCATTAGATCTAAGCAAACACAAGATAAAGTTAGCCTAACATGTTAAACAAAAGACAAGCATAAGATAGAATCAAACAACACATAGACATATTGAATGATTAATTGATAACTTATCTTTCAATGAAACATTGAAGATCTCAGGGCAAAAAGCCCTGAAAAAGTAGCTAAAATCGTCTTAGGGTTTTATCCCAAAATTCCACACACTAAGCTCTCTCTAATGACAAAAAATTAGAAAACTATATATAGACTTTGACATCTGACGGCGTCACCTTATGCATTGTGACGCCGTCACCTCGCCGCTTTTAGGGTTCCCGGGTGACCATCTTGACGCCGTCCCTCTTTAGCTCTTCAAAAATCCATTCTGGCTTATCAAGGCTTGACGCCGTCGGACCTATAACGTGACGCCGTCCCCTTATGATTTAAGCCGTGACGCCCTTGATTTAGTTAAAGCGTGACGCCGTCAGAATTCTCATGCAAACTCACTGGCCCGTCATGAGTAAATTTCACATCCAACTTTTCTTGCCAAAGCATGACGCCGTCTGGAGTTAATGTTGACGCCGTCAAAGGTGACTTTCAGCACAATTTTGAGACTTTGCCGTTTTCTTCACTTTTATGCTCCAAAAACGTCCAAAATGCCTCCTTTTCCAGATTTCTCCTCAAAAGTACCTAAAATGACAAAAGGAACGATTTAGGGCAATATTTGATCAAATAAATACGATTTCGGGCTTAAATGACCCCTTAAAAGCGGTACACTTTTCGCCTCATCAAATACCCTTACACTTGAGATTTGCTTGTCCTCAAGCAAATGCGCTTTTATTCTAATCAAAATACAAGTTAGGGGTCATTTAATGCAAACATAAAAGTAATTACAACAAATAATCGTTCCACTTCAATCATAATAAGCACGGAGATTATATACTAGCACCTCACAAGTAGTGTTTAGATACTCACATCTCTCAAGTGTCATCAAAATAAATCTCATAAATGAAAACGGAAAATATCTCTCACTACCTGTCATAGCAAATAGATTACCATAGGCTTGGGAAAGGATCGAAAACCTCCTCCACTAGGCGTAAGCACCTAAGATAAACTATCAAAGAGGGCTTTTAAATGGGTTATAACGTTAGGTGTAGGGAAAAGGAAAACACGGTTTTGTTGGATACGGGATATTTTACTGGTGGCGAGTTAAAGATCTTGATCAATTACATGTACTATACAATGTTGCTAAGCCAAGACTAGACTCGATCTTAAGCTAGAAACAAAATAACATAAACATAAAATAAACATAAAATAAAACGGGATGGTAGTCCGTATGTTTTTTCTATTTTTTCTTTTTCTCATTTTTTTGTATTTTTCTTGATTTTTTCGATTTTTTTTTTTTTTTTTTTTTTTTTTTTTTTTTTTTTTTTTTTTTTTTTGCATACACTTTTACCCTACCATCCAAAATAATACATCAAAGGGGCGTTGCATCCCCTTACACTTGAACTTTTACATAACTTTACAAATAACTATTCTAATGACTCGAATTAAGATAATTGAAAAACTTGGAGTACTTTTAAAACATTTAGCACATATGGGGGTAATAAATGATGTTCTTCCCCATTACTCCATTACACTAGTACTTTACCCATGAGTCCCAATCGTCCCAAAACAATATGTACAAGGATATGACTCGACTTAGCAACCATGTAATCAACTAGATAATTAACTTGGGTTTAAACAAATGTTGTCACAATAATGCACTAAAGATGAGTGCATACAAGGTAGGCTAAGGCGATTTGGGTGTACATTTAAGTGGGGTGTAACAAATTCTTCCTTTAAGTAAAATGCTTAAAGGTCGAAACGAAAAGATAGGCTCTGAGGGGTGTACTAGGGGTATCGTGTACTAAAAATGAGTACAACGCAAAGGGTGTGGGAGAATTACTTGACCAATGTAGCCAACGTAATTATAACAAAAACACAGGTGTAAAACATGGGTTAATCCTAATGCCTCTTATCATGTAGTAAATCTAACTACACGAATGTAGTCTCACTTGTGGCCTCGGAATGGTCCTAACGCAAGTTCTAGAATCTAAGTGCTACCGGTACACACATCATAGCATAAATGCTTTTCCTACCAATTCTAGGGGCGAACCTCACATATTTGGGGGTGGAAAATTTTTTAGTGGTACGGTTTTTGTGCTAGTCATATAACTCCTATCCGTGAGACGCTCATTAAGATTAAAGTTTCACTCCTATATGTTGTAAAAAATTTTAAATTTGGCACTAAAATTACCTTAACAAGTATTTCTCTCAGTTTTATTACACATCTACTATTAAACAAACAAAAATCAAGCGCGATTGTATTCTCAAAAATCGTACTTTTACCCTCCCCTTACACTTAAGATGAACATTGTCCCCAATGTTCAAATAACAAGATGTAAAAGAATAAAGTAAAAGAATGAAATCAAATACTCCCCTGATTCGCTCGTTGGATAATGAATTTACACGGTTAAATCTTCCTTCAAAGAGAATGTTGAAGCTCCATGACTAATGCATCGCCATAAGCTTGATTCAAAACATTTCCTTGTCCAAAATAACCTGTTGAACCTGAGAAAACAAACACGAAAACCTGCATAACATCGGCGGGACAAATCTATATATAAGGATATAATGCTTGTGGAATGATAATTTTGCAGATTCCTGGAGATTATAAGTTGGAGATTTTAATAAAAACTTTTTAAAAACAAAACTTTCAAAAATTTCTGAAAATTAAATCTGACGCCGTCAGGTTATAAACCTTGACGCCATCAGAAATGACCTGACAAAAATTCTCATTTTAAGTTTCCGAAAAATTTCTGGAAAAACCTTTACCTTACTTCCTGGAAATCCTGCAAAACATCATTATGACTCGATACAAGCATTTGACTCAAACAAATACGAATATGTATGTTAATTTAATATTATTACGATTCATGTTCATTTGTGTTCTAATAAACCGATTTAGATTTCCCTTACACTTATCTTTTGCAAAATACCTTTATATGTAGTTAAGACGAAGTTAAAAACAAAATAAAGCATTTTCACAAATTAGTTTTTGAACATGAATCAATAAGAATAAAAATTAAACACACATACGGAAACAAATAAAAACAAACAAACAAATAAATAAACACACAAAGCAAATAAAACAAATAAAGATTGGGTTGCCTCCCAAGAAGCGCTTTTCTTTATTAACGAGTCTTGTAGCTAGACTCAAAGTCACGTACATTACGTGACTCCATCATCGGTCATGGTTCCTAGGCCATTCTCCTTCCCGGTTTTATATTCCGGTCCTAATTTCAAACAATCCTTGTAGAAACCGAATATCCTTTCCATAACATAGTCTACTCCTTTACTTCTATCCTTATCATTCCTATAGTAGACCGCTTGTTTAAGCTCCTTCTCAACATTTGACAAGTTTTGGAATTGTTCTATCTTATATGGCATTTGGTAGCTTACTTCATCGGTCTCATCCTTAAATCTAACTATCCCTAAGGAAGGTTCATAAGTCATTCTAGAGACCTCAACAAATGGTTTTCCAAAAACCACTTGAGTTAAGAATGCATCGACTATTGGACGGATATCTTCTACAATTACAAAGTCGGTGACATAAGTGAAGTTTCCTACATAAACCGGTAATCCCTTAACTCTTCCCGTGAAGTTACTCATCCAACCCTTGTCAGGGAACATCCTATACCCAAGTTGATTTTTCATTATCAAGTTGTAGTGGGCTCTAGTCATGATGTTTATGGGTGATCTAAGGTCGATGTAAGCTTTCCACACATGTAGATGTCCGATGTTGCATGGTATGTTGAGATTAGAAGGGTCGCCTATTTCAATGATTGGTTTACCTAGGAAGTATGGTGTCTCGGGGTCATCGAATAAGTTTGTATGATATGCACGCTCTTCCTTAGTGGGTAGCCTATTGAAGTAGTCCTCATCATCATCTACTTCTTCAATCTCACTTGTCCTAACTTCCTTATCAACCTCGACTTTCCTATCCTCATCCTTAGGTTCACTATTATCCTCATTCCTATCAATTGGTTTAATAGTGACAATGTTGACAAAGTGGACGTGTTTGGATGAAGAGGGGTCTTTTACTTGGGGTCCGCTATTTGTGTTCCTAGCGTCCTTATGTGGAGGTGATAACACTTGGTTATGGAGGGCTTTCAACAAGTTGTCAATTTTATTGGTCATCTCAGTTTGTTGTTGATTGAATTCGGTCTCGAATCTAGCTATCCGAGCTTCTTGAGATGCCATAAATTGAGACATCAATCCTTCAAAGTTATTGGTACTACCATTGCCGGAAGGATTGTTGTTGAAAGTACGGTTCGAGTTGGAACCGCTTGATTGGAAACGATTAGGTGGGTTGAAAGAATTGGGTTGTTGTGTGTTTTGGTTTTGTTTCCACCTAAGGTTCGGGTGATTTTTCCATGAGGGGTTGTATGAATCACCATAAGGGTTTGGCTCGGGCTTGAAAGTGTACCACTTATCTCCCGCTCCGTCGGTACGCGATGATGCGTAGTCCACAAAAGCTTGTTCGGGGAGTTCCATGCAATCACGAGTGTCGTGGGGACCACTACATAACTTACATGAAGAAGTGATTTTGTTCACTTGGCTTGAAGGTTTAGGAGCCTCGTAGGATTTCATGAGAAACTTGACTTGGTCTTCAAGTTCTATGATCCTACGGTCGGAAGTGCTTGAATTGTTCAAAGGCAAAGATATTGCCTTGACCGTTTTATTCAAATCACGGGGATCACTCCAACTTTCGTTGTCATAAAGAGCAAGATCCTCTAGGAGAGCCCATGATTGTTCCGCACTTAGATCACGTAGCTTGCCACCGGCCGATTGGTCAATGGTTTGCCTCGTGGAGAGATTGATATGGTCATAGAAGATTTGGACTTGGAGCCAAAGTTCTATGCCATGGTGAGGGACTTTTTGGAGTAAGTCCTTGAATCGAGTCCATGCCTCGTAGAGAGTTTCGCCTTGACGTTGTTGGAACATCAAGATATCATTCCTTAGCTTGGTAGTTCTTCCCGGTGGGAAAAACTGAGCAAGGAAACGAGTGGTGAGATCACCCCAAGAGGTGATGGATCCTGCGGGTTGACGTTCTAGCCACTGACTAGCTTGGTCCCGCAGAGAGAATTGGAAGAGACGCAATCGGGTCGTCTCTCGAGTGGCAACATCAAGGTCTATAGAATCAACGATTTTAAGAAAGTCCTTGAGATGTTGATTAGGATCTTCAGAACGAAGTCCATGGAATGCGCATCCGCTTTGCACCAACCGGATGGTGTCGGATCGCAAGGGTGTGATATTGGCTCCTTGAGTGAGCTCAATGGTGTTTCGATAGCCGTGGTGGCTAGGACGGGAATACTCTCCTAAAGTACGGGCTCTAGGAGGTGGTGGTGGTTGTTGTGGTGGTGGGTTGTGTGGGTTAAGGATATTACCATCTTCCATGATGTCGGACGGTAATGGTTACGAACAAAGACACGAAGAAAATAGATAGACTAAAGAAAACCTAGAAAAATAAAATAAAAATCTCACTAGAAAGGAATCTAGTGAGTAGACCTAATAGAAATAAAAATTCAACCTAAACAATAACTATTCCCCGGCAACGGCGCCAAAAACTTGATGCGTGGGTTTTGCAACCTTACAACAGGTTTTACCTCTCGAGGGATCTCAAGAGGCTTACAACCCCACCAGGCAGTGTACCTGACCGATGTAGTATAGTGTAGTGGTAAGTACGGGGGATTGATCGTTCTCCACAGGGAATAGTGTTCGTTAGGTGTGAAAGGCTACTCTAATTAGGTCTAAGGGTTGAGGAAGATTCTTTTTATGTTTTTATAATTTTATGAAAGCAAGTAAAATCTCGGGTTTTGAAGGAGTGGGCGGAATTAGTTGCTAGTCAACTAACCCAAATTACTACAAATGCAAATAAAATAAAATAACAAAAATGAAAAGTGGTGAGAAACTTATGTGTGGAGAAATGTGTTTACTTAGATTTCCTTACTCCCTAACTATCTTTTACCGGTTAATTAGTGTGTATTAGTCGCGTGGATGACGGGTGTATTCCTTAATACCATTCGTGGGGTGGCGTACTTACTTCCCCAAACTCTACAAGCTCCTACTTCACTCCTATGTCGAGCCGGCTAGGAAGCTCCTAACATGGGATCACTAGAATTCGCTTGTGCATTAAATACAACCATAAAAACCTTTAGTACGCGTTTGGTTCATGTTTCTTAAGACGTTCAAGCAAGTTACCGAATAGGAAGTTAGCCAGTTTTCTTAAGCCTAACATAGATAAACAATCATCCAATACAACTAACAACACACTAACAACCAATAATCAATAGCTAGGTTTCATTAGATCTAAGCAAACACAAGATAAAGTTAGCCTAACATGTTAAACAAAAGACAAGCATAAGATAGAATCAAACAACACATAGACATATTGAATGATTAATTGATAACTTATCTTTCAATGAAACATTGAAGATCTCAGGGCAAAAAGCCCTGAAAAAGTAGCTAAAATCGTCTTAGGGTTTTATCCCAAAATTCCACACACTAAGCTCTCTCTAATGACAAAAAATTAGAAAACTATATATAGACTTTGACATCTGACGGCGTCACCTTATGCATTGTGACGCCGTCACCTCGCCGCTTTTAGGGTTCCCGGGTGACCATCTTGACGCCGTCCCTCTTTAGCTCTTCAAAAATCCATTCTGGCTTATCAAGGCTTGACGCCGTCGGACCTATAACGTGACGCCGTCCCCTTATGATTTAAGCCGTGACGCCCTTGATTTAGTTAAAGCGTGACGCCGTCAGAATTCTCATGCAAACTCACTGGCCCGTCATGAGTAAATTTCACATCCAACTTTTCTTGCCAAAGCATGACGCCGTCTGGAGTTAATGTTGACGCCGTCAAAGGTGACTTTCAGCACAATTTTGAGACTTTGCCGTTTTCTTCACTTTTATGCTCCAAAAACGTCCAAAATGCCTCCTTTTCCAGATTTCTCCTCAAAAGTACCTAAAATGACAAAAGGAACGATTTAGGGCAATATTTGATCAAATAAATACGATTTCGGGCTTAAATGACCCCTTAAAAGCGGTACACTTTTCGCCTCATCAGACACCTTCCTTGCCCTACTCCACTCCCCGAGCACCAAGCTCGAGAGTTTTCTTCACAACTTCAATAAGCTCCCTTATGGCGGATAAAACCGTACACAACTTTGGCTTACACGGGTTTAACGACACAAAGCTAAATGTCGAGTTCTAATCGTAGCTAGAACCAATCTCACAACTTCACAACACAACTTCTTCACAACTTATTCACGACTACTTCACAACGGCTTCACGACTTCTTCACGACTTCAACACGACTGCTACACAACCTCTATGCTGCGGCTTCACGACTCCAACACTAGGACTTCACGACTAGGACTTCATGGCTTCAACACGACCGCTACACAACCTCTATGCTACGGCTTCACGACTTCAACACCAGAACTTCACGACTAGGACTTCATGGCTTCAACACGACCGCTACACAACCTCTATGCTACGGCTTCACGACTTCAACACTAAGACTCCACGACTAGGACTTCATGGCTTCAACATGACCGCTACACAATCTCTATGCTACGGCTTCACGACTTCTAGGCTATGGCTTCACAACGGCTTCAAGACTTCTCTACTTCACAACTTTACAAGGCTTCTACTCTACTTCTTTACTCCACAACTACTTATCCACCTTCTTCACTACTTACACACTACTCTAGCCTAATCACTTATGTTTACAACTTATATACACACTTTACACAAATGAATGAAAGATTTACAAAGTATACAAAACAAATAACTTGAGTAACAAGATGCTACTAAGTTATAATACTTCTAGTCTTGATTGATAGAAGTATTCTTCTTTTGCACTTGGATGGTGGAAGATTGGATCACTTGGAAACCAATGCTTAAGATTACATGATCAAAGGTTTTTTGAAGATATGAAATGAGGTCTACAACAGAAAGTTTTAGTGCAAAAGGGTGAGTAAAAATCCAGGGGAAGGCTGGTATTTATAGGCAGAAAAACTGGACAGCTGGAGCCTACTGGAGCGGGGGCGGTCCCCTTAATTTTAAGGGGGCCGCCTAGCAAAATTAAGGGGGTCGCCCCTACTGAACGTTGGCCAATTTTGTCCTTTTGTGGGGAAGGTTTTTCTGGAACATTTTAACTTATTTTGGTTAAAAATTTGAATTCATATTTTTATAAAAGATTAAACATTTTTATTTAATACCAAAATGTTTTTCAAAAATATATAAAATGTTTTTGATGTTTTATAAAAAATCTAGTTTTTAAGGAAATGTTCCTTTGATCATATAATGCATTAAGCATTAGTTCATTCATACCTTAAGTGATTTTAGTTGTAGAAGTGAATATTACACTAAGTACTTGTTTAATTTATAAGTTTATGTTTTAATGAGTTTACATTTTGTGATCATCAAAACATAGAGATATGAATAAATATTGATAATGTTTTTAGGCATTTATTTATGTCAACATTTTAGACCCCTGTTTCTTGCCCGCAACACTCCTTTTGGGTTTCTTAGCATCACTAGGAGCATCATCAGCAGTGGATGCCTCCTTTCTCTTCTTGGGTAGAGCTTTATATGTGGGTTTGGTGGTCTTGGATTTTGTCTTGCTATGCTTGGTTAACTTCTGAGGTTTAAGTGCCAGGGGTCCAGCATCACCAACTAGTTCATCAGCAAGATACCTTTTATATGCAGCCACTTTATTCAAATACTCCTGATAATAAGGAGCATTACGAATATCATTTGTGATGAGAGCTTCAGGTATATTCATCCCAAAGAACTCTTGCTTGGTTCCTTTTGCCGAGAATTTGAGATTTCCCAGGACATGTTCATCAGATGGCAAGTGGAGAGGAGAGTCAGATCTTGGATGGAACTTGTGCTGGCATTGAAGATGATGAATTATCCTCTTTGTGTATCTGATACTGGGAATCACAAGTTTGTTGACCGTCTTCTTACTAGCCTTATGCAATGCCAGTTTTTTCTTGTCCTCAGTGAAAGTGTGAATGGAGTGAGTGAATTCCTCCCAGATCCTTTTTGCAAAATCAATGTTGGCCTTTTTAACAATTCCCCATAGAATCTGCAGCATTGGTGCTCTTGGTCTTTCATACCCTGAGATTTTTCCTGTGAGACACATGTTGATGATAGTGATGATTGCCCTCCATGGCTGATACATATCATTAGTGACCACGGCAGATAACGTGTTGACTATTATGGGGTAGCCCAGATCATTGATGAAGTTGATAAGATCATCGGGTGGTGGTGGTGGAGTAAATGGCTTGTTCACAATGACCGGTGTGATTTGTAATGCGTCTCTGATGGTATCTTTGGTAAGATCAAACCATTGTTCATCCAGCTGACAATGGTAGCATCCAGTATCCTTATCATAGCTCACTGTGGACGATTCGAGACAATCAAAATACAGGTAGGAATCCGCTTATCTACTTGCCTTTCAACCTCAGAGCATTCAGTTCAGGTACCGCAGCGGTCGACGACTTGGCTGGGGCAGATCTTCACTCATTATCCTTCTTCGAACCTTTTGGTATGTATTGCCCCCTAACTATAGATCAGATCCAGCAGACGAGAAAGAAAATTCCGCACTGCTGCTGAGTCGTCGGACTTATCCAACAAGGGATTCGTGGAATTTCCGCGGATTGCGTTGGGGGAAATCTACCGAAGCTAGGCAGATAGATAGACTCCTTTTTCGCTGCTAAGGGAGAGCAAGAAAGAGAAAAATTCTTGTTTTTTAACCAGCGCCCCCTTTTGGGTATGCAGGTACTAAGAGTCCTCTCACTACCAACCAGCAGACATCATCTGGCTGGGTCTTGCCGGTATCAACAACGAGAAAAAAACTACCAAATGGAAACAGCAACTAACTATGGCTCTTGGTGGGCCCAGACAACTGCTGAATGTAGATAGCAGGAATAGCTGAGCTAGCTGTAAACGCACTGAAGAATGTGGTTTGCTTAAGAATGTCTACCGCGATTTTGTAGATAGGATTGGGTTGAGACTTATCCATATCTAAGTAGCAGTTGCTTTTTCCAATAGAAACCCATCCGCTACGAGGCAAGATCTGTTCATCTGAACGAGTGGGAGGTGGAACAACTGGTGCTTGTTCAGCGGGAACATCGATATTAACATCGGCCATTGAATCTGCACAATCACATTCACAAGGAAACAAATATACAGATACAATGTTAGACAAGAGCAAATCTCGATGTTAGATCATTGTTTAGAAGCAAGATGCACCCATTAAATCTCAATCAGTCTCAATTTGAAAAATGATTTGACAATTGAATCCTCATAGTTTACAATAAGCAAGGATTGTGATTAGACAAAATATAAACTGATATATGACCAAATCACAATAACACAAATTGCAACAGCCAAATCGCAAGCAGTCAAATAATCAAATCGCAGACTATTCAAAACGCAACAAACAAGCAGTGGATCAAATCGCAACAGCCAAATCGCAAGCAGTCAAATAATCAAATCGCAGACTATTCAAACCGCAACAATCAAGCAGTGGATCAAATCGCAAGAATTAAATATTCAAATCGCAACCAGGTACGAGCAAATCGCAACACTGGTGGTCCTACAATTTGAATATAAAATTATTGCCAAAGCAAATCGCTGACATTACGATTTGACCTGAAACACGCAATATTATAATCAAATCGCACCCATGACACTCAACAGTCAAATCGCAGAGGATAAAATATTCAAAATATTCAAATCGCAGATATTGCGATTTGATCTGTACAGAGCAATATTATAATCAAGTCGCAACATGGCAAATATATTCAAATCGCAACCAGACATTAAATAATCAACACGCAACCACACAGATTAACCTCCAAATCGCAACTTAAATTAAATAGTCAAATCGCATTCAAGAATGAGACGCCAAATCGCAACCAAGCACAATAGGTCAAAACGCAATCAGGAACATTTGGTCAAAACGCAACCAAGAACATTATGGGCAAATCGCAACCAGACGCCAAATCGCAACCAAGCACAACAAGTCAAAACGCAATCAGGAACATATGGTCAAAACGCAACCAAGAACATTATGGGCAAATCGCAACCAGGAAATATCCTCACAAATCGATCATACAAGATATTACCCCTAACCACTACACCAAGACATCCAAAAACGCGAACATAAACGTAGCAAGTGGAAACCTAAGTTTGCGAAGCACTAACTTATCATATACAAACAACACTGCACACTTGATTTTGAATTTTTAAAAGTCCAACACGCATTCCAAAAAATCACAGGACACAATCAAAAGTGAAAGGGGAGGCAAGAAAATAGATAACAGAGCATCTATACATGATAATGAACAAATCCCATCAAACAAATAACTCAAGCAAACACTAACCACGATTCGGATGATGATTCGATAGGGTGACCTAGGACATGATAGAGATATAATCAGAATAAAACAATGATGATCAAGATAAATCATAGACTTAATGATATTAGCATAAAACACTCGATACCTAGGCAAGAATTTCCACAGATTCGAAATATCAGGCAAATCGCAATTAAGAGAGAAAGTGAACAGTGATGTTTGACTAATGTTTGACTGAGCTATGTTGTTTTGACTAAGCCAAATCGCAAAGGGGCAAATTTATACCTAGGGCACAACTTTCAGAAATTGGCAGATTTGGCCCCTCTCATTCCTAAGTTAGGTTTCAACTTTCAATAAAGGCATGAATGGTCCTCTAATTTATATAAACCTAGAAAATAGTTAGCAAATTGCATATAAGTCCCTATACTTGCATATAAAAGAAACATATGGCCTTTTTGGAGTTAACACTAGATTAACACCCCTCTCAAATTGAAACCCCGATTGAAACAAGTCTTTTCACAATTGATTAAATCAATGAATTGTAGATGCCCGTTAATTTTCATAAATTTTGAATGATACTCTCCCCCTCAATCAATGACCCGATTTCTATTTAAAGAGTTGCAGTCGTTGATTGAGTATAAAAAAAATTTATGAAAGCTCAAGTCCGATTGATTTTTCAAAAGCATTAAACCACCATGTGAAGCATAAATACTCTCCTGAAGAATCATAGATGGAAAAGTATTTGTGATTGCAAAGAAGATTTCTCTTCTAAAACGAGAAATAATGCACTGAAACGTACATCATTTCGAGGAAGCATGGATGTAACGCAATCCATGCCCGGGTGAACTTCACCCAGTGAGAGGAACAACCGTCTTTTTGATGACGTGCTTTTCCCATTTTGGAAAGTGGGTTGCTATCTGAAATAATAGCAAGCCATTTAGGCATGTTTTGGAAACTTTTTGAACTTCTGCTCGAACTTCATTTACAGACCCGTGTCATTATTGAAGGACATTTCTAGGACCGTAAATGTTATTGTAAGATATGACCATCTTGATTGTGTGGGTGATTCGGGTGGTCTTGTGTTATGAAATTATAGATCCATGGTGAGTTAGTAGAGAGATGTTAGTGAGAGAGAGGGGAAACTCAAAAACTGGAAAGATTAGATTAATGAAATGAGAGTTCCACCCTTCCCTTGTGTGGGAAGGGTTATATATATAGTCCTAATATTGTGCCCCTAGTGGGCTGTGGAGTGAGCTGACAGTGGGGAAAGCCCCGACCCACTCCACAAATATAAATACGACTAGACTAATAAAACTAATATTACTAATATTACTAATAATACTAAACTAATATAAATAAGCCTACGAGCTATGTAAATGCTAAATAGATACTCGGGGTGACCGAACCTTCATCTGAATATTTATATTTCTAACAATCTCCCCCTAAGGGAGGTCACCCCGGAAATAATAACTTGAATTCTAGCATTTTGTCTTCAGAACTTGTCTTCATAGCTCGTAGTATTTGATTCTTCAATGTCATGTAACTTTGTGCATTCAGCAGTGGACTTTTGATGACTTTTCCGTTGTCATGGATGATTTTAAGTGTTCTTTGAAAATATCATCCAGCATGTATCTTCTAGCCATCATTCAGTAGTATGTCTCCTTGTGATGTGATATTCTTTGAGCCGACATGCTCACACTATTTGGTGTCATGATCTTTAGCATCAGAGTTTGCAGAAGCCGTGTTAAAGGTCTTTTAGGTTGATCATGACTTTGTTGAGTTACAATGATGATGTAGTGTGAACATGTGGTAGAGGATTGGCATCTTTACTGCAACCAGCTACAACTGCAATCAGCTACAGCATCCAACAGCTACAACCGCCAGAAGTTCCTGCATACGACAGTTAGCAACAAATCGACCGGTACTTACAAGTTTGGACTTTGAGATTGTTAACAGCATAGTGTGAAAACTCTCTCTAATCCTCACCAAGACCGTTCCTAATCGAAAACCCACAGAGGGCTTTTTAAGATCGAACCGTAGCACATCAACGATTAGGTGAGTCGCTGGAGAACACTCCACGACTGTAGACCGTTAGAAACCGCCGTGACCACTAAGCGTAATCCATAAAGAATTACCGAAGTGACCTGCTTTCAGGGCTGCTTGATGTTGACCCTGGCAGGAATTTCCATTCAATCATTGAGAATTACATTAGTAAATTCCCTCATAAATGTTCTGGCAGATTGCTAAGATCTGCGTAGGACTCTTAAGTTTACAACTGGTGTCCTTAATGTTGAACACCCAGTGTAGAAATAATTCGTGTCCCTATGAGATCTTATTATGCATCTCGTCGCTCTAGACTCGATAGTGCGTTTTGATTTAGTGAGCGGAGGCTGGAGAGAACTGCCACCTTTTCAATATCATCTAACTCGGAGTGAGAGAGACGATAGAAATGTATTGAACTCCGTGACAATTGAAACAAGAATCCTTTGAGGGACCTTGAGTGGCTAGGGAGGGTTGTGCAGCGTATCACTGGGTCCATGATACTTTGTCTTCAATGTCAGCAATCAACTAAGTGATTCTGACAGCATATGTATTGACCCGGTTTCTGCCTAAGTTGTAAGGAGGGCTTCTTTCTTTTCACCCTTTATCTTTACAATTCTTTTTCATTCTTCAACCCCTTCAGTGCTTACCGAGACTTCATAACTAGCACCTTGTTGGGTTTGTTCCAGTACTAGCTCCATCTCAGTCGGCACTTTTCCCTTATCCACTTTTCTCCTTTTTAATCATACCTAAGGACTTCTACACTAACTAGTGGATTGTCCCTGGGTAGATCCCTCCGGCTCTGGCGGGATCGTGGGAACTTGAGCCTAACCTAACCATCCTTATAACTCCATACATTCATTAAAATGGTCGGTCTTTGGTGTTCATCCACGATTGCCAAACCAAATTTTTGCAAACACTTGAGAGTTTTATATTTTTCAAATGCTCCCCCTCAACATGTGCTCGGTTGATTGTTTTATAAATTTGCACATGTTAGGTAGAGCTCGCACTTTTTGAATTGATTGACTTTCCAAGAACATGATCATCGCGAGACACGCTTACATCACTAGTGAACTAGCTTGAAATTATTACCCGTTGATGTGCGTGTGGTATTGCTCTAATTTTATATCCACGATATGTCGTTGTGGTTTTAGCAGTATTCAAGTTTTAAATTTATATTTAGCCGACTTATCAATAACACACACTTTAACGAGCAGTGTACCCGGTCAGTATGAATATAATGGTAAGTAGAGTGTCAATCACTAAGAGTGGAACGTATTATCTAGTTATTCTAATCAGTGTTTTAATATCTTAAGTTAGCTATACAACCTAATCTAACGCAAGGGGGTTCAGCCTGAGAGACTGGCACGGTTTGGTTGTGATTAAATATAAACTAAACTAATGAGCACGAATCAGCGAATAACACACACGTACACAGATAAATACTTGAGACAATAAGAAGACCTGTCCTGATAGTTAAGTAGCTTGTCACTTGTTTTATTGCTAGTTTTATATGAAGTGTATAGTTCGATGCAACGCACCGAGATTAATCCTTTCTCGTTGGCTCTAATCTTATCGGCGAGTAAACCCTTAATGATCACTTATGACTATCCTATTTATCTTTCTTCCTACTTTTCTACAGACGATAGAATGCATAGGCAATCTAATAAATAGGCGAGGAAGGGGCATGGCGACCCAAGCAATGCTCAGGTAGACGCAGAGGTTATCAATGCACTAATAAAAGTCACCAAAGACATCAACATATAAACTTTAATTAATGGGAAAGCAATTTTAAGGGGAGTCGAAGTGCATGATTAAATCAATGACACAAGCTCATCAATCCTGATGAATTAAAGTGTACTAATACAATAAAACAAAACTACTTAATGAATTGAATACATGCAGGACCTTCTTACAGCTCTTGTATCTTCGTTCAAGGTGTGTCTTGTGCTGCTACTTCGTCTGAATTCGGCTTAGGGTTTCTTCTGTCTCGTACTTAGCTAAATTGTCGAACTCTCCAACCTCCCAAATTCGTCTGGTCTTGGGGTATTTATAGTTTCTGTCTGAGGGTAAGATGCGGCGCATAGGATAAGTAGATGCGGCGCATTGACTTAACTTCGCGTGGGGTCCAAGATTAATATATTCAGGAATACTCGTACACCGCCAGAAGATGCGGCGTAACTCCATTCTTGTATGCGGCGCATGTCCTTTGCCGTCTTGGATCGTAGTTTGTGAAATCTTGATAGTGATGCGCCGTATATAATAAGTAGGATGCGGCGTATCTGGAGCAGAATGATCTTGATCTTGTACATTTCAGTAGACTCTTAACTTCTTGCTTGTTTTGCTCCATAATTAGTCCAAAATCGCCAAGTTTCACATAATACTTGTTTTTACCTGAGAATTACAAAAGTAAACATTAACGTATCAATTCTCACAGATAATATAATAAAACAAGTTAAATAAATAGGATAAATGATAGTAATAAAATGTACTTATTTGAGTTCATCAAATATCCCCCACTTGAACTTTACTTGTCCCCAAGTAAACCTTAGAATTAATCTTATGAAAATGTATCCTAAAAGATGTTAGGATTTATTTTTATATTTAAGCATGTATTCATTTTTGTCATAATCATACAACTAAACACTTAACGAATTAGAAGTAAAATAAAATATATTGATAAAAGCAAATCTAATCGTTTAACTGTCCAGTCGTGACGAATATTCTATCATAAGCTTGGCAAGTATACGCATCTCCTCCACTAAAGCCAAGGAATAACAAGTCTAAAGCGGTAAAAAGGGTTTGTAGGTTAAGGGTTAATCATTCTTCTTAATCTCTATCGATCTCAAATTCCAGAAAAGGCGACAAAATCACAAATACATGATCGAATCCACGAACACGATACTTGCAATTGCTCAAATCCTTAACTCGAATAGGCTAAAGATAGGACCAAGTAATCTTCACCAATAATATTATATCAAAAAGGGCGACAAAATCATAAATACATAGCCAAATCCACGACTACGATACTTAAGATTGCTCAAATCCATAATCTCAATAAATCAAAGGTTTGGATAAAGAATAATATAGGGTATGGATAATATTTGGGATATAAATTGGTGTAAAATGAAAAATAAACAAAACAGATAAATTAAAATTCTAAGTGTGGTTAATTACTATCCCAACCATCCCATGAATAAGACTCATTTCACTGAATAACTCACGCTTTAACACTTGAAACACACGCTTTAGGTAGACACGAATTATACTCAACAAAATCTTAATCAAGGAATAACCTTAGTTGGCGTTCCCATAACGTTCAACTCCCATTCAATCCATAAATATAATATACAACAAATAGTGGTGATATCGACCACTTAATACAAAACTTTACATAAGTTGGTTAAAACAAACATCCAACTCCTCCTTTTTCTTTTTCTTTTCTATTTTTTCGATTTTTTTTTTTTTTTTTTTTTTTTAATAAACTTGAAACATAAACATAGATGTGTAAAATTTCACCACATCACTATAACGATAACTCTGGATAATTTTTTCATACTTTCCATGACTTCAGAAATAACGATAATAGTGAAAGTAGTAAACACACGAAAAATAAACTCAAAGATATACAATATTTACTTTCACTCCAATTGCATTGTGCAATTTCCCGACCTAACCATAGATAATGAATTACGCACACGAACATAGGTAATGTAAGGAAACACACTTTGCCTAAAGTAATTAACCAACCACGGATTTTAATCTACAGGGTAGGCTAAGGTGTAAGGGTGTAACGAAACATTATAACAAAGGTGTAAGAAACGAAAGGAATGGCTCTGAGGGTTTTTCTAGGGGTATCTTATTCTAAAAGTGAGAGTAACAAAAGGTTTATACGGGGGTTAACTAACCAGTGTAGTTAGCTAATAACACATAACATATAAAGGCTATTTGGGTGTAATCCTAGAAATTTACCAATTTAGACAAGTCATTCCAATTATAAAAATAATACTTATTATTGTGGTCTCGAATAGTATACAAGCCAAGTTCTAAAGTTTACAAGTCACCGGCACACTCATAGATTTGTGAATTTTGAAAAGTTCACAATTTTTGAAAATAACGTCATGTGTGCAGCTATGTAATTTAGATTAAACAAAAACATGCTAAAAAAATTTTAAATTTTGATATATTAAGCACATTTTAAGCATATTTTGAAAAAGTTTAGGACAAGTAAGTGTTCTAATTCTCCAATCCCCCCACTTAAGTTAAACAACGTCCTCGTTGTTTGTATAAAAGATTAAAAACTGGAAAATAAAAGAATTAGAACAGAAAAACTCCCCTGAGATTTGCTCGGTATGATCCTCCATTATTTGTATAAGAGCAAAAATCATCTTTCTTGTGGATGAAAACGTTTAAGCTTCATAATTGATGTATCCACAGGAAATGCAGGAATCTATAATACCACCAAGACTTTAACACACCTGAGTTAAGAAGGTTCAAACTTGCACAATACATTAGTAGTTAGTAAAAATAAAACTTAAAAATTAAAATGAAAATCATCAGGTCAGTCGATACGCCGTATCTTATGGAAGAAGATACGCCGTATCGAGCCTAGAATAAGTACGAATCAGAATAGAAGATGCGTCACATCCTTAACCAGGGATGCGCCGCATTAAAATACTGACAGAAAGTTTTAAAAGTCAAAAATAAAAATGCAGAAAAATAAAGTAAGATATGACCAGTGCAGGAGATGCGTCGCATCTAAGGATTGAGATGCGCCGTATCTTCTGCGGCCTGACTGACTCGACACAGAACAGAATAGTAAAAAATTTCCTCCGGGTTGTCTCCCGGTCAGCACTTGTCTTTATTCCAGAGTCTTCAAGTTAGACTCACGTTCAGCTCTTTAATACCGATCATTGAAGGAGTCGGAAGCATCGCGCTCCCTCATCGCCAATTCAGTAATATTGAACACTCCTTGCTCGTCCTTAATTTCCACGCCATTCTTCTTTAATATCTATAAAAATAAAGTCCTGTCCCTTTCAGGCAGAGATGACAAAATAATATACGGGAAATTCTTATTATTATAAAGGCATAAATATGCAAGGTGGGGTGGTAGCTCAATAAACACATCATTATTCAAATTTGTACTCTCAACTATTCTCCTACGTTTGTTAATTACTACGCAATCATACCACTCATCATCAGAATCATCAATAATATCGCGCCTAAGTTCGGTAGGTACATTAAGGTCAATAAATTCCTCAAAGTTCTCATGATTAGGATTAGTTGAGTTATTTTGAATCAATGTTTCTCCCATAAGCCTAGCTTCTAGATCGAGGTCCATACGTTCTCTTAATCCTAGCACATAGATGCCTCTAATTATGCTTTTAACAGGATCTTGGCACTTATAGACTAGTTTATTATTCCCTACCCTTAATGAGATTTTTCTTTTAAACACATCAATCTTAGCATGGGCGGTAGACAAGAAAGGTCTTCCAAGGATTAAAGGAATCTTAACATCCTCGGGCATATCTAATATAACAAAGTCTACAGGGAAAACAAACTTCTCAATCTTAACTAGCACATTATTAGCAATCCCTTCAGGTCGTTTTACCGTTTTATCAGCCAATTCAATAAGCAACTTAGTTGGTGCTAATTTTCCTAGTCCTAGGGTAGTGAATGTCTTAAGGGGCATTACACTAACGCTAGCTCCTAAGTCAGCTAACACATTATTGAAAGATATATCATTAATTGAACAAGGTAAAGTAAAACTTTCTGGGTCTTTTTCTTTATGAGGTAAGGCATGTAAGTCGGTTGCAGAGCTCTCTTCTTTCATTGTAACCTTGATCTCCTCTTCAATCTTCGTCTTCTCTTTGAGTAACCTCCTTAAACTGATTGAAGAATTAAAGAAAAATTCGGGCTTTGCAGCATCATTACCATTCATCAATCTTCTAGGAAAAGAAATGTTAGGCGCGACTTCTTCAGTGGTGCTTATGGCCTTGACATGATCTCTTGGGTTGGTTTCAGTTGAGCTAGGTAAACTTTCGTATCCCCTTTCTTGAAGAACTTTGCTCATTTGTCCAATTTGTTGTTCCAATGCTTTGATCGAAGCTCCTTGATTTCTTGTAATAGTGTCCGTTGAAGCTCGGATTTCTTTGATCATAGCAGTGTTCTCATCATGTCTTTTAGCAGCATCGGCCATAATTTGCTTTAAAGTGTCATCTAAAGTCTGCCTCCTTTCTTGATAAGTGGGATTAAAGTTGTTCTTTTGATAGAATCCCGGAGTAGCTTCCCTAAATCTTCCTGAAGGTCGGAATGGTTGTCCAAATTGTGTGTAGTATGCTTCTTCAAATGTCTCACTTTCATTCTTATTAGGGCAATCCTTAGTGTAGTGAGGTCCTTCGCATTTTTCACATCCAACTTGGGCAGCATACACTTTCTCATCACGCTTCTTCATCTCTCTACTAATTTTATCCAATTGAGCTTGAATAGCAGCAAACCCGTCAAAATTAGTGCTGCTCTTAGATCTAGTAGAGGTTCCATCGTGCCATTTTTGAGAATGATCAGCAGCTTCTTGGATAGCTTTCCTAGCATTGGCTGCACTCATTTGAGGCACAGCTCCCTTAGCATCCAAAATTTGTCTAGTAGGCACGTCCAATCCTTGATAAAACAATATTATCTCCTGCATTGGGGTTAGATAGTGTTGAGGACATTTCACCAGTAAGTCTTTAAACCGTTCCCAAGCTTGATAAAGAGTTTCATCAGGCTCTTGCTTGAAACTGTTGATAGCCTCCATCTTTTTAGCGGTTTTAGCAGGTGGACAATATCTTTTCAGGAATTTGCTCTTCAAATCTTCCCATGTAGTGATTGAACTAGCAGGTTCATTCCTTAGCCACTTATTAGCATCTCCTTTAAGCGAGATTGGAAAGATTCTTAGCATGAGTTGATCGTCAGTGACTCCTTCCGTAGTAAACAAATCTGCAATCTCGAGGACCTTTTCAACATGTTCATTAGCATCTTCATGTTCCGATCCACTGAAAGCATTTTCTCTTAGCTCCTTAAGAAACTGACCCTTCAACTCAAATTTTGACTTTTCATCAAACTTTGGTCTAGCAACTCCTGAACTGTAATCAGCACGGGTACTGTTCATGTATTCCTCCATGGTAGTGTTTTCCCCCATTGTTTCTGTTTCTTCTTCCTCTTTCTCTTCAGAAAAATAATCAAGCTCGAATGAACTTGAGATATCAAAGCTTTTTGTGTTGAAAAGCCTTTTAAGTGAATGAAAGGCTCGTTCAGGATCTTCAAAAGGTTGAATCAAGTTCTTCGTAGAACTCCTGGTCATGCACTTCCTGAAACTATCACAAAAGCATCAGTAGGGTATGTTCAAGAAGGTAATATAACAGAAAATCAACAACGAAAACGGAATACGAAAAATAAAAGTTACTGATATCTGCAGACGATGCGCCGTATCCAAAAAGTTGGATACGCCGTATCTTATAATCGTTAAAATTAAATCAGACTTTTATTCAGAAAATAGATACGCCGCTTAGAAATTTAGAATGCGCCGTATCAGTTAAAATTATCAAAAATCAACGTATATTTATTAAAATTAAATGCGTCGTATTAACAAAAGTTAATGCGCCGTATTTTCTTTACGTTTCAAAATACAAGATTTTTGATTCAGAAGATGCGCCGTATCGATAGAGATCGATGCGTCGTATCTGTTTAATAATTCGAAAACTGTTTTTAATTAAAATAATAGATACGTCGTATGGCGTTATCGCTTAGAAAAATTTCTTATTAAAAACAGAATACGCCGTATCTTGGGGAAAGATGCGTCGTATCGAATTTATTAAACGCGTTGTATTTTATAAAAATTAAACGCAATACGCCGTATCTATGAAAATAGATGCGCCGTATCGTTTGAATTAGCTCAGTACAACGATAGCAGTATGCAAGATAATACAGAAAATAAAAACAAAAAAAATAAAAACAAACCAAAATAATAAAAAAAAAAAAAAAAAAAAAAAAAAAAAAAAAAAAAAAACACACACAAAAACAGAAAATATTCAAAATAATACATTGAATGCAATTTAACTAATTTACAACAGAGTTAGTGGTTAGAATAAAAATTAAAAAGAAAAACCTAATTAAAATACTAATCAAATTAACAGATAATAACAATTCACTCCCCGGCAGCGGCGCCAAAAACTTGATGTGCGTGTGGTATTGCTCTAATTTTATATCCACGATATGTCGTTGTGGTTTTAGCAGTATTCAAGTTTTAAATTTATATTTAGCCGACTTATCAATAACACACACTTTAACGAGCAGTGTACCCGGTCAGTATGAATATAATGGTAAGTAGAGTGTCGATCACTAAGAGTGGAACGTATTATCTAGTTATTCTAATCAGTGTTTTAATATCTTAAGTTAGCTATACAACCTAATCTAACGCAAGGGGGTTCAGCCTGAGAGACTGGCACGGTTTGGTTGTGATTAAATATAAACTAAACTAATGAGCACGAATCAGCGAATAGCACACACGTACACAGATAAATACTTGAGACAATAAGAAGACCTGTCCTGATAGTTAAGTAGCTTATCACTTGTTTTATTGCTAGTTTTATATGAAGTGTATAGTTCGATGCAACGCACCGAGATTAATCCTTTCTCGTTGGCTCTAATCTTATCGGCGAGTAAACCCTTAATGATCACTTATGACTATCCCATTTATCTTTCTTCCTACTTTTCTACAGACGATAGAATACATAGGCGATCTAATAAATAGGCGAGGAAGGGGCATGGCGACCCAAGCAATGCTCAGGTAGACACAGAGGTTATCAATGCACTAATAAAAGTCACCAAAGACATCAACATATAAACTTTAATTGATGGGAAAGCAATTTTAAGGGGAGTCGAAGTGCATGATTAAATCAATGACACAAGCCCATCAATCCTGATGAATTAAAGTGTACTAATACAATAAAACAAAACTACTTAATGAATTGAATACATGAAGGACCTTCTTACAGCTCTTGTATCTTCGTTCAAGGTGTGTCTTGTGCTGCTACTTCGTCTGAATTCGGCTTAGGGTTTCTTCTGTCTCGTACTTAGCTAAATTGTCGAACTCTCCAACCTCTCAAATTCGTCTGGTCTTGGGGTATTTATAGTTTCTGTCTGAGGGTAAGATGCGGCGCATAGGATAAGTAGATGCGGCGCATTGACTTAACTTCGCGTGGGGTCCAAGATTAATATATTCAGGAATATTCGTACACCGCCAGAAGATGCGGCGTAACTCCATTCTTGTATGCGGCGCATGTCCTTTGCCGTCTTGGATCGTAGTTTGTGAAATCTTGATAGTGATGCGCCGTATATAATAAGTAGGATGCGGCGTATCTGGAGCAGAATGATCTTGATCTTGTACATTTCAGTAGACTCTTAACTTCTTGCTTGTTTTGCTCCATAATTAGTCCAAAATCGCCAAGTTTCACATAATACTTGTTTTTACCTAAGAATTACAAAAGTAAACATTAACGTATCAATTCTCACAGATAATATAATAAAACAAGTCAAATAAATAGGATAAATGATAGTAATAAAATGTACTTATTTGAGTTCATCACCCGTCCAGATCACATTCAAGGAAAATCGCTCGAAATCGGTACATTCTACTCAGACACGTCCTTTGCGAGACACGCTTACATCACCAGATAAACTGGCTTGAAATTATTACCCGTCCAAGACATGTCCTTTTGACTACTGACTTTAGCTATCGTCAATTCATTGGTTAAGTCTGAGTCACGATCTCATGCTATGCCAAATCCTTTTTGTTCATTTTCTCCCCCTCAATATGTGCATCGATATACGAAAGAGTTTAGCACATATGGGAGAGCCTAACGTTTAAGTCCAAAGCATCACATTTTCATCAGGTTTCATATTTAAATCACATTCTCTCCCCCGATCAAAAATTTCAAACCTTTTGAGATTTGTGATCCCAATTGATTTAAATAAGTTAGAAAATGTGGGAGAAAATGTGTCCGATTTAATGTAGTCAGATGATGGAACATACTATGCTCCCCCTTAAACTAAGTGGGAGATTCACTGCTTATTATGCACACTTTGACAATTATGACACAAATGATATTGACCTTTTTGCGCAGATGATGTAATCACCCGCTTTTCTGAGTTAGTAGTCAACATCAATTATCCATCCACCAACAAATCTTTCGCAAATGTCGTTGATCCCCACTTGGCGAGACCAAAATAGATGAATGGTGGTGGGGTGGTGAAAGTGTTGTTGTTGTTGTTGTTGCCGACGTTGTTGTTGAGGTGAATTTCGAGCCAATCAATAGAGTTTGATCGTCTGATCAAATGGTTAGAATGGGAACTGGTACATTCATTTTGGCAATGAAATCTGCATAAGAATATCAACACAGATATACATACATACAGATACACTATTCCTTAACAGCTACCCTTCAGCAGCTTGCCACATTATAGTACCAAATTCATTTAATCAAACCACAGTCAGGAAATACGTCAAACTACTATCTAGCATGAAGAGCAAATAGCAATCATGAACATGGCAATTCACACAGATTTCAATATTCAATACAGGATCTTAGGAACATGATTCTATCATGATAGCTATATACCTAAGCGAATCCTGAGAACATATGCACAATATCAACAACAATTAAGCAGCAATCGACTAACAAGAGTCAAACAACAGTTGAAACTCATTCATTCAGATCATACACATGTCATAGGAGTATTCAAAAACATCAACTGCAACTGGTTTTCTTACTTCTTTTAGGTTTTGAGTCTTAAAGTATTTAGGGGATTACACGAGGATTCCAAAGTAACACAAATGAACCTTCTAGATATATAAAGCTAGGAAACTATTAGCACATTGCACATAATGTCCTAAACTTTCTAGCAATTCACACATTTGGCCATTTGATATAAAATTTTAGCAAGATCCTCTTCAGCTAATACCCCATTAACTACAAAACCATTTCTAACAAGTATGAGTTAACCAAGAAATCCGTTTGATGATATAAAATTTGAATTCACTCTCCCCCTCAATCAATGACCCGTATTCTAGTTAAATATTTGTAGTCGTTGATTGAGTGACAAATTTTATGCACAATCCAAAAAGAATTTCAAGCAACACAAAAATCACCAAGTGTCTCACAAATAATTTTCAGAAGAATCGTAGAATGAAAACTATTTGTATGCAAAGAAGATTTCTCTTCTTTTTCAAGAAATGATGCATTGAAACAGGGGCGGAGGGATAGTGCAATTAGGGGGGGCGGTGCCCTCAACAAATTGGGCAAAAAAAAATTTATATAGTGCAAAATTTTGGGTTTTACGGGAAAAAAGTTAAATTGCCCTCGGCCAAAAAATGAAATTACCCTCAACAAAATTTTGGGATGCTGAAATTAGGCTACTTGGCAATAATTAGGGTGTTTGGATGCTCAAATTAGGGTGTTTGGATGCTGAAATTAGGCTGTTTGGCTGTAATTAGAGTGTTTGGATGCTGAAATTAGGCTGTTTGGAAGCTGTTTTTTTTTTGCTGATTTTGCTGCTTTTAGTGAAAAAAATTTTTGCCCCCCATATGACAAAATCCTGGCTCCGCCACTGCACTGAAACGTACATCAGATCGAAGAAACATGGATATAAAGTAATCCATGCCCAGGTGAACATCACCTAGTTGGAGGAACAGCCGTCTTTTTGGCAACGTGCTTTCCCCAGTTTGAAGCGCGGGTTGCTATCTAAAGTAATAGCAAGCCATTTAGACATGTTTTAACCATCCATTTTAACTTCTGCTCGAGCTTCATTTAAAGACCCGTGCCATTATTGAATGACATTTCTAAGTCCGTAAATGTTATCGATAAACAGAAGACATGCCTAGGTGAAACTATTTTTGGACTTTTCTAATTTTTTTAATTTTTATGGTTTTTCTGATTTTACGTTTCTCTATTTACAATTAGCAAGATTTCTATATATCTATGTACAAAATGGTATAAGATATGAAAAAGAATGTAAGAAGCAAAATATATACAAGGATACGAACCGAAAACCATTACTCCTCAGCATCCTGAATCTTTACCGCTTCCATCATTTAACTTGCTGAAGAGTAATGTGAGCACATTTAATCAGGGATTGATTCAGGCTTTTCACTCTCCCCTAATTAGTGCTCTCCCCCAATTTGACAACCTTTCTGATGAACACCCATAATAGAAAGAAGACTCTGGATGAACGCCCATAATATGAAGAAGTCTTTTGATAACCAAATGCATGTCGTCTTAAGTCTTCTAACACACCCGTCCTTGAGTAGCGCCGTCAAAAACCTTAGGCATCTTTTCGATAGTTTAAGTTGAGCCTCAACTGAAATCTAGCTTAACCCCACAACTCATCAAACAAGAACTGTCATGAGGTTAAGCTAAACCACAAATTTAAGCCCAGTAACAACTTGATTTCAGCTTAACCTCACAACTCATCAAACAAGAACTGTCATGAGATTAGGTTAAAATCAAGTTAGACCTAACCTTAAACTACAGAACAACTTGAACCTAACTTAACTCCACAACTCATCAAACAAGAACTGTCATGAGATTAAGTTAAATATCAAGTTGTAAGAAAAGAACTAAACATTTTTGAATGTAGAGAAGACTGTAGACTCGACCTTCTTCAAGATTGCCCAATGTGGAGGAACAGAATACCAATCATCTTCATCTCACCAAATGTCTTCCAGTAACCTTACATATAACCCATCAGCCCGCAGCATACACATGAGATGATAACACCCAACAGATAATGAAGAGAAGACTGACGACTCGACCTTCTTCAGTCTTGAGTATAACACCAAAGTAACAAGTTGAACCACTGATCATCTATAGTATGTATCCTCTTGGATATTAAGCCCTGATCACGTGAACCTGTTGTGCGTCCTTGATGTACACATTCTCTCTCCCCTGATGGTTACGATTAATCAGCCCATGACGTAAAAGCGAAACGATAATACCAAGGTAACAAGTTGAACCACTGATTATCTCTGTGGTTATCAACACCGGAATAACTTCAACTCGAAAGCAGTATAAAGCCCGATCATGGTAAACCTGTTTTGCGACCTTGGTGTACACATTTCTCTCCCCCATGATGGTTATGATTAATCGGAATCATCATCATTATGTGTACATGTAGCCTAATGACATATACATGAAGCATTGACTAGAAGCCCTTTGATACTGATTGAACCAGCCCGTGAGAAGATGTCGATTAGCATTCCATGACCATGTTCTTCAACACCTTGATAGACGGAAGAAGTAGTGTTGGAGAAACATGGTTTGCACGACTCCTGAACTGACGTATTCAGGAGTCGTATGACCATTTCTCAATCATCAATCAACATGTAGATTAATATTCACCCTTTCCCCCCCCCCCCCTCAAAAATTGCATATGCCTGCCAACTGCAATTTTTGATGATTGAACTAGTGAATATGAATACCATCAACGGTAAGTAGCTCCACTTGACGGTTCTTGAAGACTGACATGTTGTTTATTCACCCTTTCCCCCCCTCAAAAATTGCATATGCCTGTCAACTGCAATTTTTGGTTGAATATGTGAATAAAAGTATACTCCAATATGCGCCGATCCACTTGAAGATTGAATAAGCACGGGAAGAGCATGAATCTTGTTGATGAGAATGGCCATAAATAAGAAGACTCCTCTTCTTTTAAAGATAAAGTGCACTCAAGCGTACACTTTTCTTTTCTTTAAAGAACGAGGCCTGAACTGATGTATTCAGACGTCATAACGATGAAGAGCGAGGCCTGCACTGATGTGTACAGATGTCATAATGTTGAAGAGCAAGGCCTGCACTGACATGTACAGACGTCATTATGTTGAAGAGCGAGGCCTGTACTGACGTGTACAGACGTCATAAGGATGAAGAGCGAGGCCTGCACTGATGTGTACAGACATCATAATGATGAAGAACGAGGCCTGCACTGAAGTGTACAGACGTCATTATCTCTCTCTTTACTACTTCTCTCATCTAACTCGTTACCAACCCCATTATCATTTTGTCGGCTTGATGACGTGACCACTGATGGAGAAAAACCCAATATGATGAACTTGAGACTGAAGTAACATAACTCGAACTTGTGACTTAAACTTGTGCTAATGCGAGACAAAGAGCGGTGCAGAGACTTCGTGCAACATCGAATCCCTAAGTACTCTATACTCTTCAACCAACCAACCATCAAGTATAAGACATACATCACCTCTTGGATATCCACAACTTCGTGTGACACTGAGCACTACAACGTGACCCCTTAAAGTGATAGTTATTTTGTAATAGGGAGAAAGAAAAAATAACTAGATATCCAAGTCCTTGTCATTGTATTGAAAGCTCGAACAAGGATCTCGAAGAATCTTCATCCAACCTCCCCGATATCTTCAGATACTAAGTACACGCACCCATGAAATTTCACTTCAGCCTCAAATAAATAATACTGAACTAACCCCGTAGTCACATCTTGTCAATTAAATGCCTCGATCCAGCCATTTGTGATGTTATAACTGAACTTCGATAATGGTTTTAACCCGATCCTGGTCAAGAGCGCATAGCCCATCATCACGGGATTTTACAAATCTATGGTTTAAACCGAGAAATAAGTTCTTTCGCGGGATTTTACAAAACCAAGAAGAAACCGTGAGACAGTAACAGATTGAATGTGGCATGACAGATTTGGTTTTGGTGAACATCAGTTTGGGTTAAGAATATCTCCTGAGAATTACAGATCACATCACAACTTTTAAAATCTTTGTCCAACTATCCAACCTCGAACACAAACCACTATTTGTGACCACTTGATGAAAGAAACCCGATATACCAATCTTGCAAATGAAGTAGAATTACTCAAATTTGTTACCTAAGCTTGCATTGTTGTTGGAAGAACGGTGTTAAGTCTTTAAGTGCTTAATGTTATCCTGAAAAAGTATGAGACTTTCATCACCTCTTGCGATTATCCACAACGTCTTCTACGTGTGACACTGAGTACTACAATGTATCTCCTTTAAGTGATAGTTTACCAGGTCTTCAACCATCCACCCCGACTTCTGGAAACTAGATAACCCAAGTCTTCAACTTACATCATAAGCACGAGCAAGTTATCATTGAAATCATGCATCCAACCATCCCCGATTTCAAGATAAAATAGGTAGACTCTTTCGTGAAATCCAACTTCACCCTCAAGCAAGGAATATCAAATTAACTTCGTAATCAATTTGTGCGGTTGAATAGTCAAAGAGAGAAGAAACAAGCGCTAATTATTAGCAGTGCCCAAGACTCATAGTCAGTCCTATCAAACATAGCTGTCTGACCCAGCTGCTTGGATGATATCAGATGCAGTGCATGGAATAGATGTCGTACTGTGTACAGGATTTTACAGTTCTTTGAGATTTATTCAAGAAATAAATTCAAGAACGAACTGCACAACAGTAAGTATCAGACTGCTGAAATCTTAAGCAAGTAGCTAAGCCCCAAACCGCTGAAAGCTAAACCACTGAAGCTGGAACCGCTAATATTCAAACCTCTGGAGACTGAACCCCTGAATCCTGAATCGCTACGATCTGACCCGCTGAAACCGGAACTGCTAGTATATAAACCGCTGGAGACTGAACCAATACGATCTGACCCGCTGTAACCGGAACCACTAAAATTCACATCGCTGGAGACGGAACCGCTAGGAAACTCGCGCTAATTCTCCCCCTCAAAAAGGGCATGAAATGACCTTTTTGCCAAAAATTGAAAGTTCGTGATGGTTGTGAATTTGTCAGGCACAATACATGGAAAGAAACAAATAAGATTACTGCAACGACGATGGAGATTAAGATACTCTTGTAGTAACCCCTTGCTTGTCTCCTCATCAACGGCTTAGTAGATTAACAAAGTCACTGAAGCTCGTAATATGCCAAAGCCGCTTGATGAAATGTGTTTATCTTAAGAGTGAATAAAAGGTTAAGACACGTCTCTAAACAATCCACCTCGTCTTTAAGTCTGACCACCTCTTGATAAGATCTTGAACTACAATCCCATTAGAAGCTTGAGAGAGAACAATCACTTGATGAAGCTTGATAAAGGACAAGTTCGCGACTTATACTTGCACTAAATTTGTGATTTAGGACCTATATTGAGCACAACAACGTAACTCCTTTAAATATAGGTAGAGATATATACCCAACCTTCCATCCTTTATTGTATATATCCACTTCTTGAACGTCCAAGTCTAATCACCTTAATCACCTTAAATTGCAAATTGTGATTTAGAACCTATATTGAGCACAACAACGTAACTCCTTTAAATATAGGTAGTGATATATACCCAACCTTCCATCCTTTATTGTGTATATCCACTTCTTGAACATCCAAGTCTAATCACCTTAAATACGCTCGAGCAAGGGTCATCAAACATCGTGCATCCATCCACCCCGAGATGTTTGAGACACTAAGTACACTAACCCGTGAATTAACAAACCAGCCAAGTTATCATAATTTCCCAATTCCTGCCGATCTCGTAGCACAAACTTATCCCGAAAGATTGGTCAAACCCCGTAAGTATTATTATGTCTAAATCCAAGTCCAGCCTACTTGTCCAAAATTAATTTTACGGGATTTTACAGCTCTTGAGATTTAAACCGAGAAATCGAATCTTTCGCGGGATTTTCTAAAACCTACAAGAGAAACCGTAAAATCAACAAGAACAACTAAGAGTGAATTGCAATACTAATCTTTAAAATTCAAGTCAAAGAAGTCAAATCACAACTTGATCAGATCGCAACAAGTCAAGTCACAGGTTGTCAACTTGCAACAAGTCAGATTGCAATCAACCAAATCACAATTAGTCAAATCGCAAGTGTCAACTTGCAACGTCAAATTGCAACTGGTCAAATTGCAATCAGTCAAGTCGCAACAAATCAAAACGCAACTTGACAAATCACAATTTAAAGAAATTGTTGTTTGTCAGCTATAACTCAAATTGCAAAGATCAAATTGCAGGCTCACTCTAGTCGTAGGTACCAATAGGATACTGCTGCCAAATCCACACCTCTGAAACTATTTTGATATTCATAAACCCAAATACGAGCCGTGACGTGTATATCCTCGTCAAATTTGTCGCATTGTCAATTGAAAGCTCAGATGTAACTATTAACCAATAATCATCTAAACTACGCTTACACAAACCATTGGTCATAATTCACACACCAGCCCAATTAAAACAAAAACTCGGCCCAACATTTAAATAAGTTACTTGGCCCATGTGTATAATCCTATTACCAACTGCTCAAAATCCAACATCAAACCATAAACATCGGGTATAAGACAAACCCCCTTTTATACACTCTTAACCCAAATATAATTCACATTACCAACCCTAATCTTAACACATTTTGTGATAATCAGCCGCCTACCACATCTCAATCTATCACCTAACTCACACCGATCACAGACAAACCTCCCATCTCATCGCATAATCATCATCAAAAACACAAACCGATTCACCATTCCAGTTGAACAAACACGTATCTTGATCCAATGTCTTCATTAACGGCACCATCCGAATTAAGGAATCAATGCGAAGGCTTCATGATCCTAGGGGTCTCGGGTAGGTGTAATTGTGTTGTGCTTTCGTATTGTTTTCCCAGTCAACGAACCAAAGAAATGAAATAACATACATGTTATTATTTTTTATTTATTTTTATTTTTTTTCGGATATAAAAGAAGTCGATCTTCAATAGATATCGGTGAAGAGATATTTCTTCGTGTACATGATCTTCAAGATCGTACCAGTAATAATTACACACGAGAGAAATTAATCTGAGATCTTTATATGTTTGTTCATTGTTCAAGTCGTGAAATATGAGATGGGATATAGGATTAGAGTGGATTAGATATGTATGGACTTGAGGATCTTCTGTGATTTTTGGTTTGTTTGTAGTTTGTTTGAGGACTGTTTTCACATCAACACTTCATTTCTATCCTTTTGAGTATTCTTGACTAGTCAACACTTGTAGCACACCGCTGCAGTCACTAAACCGCTGCAGTCATTAAACCGCTGCTCAATAAACCGCTGCTCAATAAACCGCTGCTCAATAAACCGCTGTTGACTGGTCAAACCGCTACAGGAACGCAACAAAATTGTTACTTTCAGTACTTTTGTCTTCTTTCCGGTTTTAGTTATAATCCAAACTGCTATCCCAAGATTCACAAAACCGCTAGCAAGACATGAACTTATCTCAACCAAGAACACACCTAAACCACTAGGAAGAAGCAACACTAAACCAAGAACACAAATATTTTCGAGATCAAACACCACTTCTCGACCCGTGACGTTTTCACCAAAACACTGGATATTCGAACCAGACACTCACAAACTATTAAAATCAATGTCCGAACAGATAGAAACAAAAATACAAGCAAGAGTTTAGGAAACCAAGCCAAGTCCTTAAACTGTTGGTGGGCTTGTAAATCCAAAAAAAACTTTACACTAAATTTCCAAGCACAACAAAAAACTTACGGGCTGTTGGTGGGCTTTTAAACAAAATATGTCTTGAAATACTGATTGAACCAAAACAACAAAAAAACAAGAACAAAACAAAAAAAACAACAATAAAATAACGAGAAGTATAGAACTGATGAAGCAAAAAATAGTGTTCGAACAAGACAAAAAAAAAATCCAAGCACGCACAATCAATCGAACCTAACCATGGCTCTTGATACCAATTGTCAGACATACCCATCTTGATTGTGTGGATGATTCGGGTGGTCTTGGATTATGGAAGTATAGATCCATGGTGAGTTAGTAGAGAGATGTTAGTGAGAGAGAGGGGAAACTCAAAAACTGGAAAGATTAGATTAATGAAATGAGAGTTCCAACCCTTCCCTAGAGAGGGAAGGGGTATTTATACTTACTACATATTGTGCCTCTAGTGGGCTGTGGAGTGAGCTGACAGTGGGGAAAGCCCCGACCCACTCCACAAATATAAATACGACTAGACTAATAAAACTAATATTACTAATATTACTAATAATACTAAACTAATATAAATAATCCTACGAGCTATGTAAATGCTAAATAGATACTCGGGGTGACCGAACCTTCATCTGAATATTTATATTTCTAACAGTTATCGATACCAGAAGACATGCCTTGAAAAACTATTTTTGGTATTTTCTATTTTTCTGATTTTTATGGTTTTTGATGGTCATATATATTTCTATTTACATTTTGGACATATATATTTCTATTTACACTTCGGTTTAAGATATGTACAAAGGATACATGAAGAATAACCACCTATATTCCTCCCAAGATAGATCGTTGTTGCATGAGTCCTGAGCTGATTTGTTCAGAAGTCATTATGCATGTACATCAATGTTGAGTTTCTTGAACCCCCAAATTAGGAGATTGCAGTCCTTTTGGCCGCCACACTCTGAGTTTTTCCTTGAAGGAAATGGTCGATGTACCTGTACTTAAGTAAAGATTCCCTGCACTAACATGACGATTTTGCTTACTTTTATATGGGTTAGTGACATCGGTATCCAGACCTTTTGGGGTTTCACAGTCAAGATTTGTAATGCCATCTGTACTAATAGGCATCCATCTAAGACCAACCATCTTAAAAATTCTACCCGTTGGTAACCACCTAAGACAAGATCTAGGAGTGTTAGATTTCTCATACACATTAGAATGCTTGTTGAGAGAAGTTCTTATTCCTACAGCAATCTGCCTACCAGGTTTCTGAGTATGACTCTTTGGTTCTACGGGCCTGTTGTGGTTTCTAGTCTTAAGGGAAAGAACCTTAGCATGAGCATTTACTTCCTTGGCTTTAGACTTATGAGATTGAGCCTTAGAACGAACATTAACTATCTGATCATTTGGTCTAGATTGTGAAGTGACTGGTTTTGACAAAACTTGTTTTGCATCAACTTGGGTTGCACACCTTGGTTTAGAAGATTTTGGTCGTTCAGATCTAAACGCAGTTGGTTGTCTAACAACTGTTTGGTTTCTAAGAGGTCGTAAAACTGGTGTTCCCAAGGTTGATGGTTTTGCAAACTTAGTGTTCACACCATTTCCAGTTAATTTCCTTAACTCGTTCTTTAAGGCAGTAATTGTGAAACCTTTCTCTTGAAGTTGAGCTTTGAATTCATCATTTTTACCAATAAAAGACGTTGTGTGTTTTAAAACCCTAGTTCTCGTTTCTTTGATAGAATCACCCAGGTTTTTACAATGCCTTTTCAAATTCTCATTTTCAGTAAGTAATTTAGCCACTTTATGTTCCAATTCAGTATTTTTTGTTGCAATAACATCACTATCATGTTTAGCCTTAACTTCATTACACATATCACACATCTCAGAAATACGTTGTTTCAGGTTGTTGATCGTTAAGTTTTTGGATTCTAGCTGAGCTTTCAAATCATTTATCATAAAGAATTCACGGAAATCAGGGAGTTCCCGATTTTTACAAGGTAGGTTAGTTTGAAAACTTTCTTCCTTTTGTTGCATTGCGATTTCAAGTGAAATACAATATTTTTCAAGCTGTAAAAATCTGTTAGAAAGTTCATTAAAAACTTCTTTATCAACCACATCATTTGATTTAAAAGACTCAGCCGTAAACAAAGAACTTGACTCATCATCATGTTCAGCATCATCCTGATCACTTTCTCCCCCTTTATGATTCATATTCGTTGAATTAGAAATGGTATTGCTATAATTCTTTTCCAACAAATATGTGTCATAAGTGGGCATAACCTGATCAGTATGCAGCCGTTCATTAGGGAGCACATTGTGTTGACAAGTGACATGTACCTCAGCAGATGAAACTTGGTCATTTTCTAGTCTGTGATATGTATCCATGTCAAGTGTGGTATAAGTCCCAAAACTGTCGTTTGTATCCTGCTTATCAAACATAGTGTCACTGCATTGTCAATGCTGCGCCATTTCATTAATGAACTCCTTAACATTACCCATGAGTTGGAGTAGCGTAGCTCTGAACATGTTAACCTCGATTCCAATGTAATTAGCAAAATACCTTTTCGTCATTTGACAGTCGTAATCATAATCCTCAGTGAATTGCGAATCAATGAACACTTGGAGTTGGTTGTTGATGAAGCGAAAAGTGTACCGCTTTTAGGGGGTCATTTAAGCCCTAAATCGTATTTATTTGATCAAATATTGCCCTAAATCGTTCCTTTTGTCATTTTAGGTACTTTGGAGAAGAAATCTGGAAAAGGAAGCATTTTGGACGTTTTTGGAGCATAAAAGTGAAGAAAACGACAAAGTCTCATAATCGGCTGGAAAAGTACCTGTGACGGCGTCAAGCACCATTGTGACGCCGTCAACCCTTGACGCGCCAGAGAGGATTTTGGATGATTAAAAGGGGACGGCGTCAAGAAGGCCATCAAGAAACCCTAACCGCGGCGAGGTGACGGCGTCAGCTCTATAACGTGACGCCGTCAGATCTGATTTTCTATATATATTCTCATAATTTTTAGTCATTAGTGTGCAACTTTGTGAGGAGAAACCCTAAGACGATTTTTCTGCCATTTTTAAGGGTTTTATACCCTTGGATCTCCCATGTTCAATTGAAGATAAGTAATCAATTAATCATTCAATATGTCTATGTGTTGTTTGATTATATCTTGTTCTTGTCTTTTATTTAACATGCTAGGCTAGATTTATCTTGTGTTTGCTTAGATCTAATGAAACCTAACTATTGATTATTGGTTGTTGGTGTGTTATTAATTGTATTGGATGATTGTTTATCGATGTTAGGCTTAAGAAAACTGGCTAACCTCCAATACGGTAACTTCCTTGAACGTCTTAAGAAACATGAACCAATGCGTACTAAGGTTTTTATGGTTGTATTTAATGTATGAGCGAATTCTAGTGATCCCATGTTAGGAGCTTCTTAGCCGGCTCGACATAGGAGTGAAGTAGGAGCTTATAGAGTTGGGGAAGTACGTACGCCACCCCACGATTGGTATTAAGGAATACACCCGTCATCCACGCAATTAATACACACTAATCAACCGGTAAAAGATAGTTGGGGAGTAAGGAAATCTAAGTAAACACATTTCTCTCTATATAAGTTCCACAACCTTTTTATTTTCAGTTATTTTATTTTATTTGCAATTGTAGTTATTTGGGTTAGTTGACTAGCAACTAATTCCGCCCACTCCTTCAAACCCGAGATTTTACTTGCTTTTATAAAAATACAAAAAAATACAAAAAGAATCTTCCCTCACCCTTAGACCTATTAGAGTAGTTTTTCAATCCTAACGACACTATTCCCCTAGAGAACGATCAATCCCCCGGTACTTGCCACTACACTATACTACATCGGTCAGGTACACTGCCTGGTGGGGATTGCAAGCCTCTTGAGATCCCTCGAGAGGTAAAACCTGTTGTAAGGTCGCAAAACCACGCATCAAGTTTTTGGCGCCGCTGCCGGGGAATAGTTATTGTTTAGGTTGAATTTTTATTTTATTAGGTCTACTCACTAGATTCCTTTCTAGTGAGATTTTTATTTTATTTTTCTAGGTTTTTCTTTAGTCTATCTATTTTTCTTTGTGTGTTTGTTCGTAATTTCCATTGACTCTTCCGTTCACCATTATGGAGAACGCGAATCCACCATACTACCAACCACGTAATTCACCCACTCCATATGACATCTTGATGTTTAAACAACATAAAGATGAACCTCTCTATGATGCATGGACTTGTTTTAAATATTTACTCCAAAAAGTCCCTCATCATAACTTCGATTTATGGTCCCTAACTCAAATCTTTTACGATCGTGTCGACCGACATGCCCAAAGGGACATTTACTATTTTGCCGGCATGGATCTTAGGAAATTAAGTGCTGAAGAAGCATGGGAAGCTATTGAGAATTGTGCCCAATATTATTATATAGTAGACAACCCAAAAAACATTAATACAGGTCAATTGACCACAAATTTCAAGGATCATAAAACAAGTTTGTTTGGGGATGAGAGCAGAGTTGAGCCACCTAGCTGCATGTCATGGTTAGGCACTACAATAATACAGGGTGAACACTTAGGTGATCTTGATGTGATGGAGGATCTAGCCGAGCATGATCACATTGATCAAAAAGACCTAGGTTTTATGATCGATGACGATGAATCTCAAGAAACACATGATGAATCTTTTGGGCAATTTGAATATAGCAGTCAGAATATTGAGGATGATCTTTATGATTCAGATATA
This sequence comes from Artemisia tridentata subsp. tridentata, assembly GCA_021014915.2. Lineage (NCBI taxonomy): Eukaryota > Viridiplantae > Streptophyta > Magnoliopsida > Asterales > Asteraceae > Artemisia > Artemisia tridentata. The sequence continues at coordinate 355,681,384 of CP139508.1, read as the reverse complement.
GAAGTTGAGATGCCTAGAGAAGCACTTGAGATATTAGGGAAAATGTTAGGTTTAAATTCTACCAAAACCCATGGTGAGGATATAGGTGATCTTGACACAAGGAATGATGAGGTTAGTAACATAAGCCCACTAAGTACCTCACAAGTCCTACCATCATTTGAGGCACACACACCGCCCGTGACTTACCCGGAAGAAGTAGAAGAGACTTTAGGAATCCCGATGGAGGTAGAACCTTTGAACCAAACACAACTAGAGGATATAGGTTTGAATGCTTATAGTGATCACAACCTTACTCTTAGTTCTAGGGGATTTCTTATTTTTGATGAACCGGAGCCTCAACCAAAACCGTTACCTAATCTTCGATCTTTAGATGTGAATTTAGGAATTAAAAAAGGTCCCGATCCACCCATCAAACCATGTAGTCCGGGTAATGTTAAGATTAAGGTAGTAGACTCTAGGCCATGTGGAGTGGAAGCTAATATAGGAGTGAACCATGACCTTACATACTTACATCACCCATTCATGATTGATCACAAGAAACATTATGGGTTTAAACCGGGTTTATTAGGTCAAGATGGATTCCCAACTAGGAATCTCTCGAAGTTGATAGAAGATGATCCCTTTTTAAGAGAAAACTTTAATTCACCCATTGACCAAAGTGAACTAGGTAAGGTTATGATGAAAGGAGCACACCCCTTTGAGTATATAATTCATCCACCACTCTTTCCTCACGCGGCATACTTCCACCGAGATGGTGTGTATCGCTACTATCACCCGCACTTAATCCTAAGTGTAGGAAAAACCTCTCCTTTATCCGTTAAATAAGGGTAGAGTCAGGCTCGTGACTCGAACAAAAACAAGCGCTTCTTGGGAGGCAACCCAAGCTTTATTTGCTTTGTGTGTTTATTTGTTTGTTTGTTTGATTTTATTTGCTTCCGTATGTATGTTTAATTTTTATTATTATTGATTCATGTTCGAAACTAAATTGTGAAAATGCTTTATCTTGTTTTTAACTTCGTCTTAACTACATATAAAGGTATTTTACAAAAGATAAGTGTAAGGGAAATCCAAATCGGTTTATTAGAACAAATGAACATGAATCATAACAATATTAAATTAACATACATATTAGTAATTGTTTGAGTCAAATGCTTGTATCGAGTCATAATGATATTTTGTAGGATTTCCAGGAAATAAGGATTGAGTTTTTCCAGAAATTTTCCGGAAACTTAACATGAAAAAATCTGTCAGATCACTTCTGACGGCGTCAGGAACAGTTTTCTGGAATTTTTTTTTGAAAGTTTTGTTTTTCTTCCGGAATCATAAAATGCTTTATTAAATCTCTAACTTATAAACTCCAGGAATCTGCAAAATAATCATTCCACAAGCATTATATCCTTATACAGATTTATCCCGCCGATGTTATGCAGGTTTTCGTGTTTGTTTTCTCAGGTTTAACAGGTTATTTTGGACAAGGAGATGTATGTGGAATCTAGCTTTTGGCGCTGCTTTAATCTTGAAGCTTCAACATTACCTTGGAAGAAGATCTAACCATGTTACCTCTTTATCCACCGAGCGAATCAGGGGAGTATTTGATTTCATTCTTTTACCTTATTTACTTTTACATCTTGTTATTTGAACATTGGAGACAATGTTCATCTTAAGTGTAAGGGGGGGTAAAGTACGATACCTTAGAAAATGCTATTACGCTTGATTTTTCGTTTGTTTAATGGTAGATGTGTAAAAAAACTGAGAGAAATACCTGTTAAGGCAATTTTAGTGCCAAATTTAAAATTTTTTACAACATATAGGAGTGAAACTTTGGTCTTAATGAGCGTCTCACGGATAGGAGTTATATGACTAGCACAAAACCGTACCACTAAAAAATTTTCCACCCCCAAATATGTGAGGTTTGCCCCTAGAATTGGTAGGAAAAGCATTTATGCTATGATGTGTGTACCGGTAGCACTTAGATTCTAGAACTTGCGTTAGGACCATTCCGAGGCCACAAGTGAGACTACATTCGTGTAGTTAGATTTACTGCATGATAAGAGGCATTAGGATTAACCCATTGTTTTACACCTGTGTTTTTGTTATAATTACATTGGCTACATTGGTCAAGTAATTCTCCCACACCCTTTGCGTTGTACTCATTTTTAGTACACGATACCCCTAGTACACCCCTCAGAGCCTATCTTTTCGTTTCTAACTTTAAGCATTTTACTTAAAGTAAGAATTTGTTTACACCCCACTTAAATGTACACCCAAATCGCCTTAGCCTACCTTGTATGCACTCATTTTTAGTGCATTATTGTGACAACATTTGTTTAAACCCCAAGTTAATTATCTAATTGATTACATGGTTGTTAAGCCGAGTCATATCCTTGTACACATTGTTTTGGGACGATTGGGACTCATGGGTAAAGTACTAGTGTAATGGAGTAATGGGGAAGAACAACATTATTACCCCCATATGTGCTAAATATTTTAAAAGTACTCCAAGTGTTTCGATTATCTTAATTCGAGTCATTAGAATAGTTAATTGTAAAGTTATGTAAAAGTTCAAGTGTAAGGGGGATACAACCCCCCTACGATGTATTATTTTGGATGGTAGGGCAAGAGTGTATGTAAAAAAAAAAAAAAAAAAAAAAAAAAAAAAAAAAAAAAAAAAAAAAGTAGAAAAAACATACGGACTACCATCCCGTTTCATTTTATGTTTATTTTATCTTTTTGTTATTTTTTTTCATTAGCTTAAGTCGAGTCTAGTCTTGGCTTAGCAACGCCATATTGTACATGTAATTAATCAAGATCTTTAACTCGCCACCAGTAAAATATCATTTATCCAACAAAACCGTGTTTATCATATCCCTACACCTAACGTTATAACCCGTTTAAAAGCCCTCTTTGATAGTTTATCTTAGGTGCTTACGCCTAGTGGAGGAGGTTTTTGATCCTTTCCCAAGCCTATGGTAATCTATTTGCTATGACAGGTAGTGAGAGATATTATTCATTTTCATTTATGAGATATACTTTTATGACACCTGAGAGATGTGAGTATCTAAACACTACTTTTGAGGTGCTAGTTTGTAATCTCCGTGCTTATTATGATTAAAGTGGAACGACTATTTGTTGTAATTACTTTTATATTAGCGTTAAATGACCCCTAACTTGTATTTTGATTAGAATAAAAGTGCATTTGCTTGAGGACAAGCAAATCTCAAGTGTAAGGGTATTTGATGAAGCGAAAAGTGTACCGCTTTTAGGGGGTCATTTAAGCCCTAAATCGTATTTATTTGATCAAATATTGCCCTAAATCGTTCCTTTTGTCATTTTAGGTATTTTGGAGAAGAAATCTGGAAAAGGAAGCATTTTGGACGTTTTTGGAGCATAAAAGTGAAGAAAACGACAAAGTCTCATAATCGGCTGGAAAAGTACCTGTGACGGCGTCAAGCACCATTGTGACGCCGTCAACCCTTGACGCGCCAGAGAGGATTTTGGATGATTAAAAGGGGACGGCGTCAAGAAGGCCATCAAGAAACCCTAACCGCGGCGAGGTGACGGCGTCAGCTCTATAACGTGACGCCGTCAGATCTGATTTTCTATATATATTCTCATAATTTTTAGTCATTAGTGTGCAACTTTGTGAGGAGAAACCCTAAGACGATTTTTCTGCTACTTTTAAGGGTTTTATACCCTTGGTTCTCCCATGTTCAATTGAAGATAAGTAATCAATTAATCATTCAATATGTCTATGTGTTGTTTGATTATATCTTGTTCTTGTCTTTTATTTAACATGCTAGGCTAGATTTATCTTGTGTTTGCTTAGATCTAATGAAACCTAACTATTGATTATTGGTTGTTGGTGTGTTATTAATTGTATTGGATGATTGTTTATCGATGTTAGGCTTAAGAAAACTGGCTAACCTCCTATACGGTAACTTCCTTGAACGTCTTAAGAAACATGAACCAATGCGTACTAAGGTTTTTATGGTTGTATTTAATGCATGAGCGAATTCTAGTGATCCCATGTTAGGAGCTTCTTAGCCGGCTCGACATATGAGTGAAGTAGGAGCTTATAGAATTGGGGAAGTACGTACGCCACCCCACGATTGGTATTAAGGAATACACCCGTCATCCACGCAATTAATACACACTAATCAACCGGTAAAAGATAGTTGGGGAGTAAGGAAATCTAAGTAAACACATTTCTCTCCATATAAGTTCCACAACCTTTTTATTTTCAGTTATTTTATTTTATTTTCAATTGTAGTTATTTGGGTTAGTTAACTAGCAACTAATTCCGCCCACTCCTTCAAACCCGAGATTTTACTTGCTTTTATAAAAATACAAAAAAATACAAAAAGAATCTTCCCTCACCCTTAGACCTATTAGAGTAGTTTTTCAATCCTAACGACACTATTCCCCTAGAGAACGATCAATCCCCCAGTACTTGCCACTACATTATACTACATCGGTCAGGTACACTGCCTTGTGGGGATTGCAAGCCTCTTGAGATCCCTCGAGAGGTAAAACCTGTTGTAAGGTCGCAAATCCACGCATCAGTTGTTGATCACAAAAAAGGCAGCCATGGATCTATCTTCAGAAAATTCTCCTTTGTCAAGTTGTTGTTCAAGTTGATCTAAATACAGAATCATTTTGACTGTGAAAGTCTGAACATCTTGACCAAAGAGTGATGCGAATGCACGTGTATCCTCCCAAGTATCCAGGTTGTTCAAAAAGAACCTTGAGATGTGAGTGAAGTAATCGAAAACATTCAATGCAACTTTCCTTTGCATTAGGCAGCATTAGTGGCTGATGAAACTCTTTCTCTTGAGAATTCGAACACGACGATTCCACATTAGCATTATCATAATCAAACACGTTTATTTGTTGTACAGGGTTGGAAGTCTTATGTTTATCATTCGTGTCATACAACTTGAGTACCTCAGATATGAAGGAATCTGAATTAATAGACATTGTGTAAACGTGCACGGGATTTTACAACTCTATGATTTAAACCGAGAAATCGTTACTTTCGCGGGATTTTACAAAATCAAGAAGAAACCGTGAGATACTGATAAATTGGACGTGTTATGATAATTGTTGGATCGATACAATGATTAGTGATTGTATGTTAAAAGGAATGATTGTTTGTTGGATTAGGTGAATCACTGTTAAGTTATGTTAAGTTGTGATTAGGTTTGGTTGAATTGAGTTTGCGTAATGGTTTGAGTACAAAGCAATGAATGCACTTGAGCAAATCTCAATGAAGAATCAGGAGCAAATTGCAGTGAAGAAACTAGTCAAATCGCAACACTGACAATTCAAATCTCAAATCGCAACATTGAAACCTCAAATCACAGCCCTCAAATCGCAGAACTCAAATCGCAGGAGCCAAGTCTCAAGTGCCCAAATCGCAACCCTCAAATCGCAATAGCTAGACGACAAATCGCAACAGACAAAAATGTCACTATCAAATCGCAGAAGACAAAAATGTCACTATCAAATCGCAGAACTCAAATCGCAACCAAGAAATTCACTACGAGACTCAAATCGCAGAAGGTATTTTTCACTTAAAATCACCTACAAATCACCCTTTTGAACGTTTTTGCTTGGTTTTTTTTGCACCACTTGATCTTAGAAGGTTATAACAACACTAAAAACACTAACTTTAACACCACAAACGTGAGAATCAAAGAAAACCAAGAATAAGCCCATAAATCTTCAAAAACCAAACTTTTGATCTAAACTAACAAAGAAAACGCACACACAATCTAGCTAATCAAACCATGAGCTCTGATACCAATTGTAAGATATTGGATATCATAACACAAGGTCGGATTGATGTATAAGCCGAATCTAGAGAGAGAAAGTGGGATATTCTAGTGAGAGAAAATGAAGTTGAATGATTAAGAACAAAAGAACACCCAACCCTTTCCCTTGGGTGGGAAAGGGTATATATAGTTACACATAAAATGCCCCACATGGGCTGTGGAGTGAGCTGACAGTGGGTAAAGACCCGACCCACTTCCACAAATATTACTATGACTAAACTAGTATTACGATAACTAAACTAATACTAATAAGCCTACGAGCTAACTTAATGCTAATAGATACTCGGGGTGATCGAGTCTTTCATATGAATATTTATATTCCTAACACTAGCCTTTTTTTCTTTCTTTACCGATCCCAATAGAATAAATACCCGACATCACAACGGAATGGAGTGACGAGTTATGTCTAACCTAGGTGACACTTGATCCATAGTAACGTGGGGACACACATCCCACAATATCTGGGTAGGCGGCGCATGCTTAGTAATAGTCAGTGACCACCAAATAAAAGGCTCATGGGTAAAAGTGTTAGTTTATGGACATAAATTAATAGATGTATGTTAGGATCGAACTCGAGACCATAGAATTGCACACTTTACGTATGAAAAGTTAATGATTAATAATTTAATATAAAAGGTTATATTTAATTATTAAATACACAAAACATGTAACGACCGTTAAGTAATTAATGATAATTGACTAACGACCGTTAAATAATAAAAGAAAAGGACTAGAGTGAAAAGTGGAAATCAAGAAGGTTCTGGAAACCCTTTTGGGTTGTATGGCCGGTCGAATGGGTCAAGGGGAAACCCAAACCCGTTCCAACTTGTCCTCCAAGTTTCTCTTAGTATATAAACAAGGCTTAGGGTCATTATTTGCTATCTCTTGTACACATAGTAATACCCTAAAATTGTTTTCTTCTTTTCTTTTGTGCTAGCCGATCGAACAAATACCCTCCTTAGGGGTTGGTCGACTTTTATTCACAAAACAAATAGTTTGGTTTTAATTTGTGTTTTATTAACTAGCAGTAACGTTAACTTGGTACTAGTACGTGTGTACAAGAACGTGGTACTATCACACTATTGTTAGTATCTTGGATTGAATTGTAAAACGGTAAGGGACAATTCGTTAATCCACATAAACCCTAATTAGGGTTCATAAAGTTTCTTGTTGAAGAATTGCTAAAAGGAACGCATACTTTTATTATTTGGTTAATTAATTATATGTTATATGTTCCTTTCGCTTCCGCATTACTTTGATGTTAATTGTGTTTAAATTTATGATATGTCATGTTAATTAATTCCAACAGTGGCATCACGAGCCTTGGATAATGTGTAATTAATTACCGAAACACGTAAACAAATGAATAATTGTTATGTGTTTATTTATATATGTCGAATTTTAGGGTTTAGAATAATTCGAAACCCTAAATTTAGGGGGGTGGGCCGATTTGCCCTAATTTAATAAAAAAATTGTTTTGTTTATTAATTGAATTAGGAACCCTAGGATTGCATGATATAATTACGTGTTAATTGTATGTGATTCTGTGACTAATTGTAATAATTGTTATTTAGAATTCATGATGACACATGCATGTTTCATCGTGAATTATTAGTTATATGATTTAATTTTTTAGATTATCTTAGTTTAATTGTTAAGATTTTTCACATGTATTGTTTTGATAAATCTTGAATTGGGGAAGACCTCAATAAAATTAATTAATCAATTATGTGCAATATGGCATATTTTTTAGCTATGGTTTATGCAATTGATTCGTCAATGCATGTGGTTCACTTGCCTTTGTAAGTGAGAGCCATAGTTAATATATGCATTATTTAACCTAGAATTGATTATTAATATAGTTTATAAAATAAGTATGCATGTGGCTACTTGTTTACACATATTAATTGTTAAGTTATGTGCGCATTATTTAAATGTTTATTTTTTATTATTACTTGTTTGTTTATTTTTGTTTGACATTGTTATAAACAAAGGGTAATTTTGAATAGAAAAATAATCCGGACTAAATAATGGTGAAATATGATTTGGTTTTTAAGAGTTAAATTTTTAATAGTTTAATTGAGTGATGAGTTTTGTACCAATAGTAAGAACGGCTCACCCAATTGTGACAAAACTATAAGAGGGGTTTAAGGAGGGTACGCATTAAATTGTGACCTTAAAGAAATGAGTTTTTAATAGCTTTATGCTAACCTTTGTTTCTCCGCTCCTTTGTGCGTCAAATTGGAGCTACCTAGTACGACTATTCTTTTGTACAAAATCATCTTAAGGGTGAATTAGCCTTTAATTCCATGTGCCACTTTGTGGTAATTATCTGAAACACTAAGTTTTTGGACTTATGCAAAAGTACGATATAATGGACGATAGTTAAAGGTAATTCTTTGATTGGTGAACCCAATACCTCAATCAAAACTTTGTTAATTTAATCTTAGTGAATTAGTTAATTAAAAGTTTTTATTAAAACATATGTTATGAAGTTGTATGCATGCTTCTTCATACATAATTTTTTGATTACATACATAAAAAACTAGTACCCTTAAATTTAAGTTTATGCCATCTAATTATAAGAAACACTTGAAGTTGAAATTTAGCTTAAGTGAGACCTTGACTAGATTACAATGACAAGGTGAATTTCCATGATTACGTGAGACCGTACATGGAGAATTTGTAGTTTCTAAATTAGACGACTTAATTGAGTTGTTAGTGAGACCTAGAACTCAAGGCATAAGATGGGATGAAACATGCTTACATTGCAAATGGATTTTTGGCAAATGTAAATCCCATAATGATCTAGGAATTGCAATATGATATTGGCAATTATTGTTCGACAATTACCTTGTTGAATACTCCCATTACTAGCAGATCAACTGATGTAATGGAACTATGTCAATTAGGATCCTAGCTTTAAGAAAATTCTATGGTTTATATGAATATTAACCAATGGGTATTTAATTTTCTTAAAGATTAATTATCGAAAATACTAAAATTGAATTTTGTTAATTCTTTTAAATGTATTAATGCAACGTTAAACCGTAAACGTGGGTTATTCTTTTATTGATAAATTCATCTTCACCCGTAGGGGTTTTTTGGATAGAGTCGATTCTACTAAAAGAATAAACCTAGTCTCCTTTCCATGAGAGAAGAGTGAGATATAATACTATTCCTTTTCATGAATGAGGAAGGAATGATAGGAACATTAGAATTGTCTAAATTATAATATATAACTCATAACAAACTTTAATAGTTAAGAAAATTGCACATTTTCCATAGAGATTTCATCATCCTCATTCGGTGATTAAAATCTTTTGTAACAAATATGATATTTGGTTAACAGGGAAATATGTATGACACTTTATGAGTTATTAAAATTAGAAGCTAGACTAATTACTGCAAAATGGTAAAAGACAAACTAGTATATTTATCTAGTTGTTTTGCTTTGACCATTTAGAGGTACTACATACCAATGTGGGGATGGTAGACCTATTAAGGAAGAAATTGCATGCCCAATTTTTCAAGTTAATAGCATTGATGGATAGTCCATCATCTATATAGTAGAATACACTCTTTTAGTACCTAAGTAATTGTTACGTCTGGGTTTTCCCAAAGATGTAGGAAAGTAAATAGCACACTATTTACTTTCACTGGTTAATGAAACACTTACAAATGTTGTCAAATCCAGTGGGAGCATTGTGCTCTTATTACTGAATAAGGAATTATTGTAATGATCTCTAATTCAGTGGGAGCTACAAGCTTTGTTATCTTGGTAGTAATCTACATTATCTCTAGAATGTCTCAAGATAATTACTTTCCAAATATGGACACTCATATCCTAATCAACATTTCAAGGACTTTCTCAAAATCGTTGATTCTATAGACCTTGATGTTGCCACTCGAGAGACGACCCGACTGCGTCTCTTTCAATTCTCTTTGCGGGACCAAGCTAGTCAATGGCTAGAGCGTCAACCCGCAGGATCCATCACCTCTTGGGATGATCTCACCACTCGTTTCCTTGCTCAGTTTTTCCCACCGGGAAGAACTACCAAGCTAAGGAATGATATCTTGATGTTCCAACAACGTCAAGGTGAAACCCTCTACGAGGCATGGACTCGATTCAAGGACTTACTCCAAAAAGTCCCTCACCATGGCATGGATCCTTGGCTACAAATCCAACTATTTTATGATGGCGTAAACCATCAAACTCGAAGAACCATAGATTACGCTGCCAATGGAAGGCTGAGCAGGCTCAGTGTCGATAAGTGCTGGGAAGTCATTGAAGACTTAGCACAGTACGAAGAAGAAGAATGGAATGACTCTACGTTCTCGGAAGAAGGGATTTTAAATTGCATGAGTGCAACCCAAGAACAGTTGTTCGAATACATAAAAAGGCAGGTTGAGAAATTAATGAAAGCCGAGACACCTACGGCTGATGAAAATCCCGATGAGTGTGTGAACACAATTGGTAAACATACGTTTCATCAATTCTCACGACAAGATGAATTTGAAGGGATAATGCTAACTTTCGTGAAAAACCAAGAGAGACGGATCCAGAAATTAGAGACTCAATTGAAAAACACCCGAGATATGTTCATGGAACTAGCAGAAAAATTTATCGCGAGAATAAAGGAGAAAATTAGGGATGAGGCTTCACACAAAAAGATCGAGAAGATCTTTGAACTCCCGGTCCCTAATGAACCATACAACGAATGGGACGATGAAACCCCTCTCCCCAAGCCTTCACCTTTAAAACCCTCTTATCCATTTGGATCCCCTCGCGAGAAAGAGAATTCTCAAGATCATAGCATTTTCGTGGGAAGCATGGTTGTCACGCTCCCTAACTTTCATAAAGCTAGGAAATGATCTTTTGGCTTTAGGCCAGGTGTGAGAAGAACTAAATTAAAGCACACCCTCAATTCGAACACCCCCTGGAAAAGTTCCTCTCACTCCCTGAATACCTGCCGTGATGGAAATTGGAACATGAATGAGACGTCAACCGGCCCTTTTCAACATTTTACTACATCCCGTGACAGTAACAAAACATTTGACCCAGGAGGAACTTGTTAACGAGACTAGCTATCAGGATTATTGACCCTGACTAGCTTCTCCCTTAAAGTACAAGGGGCTCATTTGTAAACTGGCACAAAGTAGTAAAATACGCTAACCTGACGGCGTCAGGATTTGAACGTGACGCCGTCACCCCGTCTGCACAGCAATAACAACTTTAATTCCATCACTTTCATCACAAACCCCACAAACCATATCCACTCCAACCCCACCCACGAATTTTCAAGATCAAATTCACCGACTTTCGCTATCAATCTCCACGTGGTAAGTAATTCTTATTCATTCTTTTCGCTTTAATTACTCATAGGATTCATAAATTTCGAAAATCCCCAACTCATGAAACCCTAGGATTGATTCATGCTTAGAACTCATAATGTCCTTTAATTAGTGTTATCTAGCAATAATTAAAGCATTTGATAATTGGCAATCAATTGGGTCTATTCACTAATGGGGAGGCCACGAATTTGAACCATAACCTATGATCCAATCACCCATTTTGCTGTAAAAAGGGGCGTTTGGTTTAAGCTTAAAGTTTGGATATTGATTTTTCCCTCGTAATTTTGGATTTAAATTTGGTCGAACCTGACGGCGTCACCTAGCAAAGGGTGACGGCGTCAGACCTGTCTGATGCTCCACCAAATCTTTAATTCACATATTAACACTTTTGTTCCTCCCTGCTTTGTTCCAGATAATGAGTAAGCGTCAAAGACCTAGCCGAGGGAGTTCTTCCAGATCTCAACAAGAGAACTTTGGGGACACGGTCCTCAGTTGGGGTGTCTTTGATAATGATGCCGCCACAACTAAATACACCCAACTGCTACAGCATAAAGTTGAAAATGGGGCTGTGGTAGATTGCAGCTTTCTGAGGAGGGAAGGTCTTGAGCAGACCTTTCTCCAAAGCTTTCAGACGGATGAGTTTACCGGCCCTCAGTGGGAACGCCTGTTTAGAATTCAGGAGCCGGTCTATGATGAATTGGTACGTGAATTCTTTGCCACTTTTTACTTTGACATGGCTGAGGCAAGGACCGATGTGGGCAGTACCACAATCTACTTCAGGCTGGGGGGTGAGCTCAGGACATGCTCGGTTACTGAGTTTGGATGGAGACTTGGGTTGTATAGTCAGCATGAAACCACTCAAGCAGGGTTCATGCCTATGTTGTTGCATGGGGAGTCGATGAGGAATGATTTTAGATGTTCCATGTTTTGGCCTACTATTGGGGATGAGGTGTACACCTCGACTACTGTGGCGTCTCAAATCAGGGAGCCTAGGATTAGGTTGACCCATAGGTGTCTCACCTACAGCTTGACAGGGCGCCACAACTCTCACCACCGTGTCACCACTTCAGACCTCTTCTACTTGTACACCATTTACTCGAATGAGGTTTACTGCAACATCCCATTTTGGGTTGCTAGCTTTCTGCATGGTGGAGTTGGGGAAAGGGAAGGAGACAGGATTTATGGTGGGATGTTTATCACCCGGCTGGCCCGATCCTATGGAGTCCTCAGGCCCGAGGTCATGAGGTATTTGAGTAGTGGTGATGCATGCAGGACAGTGAAGGTTAGGTCCCTGAAGCAGATGGAGGTGGTTATGGAGATGCATGATGGGACCTTTATGTGGTATCATCCAGGCGGTGATGAGGATGCTGGTGATGAGGATGATGAGGAGGAGGAGCAGCCGCAGCAGCAGCAGCATGGGGGTTATGAGGCTGGTACAGCAGATTACTACCGGCACATGAGCAGAGGGGATTGGCAGGCTCACCAGGGGGCATGGATGGGCCAGGTTGATACCTGGAGGACCCGGGTGGACGAGAGGTTCGACTGGATGTATGATCACACTGTTCGTCAGATGCAGCACTTATCTACGCGTGATCAGTTGGACCCACACCTGCAGATCGACCCTTTCCCGGGACGAGAGCAGGACTACCCACCATATGGGTACTACGGGCATCTCCCTCCTGACTATGACTACCGCCAAGGTCCCCCACACCAGTGATGCTTTGATTTGATGTTTTGATATTTGAACAATTTAATTTATGGTTGTATGTTCTGAAACAATTTGGTCTGTAATAATTTAGGATAAGGCATTGTTGGCCTTTAAACATTTGTGACATTGATTTTCTTTATTGCATGCAAGCCTTATTTGATTGTTTATTTATTCATTTGTTTGTTTGTTTTTATTTGCTTCCGTATGTGTGTTTAATTTTTATTATTATTGATTCATGTTAAAAACTAAGTTGTGAAAATGCTTTATTTTGTTTTTAACTTCGTCTTAACTACATATAAAGGTATTTTGCAAAAGTTAAGTGTAAGGGAAATCCAACTCGGTTTATTAGAACACAAATGAACATGAATCATAATAATAATAAATTAACATACATATTAGTATTTGTTTGAGTCAAATGCTTGTATCGAGTCATAATGATGTTTTACAGGAATCCCAGGAAGTAAGGTATAGGTTTTTCCAAAAATTTTCCGGAAACGTAACATGAGAATTCTGTCAGATCATTTCTGACGGCGTCAGGCTTTACAACCTGACGGCGTCAGGTTTAATTTTCTGGAAATTTTTGAAAGTTTTGTTTTCATAAAAAGTTTTTATTAAATCTATAACTTATAATCTCCAGGAATATGCAAAATTATCATTCAACAAGCATTATATCCTTATATATAGAGTTTATCCCGCCGATGTTATGCAGGTTTTCGTGTTTGTTTTCTCAGGTTTAACAGGTTATTTTGGACAAGGAAATGTTTGTTGGATCAAGCTTATGGCGATGCATTAGTCATGGAGCTTCAACATTACTTTGGAAGAAGATCTAACCATGTTATTTCATTATCCACCGAGCGAATCAGGGGAGTATTTGATTTCATTCTTTTACTTTTTTTACTTTTACATTTGTTATTTGAACATTGGGGACAATGTTCATCTTAAGTGTAAGGGGGGGGGGGTAAAAGTACGATTAGAGAATGCTATTGCACTTGATTTTTGTTTGTTTAATAGTAGATGTGTAATAAAACTGAGATAAATACCTGTTAGGGCAATTTTAGTGCCAAATTTAAAATTTTTTACAACACTTAGGAGTGAAACTTTGGTCTTAATGAGCGTCTCACGGATAGGAGTTATATGACTAGCACAAAAACCGGACCACTAAAAAATTTTTCCACCCCCAAATATGTGAGGTTCGCCCCTAGAATTGGTAGGAAAAGCATTTTGCTATGATGTGTGTACCGGTAGCACTTAGATTCTAGAACTTGCGTTAGGACCATTCCAAGGCCACAAGTGAGACTACATTCGTGTAGTTAGATTTACTACATGATAAGAGGCATTAGGATTAACCCATTGTTTTACACCTGTGTTTTTGTTATAATTACATTGGCTACATTGGTCAAGTAATTCTCCCACACCCTTTGCGTTGTACTCATTTTTAGTACACGATACCCCTAGTACACCCCTCAGAGCCTATCTTTTCGTTTCGACCTTTAAGCATTTTACTTAAAGGAAGAATTTGTTACACCCCACTAAAATGTACACCCAAATCGCCTTAGCCTACCTTGTATGCACTCATCTTTAGTGCATTATTGTGACAACATTTGTTTAAACCCAAGTTAATTATCTAATTGATTACATGGTTGCTAAGTCGAGTCATATCCTTGTACATATTGTTTTGGGACGATTGGGACTCATGGGTAAAGTACTAGTGTAATGGAGTAATGGGGAAGAACATCATTTATTACCCCCATATGTGCTAAATATTTTAAAAGTACTCCAAGTTTTTCAATTTTCTTAATTCGAGTCATTAGAATAGTTATTTGTAAAGTTATGTAAAAGTTCAAGTGTAAGGGGAATGCAATGCCCCTATGATGTATTATTTTGGATGGTAGGGCAAAAGTGTATGCAAAAAAAAAAAAAAAAAAAAAAAAAAAAAAAATAGAAAAAAAACATACGGACTACCATCCCGTTTCATTTTATGTTTATTTTATGTTTTTGTTATTTTGTTTTTAGCTTAAGATTGAGTCGAGTCTTGGCTTAGCAACATTGTATAGTACATGTAATTGATCAAGATCTTTAACTCGCCACCAGTAAAATATCCTTTATCCAACAAAACCGTGTTTTCCTTTTCCCTACACCTAACGTTATAACCCATGTAAAAGCCCTCTTTGATAGTTTATCTTAGGTGCTTACGCCTAGTGGAGGAGGTTTTCGATCATTTCCCAAGCCTATGGTAATCTATTTGCTATGACAGGTAGTGAGAGATATTATCCGTTTTCATTTATGAGATTTATTTTTATGACACTTGAGAGATGTGAGTATCTAAACACTACTTGTGAGGTGCTAGTTTGTAATCTCCGTGCTTATTATGATTAAAGTGGAACGAATATTTGTTGTAATTACTTTTATGTTAGCACTAAATGACCCCTAACTTGTATTTTGATTAGAATAAAAGCGCATTTGCTTGAGGACAAGCAAATCTCAAGTGTAAGGGTATTTGATGAAGCGAAAAGTGTACCGCTTTTAAGGGGTCATTTAAGCCCTAAATCGTATTTATTTGATCAAATATTGCCCTAAATCGTTCCTTTTATCATTTTAGGTACTTTTGAGAAGAAATCTGGAAAAGGAAGCATTTTGGACGTTTTTGGAGCATAAAAGTGAAGAAAACGACAAAGTCTCAAAATCGGCTGAAAAGTACATTTGACGGCGTCAGAAATTACCCTGGACGGCGTCATGGCTTGGCAAGAAAAAGGTGGATATGAAAATTACTCATGATAAGCCAGTGAAATTTGCATGGGAATTCTGACGGCGTCACCCTTTAATCTGATCAAGGTCGTCACGGCTTAATTTAAAGAGGGACGGCGTCACGCCTAATTTCGACGGCGTCAAGCCTTGATAAGCCAGAACGGATTTTGGAGAGCTAAAGAGGGACGGCGTCAAGAAGGCCATCCGGGAACCCTAAAAGCGGCGAGGTGACGGCGTCACACTCCATAACGTGACGCCGTCAGATCTGAAAGTCTATATATAGTTTTGCAATTTTTTGTCATTAGTGTGGAACTTATTGGGGAACTTTGTGTGTGAAAACCCTAAGACGATTTTAGCAGATTTTTCAAGGCTTTTTGCCTTGAGATCTTCCATGTTACATTGAAGATAAGTTATCAATTAATCATTCAATATGTCTATGTGTTGTTTGATTCTATCTTGTTCTTGTCTTTTGTTTAACATGTTAGGCTAGATTTATCTTGTGTTTGCTTAGATCTAATGAAACCTAGCTATTGATTATTGGTTATTAGTGTGTTATTAGTTGTATTGGATGATTGTTCATCTATGTTAGGCTTAAGAAAACTGGCTAACTTCCTATTCGGTAACTTGCTTGAACGTCTTAAGAAACATGAACCAATGCGTACTAAAGGTTTTTATGGTTGTATTTAATGCACAAGCGAATTCTAGTGATCCCATGTTAGGAGCTTCCTAGCCGGCTCGACATAGGAGTGAAGTAGGAGCTTGTAGAGTTGGGGAAGTACGTACGCCACCCCACGATTGGTATTAAGGAATACACCCGTCATCCACGCAATTAATACACACTAATCAACCGGTAAAAGATAGTTAGGGAGTAAGGAAATCTAAGTAAACACATTTCTCTCTACATAAGTTCTACCACCTTTTCATTTTCTGTTATTTTATTTTATTTGCATTCGTAGTAATTTGGGTTAGTTGACTAGCAACTAATTCCGCCCACTCTTTCAAACCCGAGATTTTACTTGCTTTCAAAAAAATATAAAAACATAAAAAGAATCTTCTCTCACCCTTAGACCTATTAGAGTAGTTTTTCATACCTAACGAACACTATTCCCTGTGGAGAATGATCAATCCCCCGTACTTACCACTACACTATACTACATCGGTCAGGTACACTGCCTGGTGGGGTTGTAAGCCTCTTGAGATCCCTCGAGAGGTAAAACCTGTTGTAAGGTTGCAAAACCACGCATCAAATATAATGCAAGTATAAAAGTAAAGCAGTAAGTAAAAGAAAGCGCAAACCGAACACGATGATTTATAGTGGTTCGGTCACGGAGCTCCTCTCCGCCCTACTCCACTCCCCGAGTACCCAACTCGAGAGTTACTTCACTAGATCAACAAGCTCCCTTCTCGGCGGAGAAAACCTTACAAACGTCGCTTACACTTTTTCCGGTACAAAGCTAAATACCGGGTTCTAGTTCGAGGTAGAACCAACCTGACGTCGCTTATACAATATTTCCGACACTAAGCTAGATGTCGAGTTCTTTTACAAGGGTACAACCACTCCCGTTATGTTTTATGGCCCAACATAAAAACCTTGTGTTTTATGGCACAAACACATAAATGTCTACTGGATATGAATGACTAATCTAAATAAACTTCCATTGATAGGAAGCCTTCAATGGATGAAGATCACAAGTTCCCTAAGCTTGTTGTGATAGATCTTCATATATGCATGCATGTGGAATCTATATGAACTTCTTGAATAAGAAGTCTTCAAACAATGAGGATGACAAGTGCCCTTGAATCTTCATATGTTGATATGCTTTGGTGGATGATGACTTCAAGATCTCCAAGCCTTTTGGTGGATCAGGAGGTATGATATGCTTGTGGTGGATGATGACTCAAGATCTCTGAGCTTGCTTCACAGGATCATTTCGGGAGTATGCTTACAACATAATGAAAGTTAGTAACATTATGATCATGATGATAAGAGTGATTAATGTATGTTACTACATGATTATCTACTGATCTAAGTATATGCTAAAGGTTAGAGAGAATGTATGTTCAAGTGATAATCTATGAGGGCTGCTATTTATAGCCAACAGACTCAGCAACTCACGGATCACATGGAACAAAAAAAGGGTTCCGCCCTTTATAACTTTTGGTTCCGTGGTCTCCTGACACAAAATCTAAATATCTTTACTAAATCTTTCCAAAATCAAATCTTACATGAAATCTTACCAAGATCTTTCCAAAATCAAATCTTACATGAAATCTATCCAAGATCTTTCCAAATATTTATTGAGTGAAGATCTAAGCAATATATTCATATGATCTTCAAAATCTTCTAAAGATTTCATAGTGATGCATGTCATGATGTCATAATACATTTCCAATTTAGATTAAAATGTTTATGAAAGTAAACTTGTATATACTAGCTAACTAATATATGTCTACCAAGTTGTACCATGTTAGTTTATGTGTTACTAAAAATGTTAAACTACTTATGCTATTATAGGACTTAAGATATTATGTCATTGACATCATTTTTATAAGTAAACACATTTGTCTTAGTTTGACACCTAAAGTGCACTTATCCTATTTTGACATGAATACAACTTCAGCAAGTATGATGTACAAGTAAGAATACTTGTATATGCAAAATGTAAAATGAGGTTCGAAATAGAATGGTTAACCTTTTAAAATACTTAATGACTCTAAGCGTATTTTAAACATTCTAAATGGTTTGTTAAGGGGTTTGATCATAATGCTACATAACAAACATGTACGAACCTGTGTTGTAGCATACGAGGACTTGAGGTGTTGAATGTATGTTGAGACAAAATAAGATTACGAGTAACTTGTACATTTTACGTTATGTATCAAGTTACATGTTTGTCATCAATCAAAACAAACGAGACTGTATAGATTAAATATCGTAATATTTGCACTAACATATTGTATCATATATTTGCATGTTTAAATCCATGAATAACTTATGTTATTCTAAACAGTCCATTGTCAATTAATGATATGAGAATATCATTAAATTAAGACAAATATGAGTTTTGGTAAAATATAATTGAAAGTATATTGATGCGTTGACATGCCAAATTCACATGATATTCAATGAATTGAATATAAGACTTATCCCAAACTATGTGATTGTACTTTATGGATCTAGTCATTAAGTAAATAATGAATAGTTATCCTCAGATTTGAGATACCAGAGAACTGTCATGAATGTAGTGCATTTCTGTTAAGCAATTTAACGCTATACGTAACTGGTAGTTATAAGGATTGTTTTCAGAAGTGTTACAAAGTTCATGAGTTTTGCTTGTAGTCAATAAAGAATTTGTTCATTCAAATTCGTTTTGAAGTTTAATACTGATGGGCCCCTCGTAGGGTTGACAAGATGTTTGCGTGTGCACGCCCAAGATCTATCTGGAATATGTTCAGAAGATTTGGTAATCTTGCTCAATAATAAACAACGAGAAACAAAATAGTTAATTATGGAATGACTGAGATCCATATCCATATTAACATGGTATTAGAAACAAAAGGATAATAATGATAAATCATTAAAAGGTTTTTCCAGTAGACCTTACTCGAGTTGTACTAGAGGTATCGGCGTCTTGTTAGACGCTAACCGATGTGATTACACTATTAAAATATGTCCAAGTGGGAGTTGTTAGTTTATGAACATAAATTAATAGATGTATGTTAGGATCGAACTCGAGACCACGGGATTGCACACTTTACGTATAAAAAGTTAATGATTAATAATGTAATATAAAAGGTTATATTTAATTATTAAATACACAAAACAAGTAACGACCGTTAAGTAATTAATGATAATTGACTAACGACCGTTAAATAATAAAAGGAAAGGACTAGAGTGAAAATTGGAAGTCAAGAAGGTTCCGAAAACCCTTTTGGGTTGTATGGCCGGTCGAATGGGTCAAGGGGAAACCCAAACCCATTCCAACTTGTCCTCCAAGTTGCTCTTAGTATATAAACAAGGCTTAGGGTCATTATTTGCTATCTCTTGTATACATACTAATACCCTAAAATTATTTTCTTATTTTCTTTTGTGCTAGCCGATCGAACAAACACCCTCCTTAGGGGTTGGTCGACTTTTATTCATAAAACAAATAGTTTGATTTTAATTTGTGTTTTATTAACTAGCATTAATGTTAACTTGGTATTAGTACGTGTGTACAAGAACGTGGTACTAACACACTATTGTTAGTATCTTGGATTGAATTGTAAAACGGTAAGGGACAATTCATTAATCCACATAAACCCTAATTAGGGTTTATAAAGTTTCTTGTTGAAGAATTGCTAAAAGGTACGCATACTTTTATAATTCAGTTAATTAATTATACGTTATATTTTCCTTTCGCTTCCGCATTATTTTGATGTTAATTATGTTTAAATTTATGATATGTCATGTTAATTAATTCAAACAAAGAGAGTGATCGCACTTGCCACATGGTTACTGGTCACCTATGCTCTCCGTCCCCAACGTGTCTCTCGAATGTGGGTCCTTTCGGACCACTTAAGTCGTCACCAACAAAATAATTATATACCACACTATACTAAAAGGCAGGGAAATTCTCTCTATAATAAAAACAAGTGGACTTAAGTGGGCCTAATACAGTTTTAAAAAAAAGTCTTATATGGGCTGGTACAATACACCGGCCCATTAATACACACTGGCTGGTAAAGGGTTCCTTTTTTATTCATTCTCATCAGGTCGGATTCTCATTCTTTTAATACACACTGGCTGGCATATCGTGTCAGACACGACCTGTTAAGACACGAACCTGTTAAGGTCGAACACGAACACGACACGATAGCTAATCGTGTCAATTTTTTCAAACACGAACACTACACGAAAATTAACAGGTTACACGATAAAGACCTGTTAAGATACCTGTTAATATGCATTTCAACTTGCGAAAATTACTGCAGAGCCCATTTTCACGGGCACTTTTCTTGCAGTGCCCTAACTTTTTGTTATATTCAAAATTGCCCATCCATCACGCGTAATATATTTCGTGGTACGCTAGATGCTTTAGTGTCAAAATTCTATTGGTCGAAAAAAAAAAAAAAAAAAACAACATCACGCGTATAAATTTTCGTGGGACGCTAGATCAATTAAAAAACTCATTTCTATTTAAAAATAAAACATCACGCGTAAAGTATTACGCTAAACGCTGGATGCTTTTGTTTGTTTATATTATTTGACTCCATGGACCATTTGAATTTACGCTAGATGCTTTTGTTTGTTATTCAGTGGGACCCAAGCCAAACCCTAGATGACTTTGTTATTCACTGACAATTGTCTCTAGTGACTTTAGTTATAATAAACCATTCTCAGTGCATGCATGCAAAAAAAAAAAAAAAAAAAAAACCCTAGTTATATTAAACCCTAATTCGCTTATGCATACTTGTATGCGAAAATTAACATTACAAACAAAAAAAGTATTGATATATCATAATTGTTACTACTAATAAGGAGTAATAAGGAGGATTAATATAGCATAAAATTTTTATTCAATTACAAATAAAAAAAGACGAAGTTTATGTAAATAAACATTACATAGACAATATTAAACCTAAACGTAGTTAATAAATATGTAAAAGGTTCAGCCAATAAAAACTGTATCTTTGTCGTAAACGTGAACAATGTTCCTCAATGTAATGTTAAGACCAAAGGGTGTTGATTTTGGGGTAAACACTGAAACATTACGAAGTACCAACACAGCTCCGACTTTGATAGAGTCTTTGTAACCCGATTCTTCTGTAAGGACTTTGTGATGAATTGTACCAGAGAATGTCCCCGTTGGATCTTTTAGTGTCACTGTTAGCTCACCAAGTGTGGTAGGAGTACAAGTCTTGATTACAACTATAACAAGTTCAAGTTTCCCTTTTGTGATACAATTTTTTATATTGCCCAGACAACCAGTTACGATGATACCTTCGCTATTACGCAGCTTATTAATAGCGCATAGCCATGGCCCACGTGAAAAATGATCATCTTCAACGACATCTTCATTTATCTTCCTTACATATTCTTGTGTTGGCACTAGACAATATTCAGGGCCACCTTCCCTAATGTCCGCATTTTTGCGGAGAATAGCCGCTTGAAGAATACCAGCTGGACCGGGTATTAACCTGTCCGGGATGTTTGAAGAGGTAGATGAAGCCCCAACATTATGTTGGTATCGTTTTGTGTATCCGGAATTGTTTTGTTGAGACATTTTCTGAATTGTTAAATTTTTCTGGAGAGTAGATAATTTGATAATGGTGATATGTGTTTAGAGAAATTGAATTTGTGAATGAGTTTTTATAGTGAAATTGTGTCATATCCCGCGTAAAAAATTACGTGTACGCGCAATTGTCATAGATTAGTCACATCATTGTCATAGACTTGTCGCATCATTGTCATATTTCGGGTCTAATCTGTGTCATATCCCGCGTAAAAAATTACGCGTACGCGCAATTGTCATAGATTAGTCACATCATTGTCATATATTAGTCACATCATTGTCATATTTCGGGTACAAAATTACATAGGCATGCAACTGTCATTTTCTTGTCACGTCATTGTATTACTGAATAAAGCATAATGTATATTGGCAACATTATGTTACTGGACACATAAATAAAAAAAATTGAACATTAAGCACGAACAAGTTGCATTAATTAGTTGTAGCATAAATTTAAAAGCCTAGAACACTTGTAGAAACTAGAAAAGACATACATTGATAACCTTAAACACACCAAACTAAACCATATAGGTATTGTTTGGTTGATCAAGAAGAATTAGTGATTCTTTGTATGGGCCAATGAAAAACGAACCACCATTTGCTTCAATACCCATGTTTTGAAACTCCTGAGATGTTCGCTCGTACACTTGTAGTGAGTGAGCTATTTGTTGGTTGCTCTTAGCTTGAACAATTGGTTCTGCAGCCTTGGTAAATCCAAGTAATTTTACCTCATTGTCAATTGGGAATGGGATGGTGAATAGCACTGGACACAATGATACAACACCACCATCAAATTCTAATTCCCATGCGCACAAAAGTTTGCACTCTTCTGCAAGGAAACTACCTGAAACTACTAGAGAGTTTCGTAGCTGCGATATATAGAATGGAGGCTGAACCATGGATCTTATCAATTCAGGTATGTCTTGCACTTGAAATTGGTGAGTAACCAAATCAAAAGAAACAATCATATATCGTTTGTACGAAACACCATCATTATGAACAAATTTTTCAAAACCAACCCAGAAAATTTTACCACCCACTACTGCTTGACCAGACCGTTTAATTCTAATTGATTCACGGGGCAAACGGTCATTTTCAAGATTGTTCCAACGTCTGGAGCTCAATGTATAAACTGACACATACCATGGTCCTTGACCGTAATATGGGTAATTAATCTTTAAAAGGGTAGGGTCTAAGTTGTCGGGACGAACACCGAAACCGATGACCATTTTTGGTGAATCAGGTTGATTTGAGAAAGTAGGGATGAATATTCCTACAGATCTTTTTATCGATGGGTTCCAAAGAACAACCATCATATTTGAACCATACGAAAAGCACCAGACACCTTCAGAAGTAGCAATTGGCTTCAGAGTTGGAAGATTTAAAGTTGTTTCTAGATTCGTAAAGGCTAAATTTTCATTTACGAAAAACATAAAACCAATATTACCTTGCATATATGTTAAATTGAAACAACACATATCTCTTTCGCAAAAACCGTAACTACGGATGAAGTTCGGCAAGTCTATGGAAGACTTCCATCTCTTTGACACAGTACGAAACTGTAGTAACGACTTAACTGGTAGTTTCTTCATGATATCAACTTGAAGGTCGAATGGTATGTTGTCCGACATTTTTTGAAAACGTCAAAAGGAATGTATTAGTAAATGTTTTTTAGTAAGCGGTGTAAAGGATTGTGTGTAATTGGCGTAACAATTTAAGACTTAAATAGAGTATATCCCACGTAAAAAATTACGTGTACGCGGGGTTGTCATAGATTAGTCATAGAGCTGTCTAATCCGTGTCATATCCCGAGTAAAAAATTACGCGTACGCTGGGTTGTCATGTATTAGTCACATCGTTGTCATAGACTTGTCACGTCATTGTGTCTAATCTGTCTCATATCCCACGTAAAAAATTACGCGTACGCGGGGTTGTCATGGATTAGTCACATCCTTGTCATAGACTTGTCACGTCATTGTGTCTAATCTGTGTCATATCCCGCGTAAAAAAATACGCGTACGCGGGGTTGTCATTGATTAGTCACATCACGTCATATGTGTATATAAGGAAACATTTATATCGAAACGTAGCAACTACTTTTACTCTAATACAAAAAATTTCAGATACACATAGCAATGACTTCAGATATACATAAATTCAAATGTATATTACATTTTGATGATACTGAACGAGGTGTGGCTATGTATACTAATATCACATACTCGTGGTTAGTTGATTATGTGCGTTCTAAATTCAATGTGGATCCCAATATTCGGTTGAATATTAAATTTTCGCATCCTTCGTTTGACGTTCGAATGGATATTACCGACGAAGATGAGGTAACTTTTTTTACTGATTTCGCTTACTTGAATGCAGGAATGCCACATCTGTATGTGGTTAAAGCGAAAGAATTTGAAGAAACAACATGTATTCGGTCCACCCAAAAAACCGAAACGTTTTACAATTTTTTTGAAACAACAACAACTAACCAAAACATCGAGTCCTCTGCTTTTCAAGAAAACTCATCTAATTTCTTTAATAATAGGTCTTTTTTTGAAGATGGGCCATCTAACAATTTTGAATCAAATGATTATGAAAATGATAGGTCCGGATATAAAGATGAGGCTTATTTCACAAAACCAGGATCATCATTTGCATTTGGGGCAGATGAGGATGTAGAAGTAGAGGAAAATGATGGTTTTTTTGGAGTTGGTGTTAACCCAAAACCTATTCACCATGACTGGAAGAACATTTTTTCATTAACTCCTGGCGTTCCTGAAACACCTCTTTACCAGTCCAAAGCAATAAGTTCAAACCAATACAATAGTGATTCTAATTTTTTTGTCGGAAAGTTTTTTGAGTCAAGAGAAAAAATAGACGTTGCAGTTAGGTTGAAATGTTTAGAAGAAGGTTACCAGTTTTTAGTAAGAAAGTCGGAACCAGACAGGTTTGATTGTAAATGCTTTCATTATACAGAATGCAAATGGAGAATTAACTCTAAACGCGTTCAAGGTACAGATGTGTTTGTAGTTACAGGTGTGAAAGATATTCACACGTGTCCCAAAACTCAAACATATCCAAACCATCGAAATGCAAATAAAAAAGTTATTGGTCACATTTTTAGTGATAAGTTAAAAGATAGTAGACGAGATTTAAAACCAAAAGATATGCAAAAAGACATGTTGGCGCAATATAAAACAAGTATATCTTACCAACAAGCATGGAGAGGAAAGGATTATGGGTTAGAAATGATAAGGGGTTCACCGAAAGAATCGTTTGAAATGTTACCGTACTATTGTCACAATCTACAAAAAAAAAACCCAGGCACAATCACACGTATCAAGACAAACGAAAAAGGAGTTTTCGAGATGTTATTCGTTGCCATTGGTGTTTCAGTAAGTTATACTCATTTTTTTGAAATAAATAAATGATATATGTTATTGTACTTTTAGTTATTAAAATCTGTTTACAAATGGCATTTTTCAGATTCGAACTTTCGTACAAAATCTTCGCCCTCTGCTTGTAGTCGACAGGGCACATTTGAAGGGTCTATACAAAGGTATAAACTTGTTAGCTGTAGGCATGGATGGAAACAACCAAATTGTGCCCATTGCTTACGGTATATGCAGAGGGGAGACTGGTGATTGTTGGTCCTGGTGGTTTTCAGTACTTAAAGAATGCATAGCCGATAGCGAGGATTTGGTTATCATATCTGATAGGCATCCTGCTATCGCGTTAGCAGTACGCAATGAATACCCGTTGGCGTTTCATGGTATATGTTGCCGTCATCTAATGATGAACCTTTCTTTGAAAAAAAAAACCAAGGGGCTATATTGGAGCATATGCAAAGCGTATACACCTGAGGAATTTGATAGAAGGATGGAAATACTGAAGGCTATTCAGCCTGAGGCGTACGACAAGCTACTTCAGGCGGATGTGCGAAGATGGTCCAGAGCATATTCCCCACGCACTCGTTACAATTATTGTACATCTAACAGCGTTGAGTCTGTTAATGCTTGTACTGTCAAATCAAGGAAGCTGCCCATCACAATGTTGACCGAGCAATATCGAAAAATGGTTCAAGATTGGTATTTTAAACGGCGAGAAGTTGCTGGTATTTATCTTCCAAAAGAAAATACATATTTTTTAAATGATTTTCTCTAATATAAAGTCACTGTTTTTTGTGTATGTGTTTATGTAGCGAAAATGAAGTACGAAATAACAGATTGGGCTGCCCATAAGGTGGAAAAGAGGAAAATCAAAAGCGCATCTTGGAATGTATACGGGATTAACCAAGCTCGGTTCCAGGTTTACGATGGCCGATACAATCGTGAAGTCAACTTACAGACCATGTCATGCGAGTGCCGAAAATGGCAGCTTTCTGGGATACCTTGTGGTCACGTTATTGCTGTTACTAGGTTCTTAGGTCTAACAGATTGTGTGGAATACGTACAAGATTGGTTTAAAAAACTAAAATACCAAGCGACGTACGCAGAGCCGGTTAATTTTGTTGGAGACTTTCACGAATGGGAGTATCCAACGCATATACAACCTATCACTCCTCCGCGAATGGACAACCCACAACCCGGTCGGCCAAAAAATACTGCCCGTATACCATCTCAGGGTGAGGAACCACGAGTACAACATTGCAGTAGGTGTGGTCAAGCGGGCCATAAATCTTATCAATGCAAAAACCCGGTCATCCCTGATCCACTGTCCAACAAAAAAAAACAATACAAAAAAAAAAAAAAAAAAAAAAAAAAACAGTGAATGAGCAACATGAAAGCCCCCCTACGTTCGACGCATACCCGACTGAAACACATCATCACAACTTTCCTACTTATGACACACACCCATCGCGAGTATTTGAACATAACACATACAAACCGCAACCATATGAACAAGGTGAGGCAAGTCATGAACAAAATGCTCATTATAACCCGTCTCAAGGCTATGCACTATACGACTCCCAACCATACGCCTCTCAACATCTAAATGATCAAAACACTCAGGAATCTAATAACAGTTGGTTTAATTTCTTCGGTTTTTAACAAGTTAGTTCTTTTTTGTTATGTATTTCCCTGTAATTGTAGTTAATTTGTAACGTACGTTATGTATCTTGTAATAAATTCCATTTGTAATGCAAGTATGTTTGTCCACAACAACTGTGGATTTGATAACACATTAGTGTCCTTCATGAAAATAAATAAAACATTCATTTGATTACTCATTCACCTATTATGACAACGGAATGAATGCTCACCTACCCGATCAGAATTTTATATATATATACCACTTGGTGTTTTCAATGAATGAAATTCACTTCTTCATTCTTTTATTCACCAAATGTCAACATCTAACAACCCTAATTTCGCATTCACTATCAACTATAACGGAAAGTTTATACTTAACCCTTTAACATATCAAGATGGTTCACACATGAATATTAGTGTTCCAGAAATTGATTTTCAGGATATGCTTACCTATCTCAACAGAAAATTACCTACACGGGTCCACTGTCTATATTACGCATTGCCACAAAACAACACGTTACAGGGTATGAAAGCAATTAACAACGATTATGATATTGATTTTATGTATGACATCGCAAGAGTTGCTGGAAATCTCCAAATTTTCGTTTCTGATCATCCTATAGATCTAAGCACAAATTTGATTCCAGATGATGGTTCTTTGGAAGAATCATTTGCTGGTGTGATTTCAGAAGAAACAAAGTTAAAACGTGAAGAGCGTGTCCGGTATCTACATCAAATGGTTCAGAGAAGAAACAAGCGTGAAGAGCGGGTCCGATTTAAGCTTGATAGCAACAAAAAAAGAAAACCTACTAAACCGTATACACAAACCGTTTTCAATTTTCTTGTTCACAATAATGGTCAATTGGTTTGCAATGACGGAAAACCGAAGTATGTAAATGGTTGGAAGATGAACATCAATATTCCAAGAATGAAGTTGGAAGAGCTGAAGCAACATTTGTTTAACATTGTTGATAGGAAGATTCATGCTCTTTATTATGAAGACCGTACCTAGTGACCACTTTTCTATAACCCCAGGCAATTGATCGGGGATACAACTGTTGACGGTAAAAAAAGGAAGGGGCTGCACCATGCGGGAACGACTCCAATATCCACGTCTACAAAAAACGTAATTATTTTTAAAAAAATTTAACGGGATACATATACATGAAATTTACAAATTTATATACGACATACCTTGAAGGCCCATATAAATCCATTCAACGAGTACCTAGGAATTGTATCAGGATCCCTCCCCTCGGCAAAATGCTTTGCCCTACGCTCAACTGCTGCATCCTTTATATTTTTATACAATGTTGGCCATACATACGACCCCCATGGATAGACATTCCAACTATCTAAATCCTCAACTAACCTAAATAAAAAATTATCAACCACTTTCCTAACCTCGGTCCCTTTTAACACCAACAGCAACACGCATATCAAACAAAGGCGAACGACATCTACATCACTCAACTCACGAAACCCTTTACTTTTTAATATATTTAACAACATACCAACTTTTATGCTTTGTGAATCAAGTGACGAGGGGAACAATCGTCTCCTAAACGACAGAGGTCCTTCTAGATAATGATCTCTAAAATCTGTCCCAAACCTTAAGCTCGTAACTAGACAGAATTCCTCTCTACCAAACTTAATCTCGACCTCACCTACCCGAGATAGATCACGTACACGATATCTCAAAGGAACATTGTCTGACTCACCCTCATCACACGGCACTTGGTGGCATATAAAATAATGTACCAACACACAACTCTCTTGCATTGTTGGTATATCTAACAACCAACCAAAACATGTTTGCCTAAATAATTGTTCCCTATGGGTGTTCGCTATCCGTTTACTAATATCACTAATTAATGTCAACCTACTCCTACAATTGACTTCCGCCGCATAATCCTAAAATAACATAAACATAGAAATATATATTACAAAACAAATAAACAATACGTGTAATAGAACAAAAAAAATGCGAAATACCCGATAATCCGCCATATTCACCGCCGACAACCGTTAACACAATCACCACCACAACCACCACCACCACCTGTCACCTAACCACCAACAGCAACAACCTACGGTTTTTATAGCCACAACACCACCAACACCACGACAACACAAAACCACCAACAGCAACAACCTACGTTTTTTTTTTATAACCACAACACCACCAACACCACAACAACACCACCACGACAACACAACCAAGACCACGACAACAACACCAACACCGCGACAAAACCACCAACAACAAGTCACCGTAGCTTTCTTCACCACAACACAGTCAACTAAAAGTCGCTTTCTTCACCACCACAACACCACCAACAGCCGGTTCTTTTAGCACCACCACTACAACAGCTCGTTTTCTTCACCACTACAACAGCTCGTTTTTTTTTTTTTTTTTTTTTTTTTTTTTTTTTTTTTTTTTTTTTTTTTTTTTTTTTTTTTTAAAGAATGACAATGCTTTTTTTTTTTTTTTTTTTTTTTTTTAAGAATGACAGACCGTGGTATGATTTATAATGGTTATAATGGGGTGATGAATGGGTTTTAAAGTGATTCTGCATTGAATATGTCCGAAAAAGGTCGGATTCTTGCATGCAACCGTCGTTTCAACAGTATTTTCCGATAGGGTTTATAGGCTTTGCAGGTTATTTGTTCCTTCCCAATGCATTTGCTCCTTCCCAATGCACATTACACGTATAAACTTACGCGTGATCAATTAATGTTCAGTATACATGCATAAATTTACGCGTGATCAATAAATGTTTTACACTGTTTTACTTTTCATGCACAGCGACACTCATATTTCATGCAATTTACTCTTGTATTTATGTTCCAGCCACTCATATTTCATGCAATTTACTCTTGTATTCAACGTCCCACTGTTTTCCTTAGTTTTCATGCACACAGCCACTCATATTTCATGCACAATGTTTTGGTTTTATTTTCATGCAAACTAAAACAAATGTCATATAGCGTATAATAATTCATGCACACTTTTTTGGTTTTTGTCATCTAGTATAATAATTCATGCAAACTCTTAATAATTCATGCACAATTTTGGTTTTTATCATCTAGTATAATAATTATTTATGCAAACGTTTTGACAACATCCAGCGTTTAGCGTAATACTTTACGCGTGATGTTTTATTTTTAAATAGAAATGGGTTTTTTAATTGATCTAGCGTCCCACGAAAATTTATACGCGTGATGTTGTTTTTTTTGTTTTGTTTTTGTTTTTGTTTTTGTTTTCGACCAATAGAATTTTGACACTAAAGCATCTAGCGTACCACGAAATATATTACGTGTGATGGATGAGCAATTTTGAATATGGCAAAAAGTTAGGGCACTAAAAAAAGTGCCCGTGAAAATGAGCTCCGCAGTAATTTTCGCTTTCAACTTTTCAAGCCCAGAAAATTCAAGATAACAACAGTAAAACATTATCAACCATTCATTGACATCTATAACACCTCATTCATTGACACTGACTTCACCGTTAAAATCATCCTCAAATTAAACCACCTAAAATCAATTGTAGACCCGATCCAAATCAAACAACACCAAATCCATCAGTCCATTCTAACCGCATCTGCAACAAATACAATCACTAACCTAATACCCATCACTCCCTCACAAACACCATCAAGAACAACAAACAACAACAGTCAACAAGACCTATTCCCATCTCCATATCAAACAACTCGACTCAAAATAAATTAAAGAATATAGATCTCAGATTGTGTTTTTCGTTTCAAAGAACGGATCTTTAAAGATCTTACAACTCTCTTCATAGATCTATAAGAAGTCTATATTTTCTTTTTAATATCCGAACCATATAAAGTAATAACCAAAACAAATACGTTTTGATTATTTCTTTCGTTCGATTGACATTAAAGTAACTTCATTTCACTTTTATATTTTACATTATAGTAGCATGTTTAGGGAAAATGCCTTTTTTTGTTGTTTTTTAATATTGAATGTAGCTTATGATTGTTAGATGTATAATAGTGTTATGAAATGAGTAAGTTAGTTGAATCAGGGTTTTAAAGTTTAGCTTAGGGGTGTTTGTTCAAGCCTACATTTGAGCTTATTAGCTTATTTGATTTGGCTTATATTTCATAAGCCCCAATTTTCTGGCTTATTTTGAGACTTTAAGCTTATATGTGGCTTATGAGCTTATTTGTGTTTATTACTATGTGATAAACTTATATAAGCCCGTAAGTCTCAAAATAAGCCGGAAAATTGGGGTTTATGAAATATAAGCCGAAATCAAATAAGCTCATAAGCCCACATATAAGCTTAAACAAACACCCCCTTATAGGCTTATTGTAGGCTTGTTTTTTCATGGATGAAGCCAGAGGCGGACCCAGGATTTTCCAAGGCGGGGGGCAAAAATTTTTTTTTTGATAAAATTCGTGATGCATGTTAATAAAAATGTCATAATTTTTTTTTTTTTACACTAAAAACTAGGTTTTTATATTTTTGGCTTCAAGGTGGGGGCAATTTGATTTTTTGGAGGGGTGCACTTTAATAAAAAGGTCCAAAATTTTTTTTTTTTACACTAAAATCTTAACTTTTTCGGCGAGTCGTGGAGGGCAAGTGACCCCCATTCTAACACTGTATGTCCGCCTCTGGATGAAGCTGGTTGTGTTTTAAGGTTATTGGAAAGTTGTTAAATGTTTTGTATATTTAGTGATGCAAGTTACTCCGTACTTTTTAGTATTTTTTTTATAGTGTGTTAAATTGAAGTTTTGTTGCAAATGGTTTCTGTGGTTTGATTGTTTTTGACTTTCATCATCAATAGCTTTGTGTTGTGATATCGCACCTGGTAATTAAGGGTTACATGTATTGATAAAAAGGATGTATATACTTTTTTTGGTGCTTAATGAATGCTTACTTGTTTTTAATTAAGCTCGTTGGGTTTTATAAGAAAGTTGGTTGTTTTTTTCTCATCTCAACATAGTGTTCATTTACAATTTGTTTCAGGTAAGCAATGGCAGTTCCTAAGCTTGATAAGAAGATCGTCAAGAAGCGTGTGAAGAAGTTCAAGAGGCCTCACAGTGACTGGAAAATCTGTGTTAAGGTACATCTCTCTAATTGGGATTTTAATAAAATGTTCACTTTTAATGTCTGATAAAATTGCATTACCGTGATAATATAAATTCATAAAAGCAGGTTTTTTGCTCACTTTGTTGCTTTTAATTTAATGATTTATTTTAATGTCACAGGAAAACTAGCGCAGACCAAAGGGTATTGACTCCCGTGTGAGGAGGAAGTTCAAGGGTGTGACTCTTATGCCCAACATTGGTTATGGCCTCAGACAAGAAGACCCTTCACTACTTGCCAAATGGTTTTAAGAAGTTTGTTGTGCACAATGCGAAAGAGCTTGAAGTTCTCATGATGCACAACAGGTAAATTACTAGCATTATACTATAACATAGTCAAACCTAAAAAGCAAACCTAAGCTATTTACATATGAAAGTAGCTTTTCAGATTGATTGTGATCACTAAATCGTATTTGTAATGCATATCAAATGGCGCTATCGGAAAGATGGATTATTAATGCAATTGGTTGCACAGATTATATTGTATTAACCCAACCTTACCTATCTTGATACCTAAAGAAGTAATGTAAATTATATGTAGGGGTACAATAAATTATGGTTTTGCATTTGGCCTTTGTCCCACATTGCTTGTGGTGTACAAAGTAATGTAAAAACCCCTACATAAAAAGGGGCTAAACCATACCATTTCATTTCTTTAAGAAGAAGCACTTGGGATTAATCTAGTATTTCTTTTCTTTGTTTTTTTATTTTTATTCACAATATCTCATTTCCATTTTTATTTTCTATTTTTAATAGAAAATTAAATTGATAATAATAAATGAAGAAAATTTTAAGGCGGTGTTTGGTATATACAGGGGAAAATTAAATTGATAATAATAAGTGAAGAAAATTTTAAAGGGGTGTTTGGTGTATACAGGGGACTGATTATGTGTATTGGATTGGGAATGAGTTTACAAACCACCACTTTTGGTGGGTTTAGGTATGGGTTTGTAGAGGGAATTACTATGATTCTGGGTTTAGAACCCAACCACCTTTGGTGGGTTTAAAAAAATAGCTAGTTTTGAGGGTTTGATACCCATTTTCAAAAGTAAAACCCACTATGACTATGACTAAGTTTTTGGGTTTGATTCCCATATATATAATGATCAAACACATTAACCAAACATGTATATATCTTATTTCCGTTTTTATTTTCTATTTTTCAAATTAAATTGATAATAATAAATGAAGAAATTTTTAAGTGGGTGTTTGGTTTATGCAGGGGACTCATTAAGTGTATTGGATTGGGAATGAGTTTACAAACCCACCACTTTTGGTGGGTTTAGGTATGGGTTTGTAGAGGGAATGACTATGATTCTGGGTTTAGAAACCCACCACCTTTGGTGGGTTTAAAAAATAGCTAGTTTTGAGGGTTTGATACCCATTTTCAAAAGTAAAACCCGCTATGACTATGACTAAGTTTTTGGGTTTGATTCCCATATATAATGATCAAACACATTAACCAAACATTTATATGGCAATGAAAGTCATTCTTCCATTCACATACCCACAAACCAAACACCCCCATTATATAGTTTTGTATAAATTAAAGGTGGTAATACTATCAAACCAAACAAACACAGCCAATACCCATTGTTACTCCTTAATAAACCAAAATCCCTCCAATTTCCAACATCAGGGAGATGCAATTCTTAGAAAATATAATCTGCTAATGTTCCAGTTCAAATGTTGGGGTTAATAATCTCATATACTTGCAATGATTTTATCCTTTCAGTGCCAAGATGATCTATTCCACCGAGAGTAAAGCTTTCAAGGCGTATTTAGGTAAGCGGAAAGTTGAACTAAAACTTAGTTTTATATATTTTGTACTACTATTACATAACATTGTTTATTACTTGCAGTTATAATCAATGTCGCTCCTACATCTTCATACACTGATTTTGAGGTTTGTTTTTTCTTGTTTATTCTGACCAATTATTGCATGCCATCATGTTAACTTATTGTATTATTATTATTCTGACAGAACGTTGCTAAACTACAACTGAAAGCTTTTGAGGAGATAGCGCAAATAGGTTTAGAGCAGGTACGATTCAATATATCATTATAAGTGTAATTTGAATTATCGAGAAACTAGTTTTTAAACTTATTTCTTTATGTTTTTTGCTTTGTTTATTTCGTAATTTTTTCTTTTCTATTTTGTAGCTTGTCAAGGTCATGGTAGCCAAAGCAGTCAAAAGGCCCTACCTTTGTTTAATGGCCGTAAGTTTTTCTATTATTTATAATGACATTGTTCTATATTATAAACACTAGATTATTTATTAGCTTGCGAAATTCACGGGCTTGTGTATAGAAAATGAGTAACTCGTTTGAATAATAAAATTCAGAAGTTGTTGGATTTTGAAACTATGAGTAGACAAATAACAATGAAAAGATTTATCCATACAACTTCCGGTTAGTACTATTGTAAAATAAAATTATCTTCGGTGGGTTCGGTTTGGGATTTTATATTTTGAACATGATTGTTGAAGAATAAAGCTGATGTCACAAAGTTGAAGAGGGTTGTGAGTTGGTTTTAAAATCTCTTAAAACAAAGTCGGTAACTTCAGACTCGTCGATGATGTATATAATTGTAGTTCTTACGATTATGTGAGGTTTATAAGGTCATTAAGGAGGAGGGGGGGGGGGGGGGGGGGAATGATTCAAGAATCTTAGTAAAATTGATGTGGATGACGTTTTGAAAGAATAAACAGTTACGGAAGTTAAAGTGTAATTGAAGCGATGCAATGCATGGAATGGTTGCGTGATTATGATATGTGATTAAGAGAACCGTTAGAAATGTAAATTATTATAATTGAATAAACTTAATTTGATGCCACATGTATTTCTTTGCATTTTGTAGACTCGTCATAAAGTGTTCCTTGGATCACTAGACCCAACTCTTTATTCGTCAATGAGCTTCTTAACAAAAAAGGTATACCTTTGACTAAAATAATTTTTTCTTCTTTAAAACCTAGCAACTATTTTAGAATTGTTATTCTTATACCTAAATTTTTTATTGAAGGCTGATAAGGATGAATCAACTATTTGTGCCTACATTACAATGGTCGTTGTAAAAAATGAATATCGACGAAGAGGAGTTGCATCTAAAGCTCCGTGAGGCCATGTTGATTGCTAAAAATAAAGGTTACATTAGTTAGTTTAGAGCTTTTTTGTGCTTTTTTATTGAAACATATAAATAAACTTGTAAATCTAAACAGGCATGTGGAGCGCCGTTCTTCATGTCGAGGAAAGCAATATAGGGGCAATTAGTTGCTATAACAAGGAAGGCTTTGTGGTATGTTCTTTCATAACGTTTAAATTTCTTACTTTTCTCATTGACCAATAGTGGTGTGTCACTAGTATTAGAAATCTATGTTGGTCACCAGTATTATTTATTTATTTATGCTACTTTTCGAATGTGCTTGGGGTAACACCAGTATTGGTCTATGTCTATGAGAACAGTAAGAAATTTAAACGTTATGAAAGAACATACCACAAAGCCTTCCTTGTTATAGCAACTAATTGCCCCTATATTGCTTTCCTCGACATGAAGAACGGCCTTCCGCATGCCTGTTTAGATTTACAAGTTTATTTATATGTTTCAATAAAAAAGCACAAAAAAGCTCTAAACTAACTAATGTAACCTTTATTTTTAGCAATCAACATGGCCTCACGGAGCAGCTTAGATGCAACTCCTTTTCGTCGATATTCATTTTTTACGACGACCATTGTAATGTAGGCACAAATAGTTGATTCATCCTTATCAGCCTTCAATAAAAAATTTAGGTATAAGAATAACAATTCTAAAATAGTTATTAGGTTTTAAAGAAGAAAAAATTTTAGTCAAAGGTATACCTTTTTTGTTAAGAAGCTCATTGACGAAGAAAGAGTTACGTCTAGTGATCCAAGGAACACTTAATGACGAGTATAGAAATGCAAAGAAATACATGTGGCATCAAATTAAGGTTATTCAGTTATAATAATTTACATTTCTAACGGTTCTCTTAATCACATATCATAATCACGCAACCATTCCTTGCATCGCTTCAATTACACTTTAACTTCCGTAACTGTTTATTCTTTCAAAACGTCACCCACATCAATTTTACTAAGATTCTTGAATCATTCCCCCCCCCCCCCCCCCCCCCCCCCCCCTCTTAATGACCTTATAAACCTCACATAATCGTAAGAACTACAATTATGTACATCATCAACGAGTCTGAAGTTACCAACTTTGTTTTAACAGATTTTAAAACCAACTCACAACCCTCTTCAACTTTGTGACATCAGCTTTATTCTTCAACAATTATGTTTAAAATATAAAATCCCAATCTCAACCCACCGAAGATAATTTTATTTTACAATAGTAATAACCGGAAGTTGTATGGATAAATCTTTTCATTGTTATTTGTCTACTCATAGTTTCAGAATCCAACAACTTCTAAATTTTATTATTCAAATGAGTTACTCATTTTCTATACACAAGCCCGTGAATTTCGCGGGCTAATAAATAATCTAGTGTTTATAATACAAAACAATGTCATTATAAATAATACTAGTAGAAAAACTTACGGCCATTAAACAAAGGTAGGGCCTTTTGACTGCTTTAGCTACCATGACCCTGACAAGCTACAAAATAGAAAAGAAAAAATTACGAAATAAACAAAGCAAAAAACATAAAGAAATAAGTTGAAAAACTAGTTTCTCGATAATTCGAATTACACTTATAATGATATATTGAATCGTACCTGCTCTAAACCTATTTGCACTATCTCCTCAAAAGCTTTCAGTTGTAGTTTAGCAACGTTCTGTCAAAATAATAATAATACAATAAGTTAACATGATGGCATGCAACAATTGGTCAGAATAAACAAGAAAAAACAAACCTCAAAATCAGTGTATGAAGATGCAGGAGTGACATTGGAGTGACATTGAGGGTGCGTTTGGTTCGTAAGTGGGATTGGAATTGGATTCGGATTTGAGAATGGTTTGAAAGATTGGGGAAAGGTTTGAGAAAAAATATAGATTTTGAATTAAATGAAGAGAGAGAAAATAAATGAGTAATTAGGAGAGAGAAAAGTATTAAATTATATTAAAAATGTATTTGTTTTATAATAAATTAGATTAAAATATATTATTTAAAAATAAAATACAAGAAAAAGACAAAAAAAGAAAGAAAAAGAGTGTGATTCCATGTTACTGTCAGACAAAAGACACTACCCACGAGCGGAATGAAATTTTGATTCAAATACCATGTGTCAGAGGTATAAAGGTGTACCAAACAAAGTATTTGATATTGATTTCATTTCAAACCTGGTCAAAATCTCGAACCAAACAGCACCTGAATGTTTGGTTATAACTGCAAGTAATAAACAATGTAATGTAATAGTAGTACAAAATATATAAAACTGAGTTTTAGCTCAACTTTCCGCTTACCTAAATACGCCTTAAAAGCTTTACTCTCGGTGGAATAGATCATCTTGGCACTGAAAGGATAAAATCATTGCAAGCATATGAGATTATTAACCCCAACATTTGAACTGGAACATTAGCATATTCAAAAAGTCGGGATTTTGGTTTATTAAGGAGTAACAATGGGTGTTGGCTGTGTTTGTTTGGTTTGATAGTATTACCACCTTTAATTTATACAAAACTATATAATGAGGGTGTTTGGTTTGTGGGTATGTGAATGGAAGAATGACTTTCATTGCCATATAAATGTTTGGTTAATGTGTTTGATCATTATATATGGGAATCAAACCCAAAAACTTAGGGCATGTTTGTTTTTAAAAAAAAATGTCTGACTGCCTCTGACCTCTTACCAAGTCAGACGCGGTCAGACGTTTTTGTTGTTTGTTTTTTCTCCCGGAGTCAGACGCATTGTTTTTTCACCTGGAGTCAGACGCCCTCAGACATTATAAATCTGACTTCAGGAAGAGGCAAAACAAAACTCTGACTATCTCTTCCTATCAAAACCCTATTCATCTTCTCCACCTTCACCCCGCCACCTCCAGCCTCGGCCGGCCACCTCTCACCGCCGCCTTCTTCTCCACCTCTACACCCCCTTCTTCTCCACCTCTACGCCGCCGTCATCTCCACCTATAGCCGCCATCTTCACCACCTCTAAGGTATGCTCTTTTTTTTTCTCTTTACCTACTTTACTTGTTATCTTTTGTTGGTTTCAAGTGATTTTATTGTTGGGTTGGTTATAAATTGATATGGGTTTGGTTTTAAATGAGTATGGGTTTTGTTGGTTTTAAGTGATTTTATTGTTGGGTTGGGTTTTACTGATATATATATGGATAAAAATTTGCTTTGCTCTGCACTTGGAAGAACCCACCTTCTAGTTGGTTAGGTAGATTAAACTTTCATCCTGCATGGTGGTGGATGTTGATTAACTATGTACCATAAGCCATGCTGTTTCTTTTTAGTTGCCACTACTCTTTGTGGATAATGACCCATATTCTTAATAAGCAGAACCTTCTTGGATTCATTTTATAACAAACTGACTGCTACTACATTTTAACCTTCCAAAGGGTTTTCTTCTTTATCTAACCGACTAATAGGCTTGGGTGGCTAGGCCACATGCTATCGAGCCTGGTCCCAAAACCCCACCAGGCAGATGTGATTCCTTGAGATGTATTATCGGTGAAAGCATACAAGGATTACACTGACCTGACCTTAATAGGTGGTGAGTGGTGACTGTAAATATCCTTATTTATTATAGGATGACAATTTAAATCTTGTTGTTACAAGGATTAGTGGCACATTAGTTATGAAGATTTAGCATTACTCATTGCCACCTATTTTTGTAAATCGAAATGAGATAATATCAGGCTCCTTATTGACTAATTAAGATTTGCTGGTTATGATGTTTTTTGGCAGTTCATTGATCAACTTGCTTTGCTGTGTTGAGTAGGTGTGGCAGATGGAGTAGGATATGAGTGGAATGACTTTAGCAACCACTGGGACTGATGGGATGGTGAGATTGTGGCAATCCAACCTTAATGGAGTTTGGCATGAACAAGCAGTCGTCGAACCCACCACATAAGCGTGCTTCATGTTTCCTCTAATATTATTGTACCAGATGCAAACGTATGTATTCATCATTAGTATTCTTAAAGGATCTTGCAAGTAGTGTTGATAGCACTTTTTGTGTTCCATTTTTCTAAAAGTAATGCAACTCTTCTGTCATTAGTATTGCTCATGTACTCAATTTTGACGCAACATTTTTTATTTTGCTATATTGATAGGAAGTTTTTGCAGCTTAATAGATGGTGTTATGTCATGTACATGATGATAATGAGGGTGATGTTGAAGTTGTTCAACCAATTGGGAGTGACGCGGATCAACAATACATGATTAACTTACAAGATCAAATTGTGGCACAAATTATGCAAAGGTAGGTTTTAAATTATTTGGTATTGGTTAAGTTACTTAATTGTTGTTTCATTGCGTTAAGGTTATGTTTTATTTTAAGACGATTTATGTAATAGTTTTTATTATGTTAAATTTTGGATATTTATTAAGATAATTTATTTAATGATTTATAATTGTGTTAAATTTATGATAAAAATGTTTTGTTTCAAGTTTACATCATCTACTTATTCATCGTATTTGCAATAGTTTAATATATACTTAAAAAATGAAAAATTAAAACCATTCAGACAATTATAAAAAAACAAACAACACTTTTTCAATCAGATTCAGACATTATAGCCACGTCTTACTAGTAATAGGTGGTAGTCAGATTCAGATGCGAAACATTTTAATGAAACAAACAACACCTTAGTCATACTCATAGTGGGTTTTACTTTTGAAAATGGGTATCAAACCCTCAAAACTAGTTATTTTTTAAACCCACCAAAGGTGGTGGGTTTCTAAACCCAGAATCATAGTCATTCCCTCTACAAACCCATACCTAATCCAATACACTTAATGAGTCCCCTGTATAAACCAAACACCCACTTAAAAATTTCTTCATTTATTATTATCAATTTAATTTGAAAAATAGAAAATAAAAACGGAAATAAGATATATACATGTGTGGTTAATGTGTTTGATCATTATGTATATGGGAATCAAACCCAAAAACTTAGTCATAGTCATGGTGGGTTTTACTTTTGAAAATGGGTATCAAATAGAGCTGGCAATTTCTGACACGGACCTGTTAACACGACACGACACGACCTGGTCTTAACAGGTTTCGTGTTTGGCCTTAACAGGTTTCGTGTCTTAACAGGTCCGTCTTAACAGATCCGGACCTGTTAAGACACAATAAGACACGAATATACATATGTACTAAATGAAACATGCTAAGAAACCTGTTAAAGAACCTGTTAAGACACGATAAGACCTGTTAACAGGTCTCTTACCAGGTTTCTTATCGTGTCTTAACAGGTTTCGTGTCTTTAACATGTTCCTTAGCAGGTTTCTTAGTAGGTTCCTTAACAGGTTCGCTGGTTTAAATTTATGATTTTTGTTAACAGGTCTCTTACCAGGTTTCTTATCGTGTAACCTGTTAAATTTCGTGTCGTGTTCGTGTTTGGAAAAATTGACACGATTAGTTATCGTGTCGTGTTCGTGTTTAGCCTTAACAGGTTCGTGTCTTATCGTGTTCGTGTCGTGTCGTGTCGTATCGGACCTGTTATGCCAGCTCTAGTATCAAACACTCAAAACTAGCTATTTTTTTTAAACCCACCAAAGGTGGTGGGGTTCTAAACCCAGAATCATAGTAATTCCCTCTACAAACCCATACCTAAACCCACCAAAAGTGGTGGTTTGTAAACTCATTCCCAATCTAATACACATAATCAGTCCCCTGTATACACCAAACACCCCTTTAAAATTTTCTTCACTTATTATTATCAATTTAATTTTTCCCTGTATATACCAAACACCCCCTTAAAATTTTCTTCATTTATTATTATCAATTTAATTTTCAAGAAAAATAGAAAATAAAAATGGAAATAAGATATTGTGAATAAAAATAAAAAAAACAAAGAAAAGAAATACCTAAAGAAATGAAATGGTATGGTTTAACCCCTTTTTATGCAGGGGTTTTTACATTACTTTGTACACCATAAGCAATGTGGGACAAAGGCCGAATGCAAAACCATAATTTATTGTACCCCTACATATAATTTACATTACTTCTTTAGGTATCAAGATAGATAAGGTTGGGTTAATACAATATAATTTGTGCAACCA
This sequence comes from Artemisia tridentata subsp. tridentata, assembly GCA_021014915.2. Taxonomy (NCBI): domain Eukaryota; kingdom Viridiplantae; phylum Streptophyta; class Magnoliopsida; order Asterales; family Asteraceae; genus Artemisia; species Artemisia tridentata. The sequence continues at coordinate 355,640,104 of CP139508.1, read as the reverse complement.
ATTGCAATAATAATCCATCTTTCTGATAGCGCCATTTGATATGCATTACAAATACGCTTTAGTGATATTTAGGCGAGACTTTTCTTAGAAAGCAAATGAGCGGGATAAAGTACAATCTTGAAAAAGACAGGACAAGTAGTTGGTGAAAAAAACAGTAAGAATTGTCATAAGTTTTTCTCAAAATCATGGTTATTGTGTTTCAAAAAATAGAAACATTTAATGGAAGATGTACTTTTCGAATAAATGCTTGACAAGTCCCAACAACCCCCACGTGACATCCTTGTTTGTCTCCTATATAAAGAGAATGTTATTGTATTTCAAAAAATAGAAGCATTTAATGGAAGATGTACTTTTCGAATAAATGCTTGACAAGTCCCAACAACCCCCACGTGACATCCTTGTTTGTCTCCTATATAAAGAGAATGTTGGTCGAAGTAAATGTTATCCATTCCATATTAATTATCACATTTAAGAAAGGCATTTACTCTCATTTTGAACTCATCATTGTCCTTAATCCTATCAGAATCAGAGTTCATTTGTAAATTGTAACCCTTGTTTGAGTTTACTTGATTAGGTGTTTATTCCCAAGACACTTTGTAGGGGCCCGTTTGGTTGGGGGTGTTGGATTAGGTTTATGGAATTAAGAAAGAAAAAAGTTGTTTGGTTACAACTCTAGGATTTGAAAAGAGGGCTGACTCCAAAAAAAAGACACTATTTCAAAAGGTAGGGGTGGTAGGGATTTGATTTAAAAGTGGGTCCATTTAATATTTTGTGTCTATCTCTCTCTAAATTTTGTATTTAAAAATAATTTTAATTTTAATTATATTAAAAAATTTATTAAATAAATATAATTTCTCTCTCATATTATTACACCAACTTGAAATCCAAATCCAAATCTTAATCCTAAACCCACCTATATACCACCAAACGGGCCCTAATTCTTTGATTAATTATAATAAGAATTATATGTTGAAAAGTTTAATGTATTACTTAAATCTCTCATCATTGTTTTACAAAATAGTCATGGATTATGGAACTACAGGTGCTTCGATTCAAAATAGGTGGTTATAATTTGAATTGGAGCAAAGTTGGATATGCTTATAATTTAGAGTGGTTTGAGATCACTTTGAGTTAAGGATTTAGTGTCGCACATACTTATAAAACAAGATGAGGAGTATAATATCTCATAACTTTGAGTTTAGATATTTATAACTTTAGCAAGATGATTATCTACATTCTTTCGGTCTTAGAACTATATATTTCTCTTTAAGTTATCCCATTTTATATTAGATTTTGGAGAAGGTGTAAACGAAATGTTGTTCAGACAAAGCATTTTCTGAGAAATCTTCTCAATCCAAAAAGGAACAAAAACCAACTTCCTCAAAGACCAAACCCAAACCCACAAAACCCCTGAAAAGATGTGAACTATGCAACTATACAAATCATCTCACTGATGATTGCTATAGAGTCCTTTATTGCATGATCTGCAAAAAGGAAGATCACAGGACCTCTGATCATAAACAATGCTCAGTCATGTCAAACTTTTCAGGACTTAAGGCTCAGTGCCTGAACCACCCTTCTGATTCTAAGCATAAACAGAAGCAAAAGGCCAAGCCTTTTTCACCTTGCCCTTTATGTGGATTCAATGATCATCTTCCTGAGGATTGTCAAATTGACAAACACTGTGAATCTAGTGGAAGTTCCACTCAGAAATCCTCAGGAAAAGAGAAGGTCATTCAGTCAAGAAGAGGAATGAAACAATCCTCTCAGACTACTGAGGCTACCCCTGCAACTAAATGCAAAACATGTGGTAGCTCAGTCCACTCAACCTCTGACCATGAATCAATTAATACTTTCATAAAGACCTACAATACCAAACCCTCCATGAAATGGAGTCCTAGAAAGAACTGACCCAGTTTACTATTTGTGCAGAAGCATGCCAGGGATCCTATTTGGCATCTAGACAGTGGATGTTCAAGGAGCATGACTGGTGTTAAGGAATGTCTGCACAAATATGTGGAAGAACCAGGACCCAAAGTGATATTTGCTGATAATTCATCATGTCTCACTGAAGGTTATGGTTCAGTAAACTGCAATGGTATTGTCTTTACTAGGATAGCATATGTAAATGGTCTTAAGTATAATCTGATCAGTGTTAGTCAACTATGTGATGCAAAATACATAGTTTAGTTTGATGATAAGCAAGGAACCATCTTCAATGCAAATAAGGAAATTGTCCTCATTGCACCAAGAAGACAAGATGTTTATGTATTAGACATGTCCAGTCTAACTCAGGATGGAACTTGTCTCTTTGCTAAGGCCACTGATACACTCAACTGGCTTTGGCATAAGAGACTCACCCACCTGAACTTTAAGAACATTAACAATCTTGTAAAACAAAACAAGGTCCTTGGCTTACCATCTCTTGTGTTTTCAAAGGATAAACCATGCTCAGCTTGTGGAAAAGGTAAACATCACAGAGCATCATTTAAAACCAAAACCAACTTTTCCATCAGGAACTGCCTACATCTTCTCCATATGGATCTATTTGGACCTATCAGTCCAAGGTCTATTAACCATAAGAAGTATACTCTGGTCATAGTGGATGAATACTCTAGATACACCTGGGTATTCTTCCTGATCAAAAGAGTCAGGCAGCTGAAACAATCATGTCATTTGTCAGGAACATTGAAAATCAAAATGACATTAAGGTCAAACAAATTAGAACTGACAATGGGACTGAGTTCAAAAATTATGAACTTGAATGTTTCTATGATGAGAAAGGTATTTCCCAAAACTTTTCCTCTCCATACACACCTGAACAAAATGGTGTTGCTGAAAGGAAAAACAGAACACTCATTGAAGCTGCTAGGACAATGCTATGTGGATCAGTCCTTTCCAACTATTTTTGGACTGATGCAGTCAAAACTGCCTGTTATACACAAAACAGATCCATAATTGTCAAGAGACATGGGAAAACCCCATATGAGTTATTCAAAGGAAGAATCCATGACATCAGCTACTTTCATGTCTTTGGGTGTCCTGTGTTTATTCATAATCACAAGGATCACCTAGGGAAATTTGATGCAAAAGCTGATGATGGATACTTCCTGGGATACTCACTTGTCTCAAAAGCCTTCAAAGTGTTCAACACAAGGAGACAGCAGACTGAGGAAACATTTCATGTTACCTTTGATGAGAGCACTGATGCAATCAGGTTCTCAACTGCCTCAGTAGAAGAGATAGGAATTGATAATTCTTCAAGATATCCTCCTGATGAATATCTGTCTGAAAACAATCCTTCTACTCAGTATCAAGATGATGCTAATCTCTCCTATTACATAATCCCTCACAACCTACCTAACCCAACCATCACTGAGTTTGTTGAGGCACATGCACACACTAATGATATCAATCAGCCTGTTCAAAATACTCAAGAACCAAACAATCTCAGTGAGCTGGTAGACACTCAAGATCCAATCAATGATCATGTGTCTACTCCAGAACCAACCCCTCTACCCAATCAGGCCTCCACAAGTTCAAATCAGTATCCAGGACCTCAAGAAAGTTGGACTAGGTCTCAGGACATTGAACTTGTCAATATTATTGGAGAGCCTACTGAAGGCATGCTCACCAGGAGCATGGCTGCTAGTCTAAGAGCAGCCTCATCCAATGAATGCCTATTTGTGGACTTCATTTCCACAATTGAACCCAAAAGTGTTAAAGAAGCACTTACACATCCAAGTTGGGTTCAGGCCATGCATGATGAACTGGAACAATTTGACAGAAACAAGGTAATGACCTTGGTCAAATGTCCTGAGAATGTCTCAGTCATTGGCATGAAATGGGTATTCAAAAACAAAACTGATGAAAATGGCATAGTCATTAAAAACAAAGCCAGACTTGTAGCCAAAGGCTATAATCAACAAGAAGGCATTGACTATGAGGAAACATTTGCACCAGTAGCAAGGATGGAAGCCATCAGGATCTTCCTTGCTTTTGCTACATACATGAACTTCAAGGTGTACCAAATGGATGTTAAAAGTGCATTCTTAAATGGTTCACTGAAAGAAGAAGTTTATGTTCAGCAACCTCCTGGATTTGAAAGCCATGAGTCTCCTGATCATGTCTGTAAGCTTAACAAAGCCCTTTATGGACTGAAGCAAGCTCCCAGGGCATGGTATGAGACTCTCTCAGCCTTCTTAATCCAAAACAAATTTGTCAGAGGCAAGATAGACAACACATTGTTTATCTATAAGACAAATAATGATGTCATACTAGTACAAGTGTATGTTGATGACATCATCTTTGGCTCAACAAGTTTCAAACTTTGCAAACAATTTGAAAAACTAATGGCAAAGAAGTTTGAAATGAGCATGATGGGAGAACTGACATACTTTCTTGGTCTTCAGATCAAGCAGACTGATAGAGGAACCACTATCAGTCAAGAGAAGTATGTAAAGAATCTACTGAAGAAGTATGATCTCAGTGACTGTGCCTCGGTCAAAACTCCCATGGTTCCCCCAAACAACCTTGGTCCTGATCTAACTGGTAAACCAGTAAATCAAACTCTCTTTAGAGGAATGATAGGATCACTGATGTATCTACTTGCATCAAGGCCTGATATCCAATTCTCAGTATGTCTATGTGCCAGATATCAATCTGACCCAAGAGAATCTCATATCACTGCTGTGAAAAGGATATTCAGGTACCTGAAGGGCACTCCTAACCTTGGATTATACTATCCAAAGTGCTCAGGACTTGATCTCAAAGGATACTCTGACTCTGACTATGCTGGATGCAACATGGACAGAAAAAGCACCTCAGGCTCTTGCCAAATACTTGGTGGCAAATTAGTCTGTTGGAGTGCCAAGAAGCAACAATCAGTTGCCTTGTCCTCAGCTGAGGCTGAATATGTTGCAGCAGCTAGTTGTTGTGCAAATGTACTCTGGATGAAAAGTCAACTCAGTGACTATGGAATTCAGTACAAGATGGTACCCATCTTTTGTGATAACACAAGTGCAATTGCAATCTCAAACAACCCTGTTCTTCATCAGAGAACAAAACACATTGATATCAGATATCACTTCATCAGGGACCATGTCATGAATGGTGACATTGAATTACACTTCATTCCTACTGAATATCAGTTAGCTGATATCTTCACTAAACCTTTGGATGAACCAACTTTCACAAGACTGAAAGCTGAATTAGGAATGTTGGATATAGAGAATCAGTCCACTGATTGATTCCTACCAACTGAAGTGTAAATTCTTAAAAATCTCAGGTCCCTGACTCAATGTGTACGTCAGTGAATTAATATCACTGAATCCTCAACCTCAGGAACTAAACCCAAGTTCCTGAAATCTTTAGGGTTCATGAACTAAACCCAAGTTCATGAATCCTTTTTGCTCAGGAATCATTCCATATTCCTGAATCATCAGTGACTAGTCCCAAGTCCCTGAAATACCATCACTGAATGAAAAGTCATTCAGGGCCCTGAAAAGAGACATTAAATACTGACTTAAATGCTCTAAGTATCTAGTTAGTAAATGTCCGAGGTTGGTAACTGAACTCATATTTAATTCAAGAATATTTGTTCTTTTAGCCTTTCTGGCATACACCTAATGGGCCCCCACTTCCCAACTTGGCATTCAATGCCCTCTCTCACACAATACACTGTGTGATGATGGAAACTCTGCAACTTCTCCTTTTGCAGAAACTGCTCAACTGTTCACTCTGCCAATTGTGAAAAAAGAGGAAAAGTGGAGTGGTGGCATTTAATGCGGATCTCAAACATTTTATTCAAAATAACTTTCAAAAATTATATTTTGATTAAATAAGATCACTCAAATGCCAAAAATACCCCCATCTCCACTATCCTATAAATACTCATCCAAAAGAATTCACACACACATTTTTGAAAATTATAAGCAAACTCTGCCCTTTTTTTCTCTCTCAAAACAAATTGTGTGTGTGTTCTTAGCATTTAGAAACATCCGACCATTTTTTTCCGACCAAAACCAGATCATAAAATGGCTTCCTCTAATGCTATAACCACCGCCCCCAATGTGAGCTTCACAATGGAGGGCGTGGACCTGACCAAAAACAATGTGGTTGGAAATTTCCACTATCCCCAGCAATATGGGGGTTACAAGGTTGTAGTTAAGTATTTACAAAACTGCTTCCTTGCCACAACTTTTACAACTACCCCAGAAGTCATTTATAATGACTATCTCAGGGAGTTTTGGTGTACCGCAACGGCTACTTGCCCTAAGGACACCAAAGAGTCGATCATCACTTTCACTGTGATGAATGGGACTAGGACTCTCTCCTTCAACTACAAGACCTTCATCTTAGCCACAGGTCTTAACTTTCTTGAGAACTTTAAGGCAAACCCTACTGATCAGGAAATAAAAGCTGAAATTCTTTTCCTAGGGCCTCATGATGTTAGGCGTCCTACCGAGTCCCCTGAAGCCTTGCTGGAAAAGGCTCCAATAGTGAAGACATGGTTTCACCCTGTCTGGAGACTGATGATGACATTCGTCATTCAGGTACTAGGAGGAAACAAATCCTCCACTGAGCAGTTGAACTCATCACAAAAATTGATGATGTTCAGTCTCTTGGAGGGTAGAAAAATTGATATCGGAGGAATAATCTTCCGAGACCTCGTGTCAAAGCTCTCAGGGAAACATAGGCAAAGACACATGTCTTATCCTAGGTTCATTTCCTGTGTGCTTCAGGATCTTCTTGGTTCTGACTACTTAAGGTCTGACGATGAAGGTACAAAACCTGACGTCTTGCATAAGACCAACTTTAGTAGTGACATTACTGAAGTACAACCGGTCGCCCTGACCACATACATGTTAATGGTGATTCAGGGTGAAAATGTATGCTCACCAGTTCCTTCACCAACCAAGAAGGTGAAGAAGACCAAAGGGAAAGGGGGACAATCCAGTAAGGTGGTTAGACCTAAACCACTCGTCACTGAGACTGTTGCCTCAGGCACCAAGAAAGTTGTTGTGACCTTGACCTCTCAGACTCCCATACAAGAGACCACATTGGCCACAAAACAAACGCCACTGGAGGGTGCTGAGCAATCATCCTCAGTATCCTCGGGCAAACCCTTTCCTAATGTCCCTACTGACAAAAACAAGTCAGAAGGGTCAGGAGCATCCACCCACTCACATCCTAATGAAGGCACTGATAAATCACAATCAGAGCCTGAGGGAGTTCAGGGTTCTATATCCTCGGTGGAGCAGTACTACTCCACTGAGAAGGGGACCCATACCCACTCACATCCTGCAAACGTCCCTGAGCAATCACACTCAGGGTCTCAGGGAGTTCAGGACCCTAAATCCCCAAAAGGACAGACCAATCCTGATGGGAAGGGGGTCCATACATCTTCACAAGGAGTGCCTCATGATTCCACTGGAAAACACCCATCAGTGGATGAAGGCGCTCAGGGGGACAAAGACTCGGAGGGATATAAACCACCCGCCGATACGAAACCCAAACCCACCTCAGGCATTTTTGTTCTCTCAGGAACTGACCCTAAAAGTCAGGCTGGGCAAACCCCCCAGTTATTATGACTAGTCAGGCTGGTCAAACCCCACCAGTTATTATGACAAAAGAGTCAAGACCTGGCCACAACGAAGGTGAGCCCTCTTCTGAGGGGGAGCCGGATTTACTGAAGGCTCCTTCTCTGGCTGACTATGAAAATTTGTTGGCTGATGAGTCAGAGGAGGAGATTGATTTTAGTGATGATGATATCCCTGATGCTGAGGAGGAAATGGAAACCCAATTAAGCCCTCCTCAGCCCTCTGAGAAACAACATTCCTCTCCTCATCCTGAGGATCAACCACCCAGTTCTCAATCAACCTCATCATCATCATCAGGTGCTTCAACCACTCCTAAGTGGTTGCAAAAGTATGACAATGCTCGTCCGGCTTCTGAAAGACAAATGGCAAAAGTCCTTTGCAAAGCCAACGAAGGTCTTTACAACTCTCTTACGGATGAGCAATGGGATAAGCACACTGAAGTGGCAGCCTCCTATGCTGACTTCAGGGCTTCTGTTGAAGAATCTCAGGCAAAGATTCTTCAGGCCACCACCCTCACTGATAAACAACTTGGCGACCTGAACAAATCTGTAGATGACATAGCCACTGGACAGCATCAGGAACTGTCCAACATCCTCAAGGCTATCGAATCAGTACAAGAACATCTTACAGATGATCCCACTTTTGTCACCAGATTGGATGCATACTTGGCCTCTCAGGCTAACACCTCCACCAGCATTACTGAGCTTCTAAAGCTCCTTCAGGGGGTAGATCTTCAAGGTTTAAGGACACAACAAGAGTCCATTCATCAGGCTGTTAATGCATCCAAGGAGCACCTGATCAGAATCTCCTCAGCCTTTGAGCAGCTCTCAACAACACATAATGAGCTGGTCAACCACTACACCACCCAAGTAACTGAACTCACCACCCACCAGAAGGAAATGGCTGCCGAATTAAGTGCCGTGAAGAATGAGACTTCTGAAACAAAGTCTATGGTCTCAAACATCCTATCCATTCTTCAGGCCTCTCATACTCCTCCACCTCCTCAGTCAGCAGGTGTCTCCACTGAAGCTCCACCATCTGCTGAGGGGGAGATAAAAGATGATCCTCCAATCCCTGACCCTAATTCGGCTTTGGTAACTGTCCCTGAGACATCCACCAGTCAACCTCCTCCCATTGACAAAGGGAAGAAAATCATGGTGACTGAAACAAACCCTCCTCCTGAAGCACGCTTAGTCAAGGCTTCATCTGAAAGACGTGCAGATCCTGATGCACCGTTCTATGTTGATTTAGAGGATGGGAGAAGGGTCTATGGGACTCCTGAACAACTTGCTGAAATTTTACACCAAGAAGAGCTCAGGAAGGAAAGAGATAAAGAGCTGGAACTCAACAGGTCTGAAATTTCTAAGGTTTCCAAAGAAGTAATCAAGGAGTCTGAGAAGAGGGACATCAAAGGGGATGAGTTTCTCAAGCTTCAGGCTGAAATCCTTAAGGAACACAACAAACAAGCCAAACTTAAGGAAGAAAAGAGGCAGAGGATTTATGAGAGGTATGTATGGCACATGACCAAAACCAAAGGTGAAGGCAAAATAACTGACATCACCATTCACCCCACCAGACCTCTGAGCTTAACAATCCATAGAGGTCCAAAAAAGTCTGAACATCTTCCAACTGTCAAATTTTCAGACTATGGGTTAAGAGAATGGGATATGATGATGCCTATCCTAAGGAAGAAAACGACAAGCAAGAATGCCCCAATCATCATCAAGTCACTGAGTGCTAAGTATGAGGAACTCGCAAAAGTGGCAAAGAGTCTTGGCATTAACCATGATGAGGCACTTGCTTCTCAGGGATTGGCTATCCCTGAATTTACTCAGAAGACTGGGAAGAAAAGAAAAGCTGTGGATATTGAACCTAAACAATACATAGCTGCACTTCATTGCAACAGGACTACTCCTCAGGGAGTCAAGTTCCGTCCCAACCTGGTCATCAAGGAACCTGAGTATGGTATCTTCTTTGTGGATGAATTTGGTCAGGAAGCCTTTCAAAGAGTCTCTGACATCGACAAAGTGGAAACGACAACACTCCTTGCTTACAAACTAATGGCGCTTAATATCAGGAGACCTGAAAATGAGGAGTTTGTCAGGCTAATGGATCAAATGATGAAGGATCGACCTGATAAAGAGGTGTTGATGTCAAAGAAGGCGAAACTTGAACTCATGGGTCTTGTTCAGGAACCTTGAGTATTTTGTACTTAGAATAATAGGACTTGTAATGATATGAATAAATTGATGAATGTTTTGCTATATCAATATCCTTATTTATTTTTTAGTACATTCAGTATGAGCAGAAGACTTTAGCTCACTCATACTGATCAAAACACTTAGGAATAATTTATATCCAAATAGGGGGAGATTGTTGGGTCATGAAAAACCCAAGAATATGTAAAACATGATTTGGACACAAATTAACTAAGTGTTAAACTTAAACCGAGAACAATTCAAGTCACTGAGAGATCAGCCTCTCAGTGAGTCATCTTCAAGATGCTTAAGGCGAATTCAAGAAGAAGGATTCACTTCTCAGGAAGGCGGTACTCCCTGAGTAGGACTTAAGCCAAAGAAGAAGATGATGGTTCAGTGAGTGTTGGACAAGAACTCACTGAACCCCAGTCTCCTCAACAACAAAGTGATTGAAGATTGAGGAACCAACGCCTGAAGAAAAGGCGGGAACAATAGGGAAAAGATCTGAGAAGATAAAAGTGTCAGCCCAACACTTTTCTCTTGTCAGATCCAACCTTCCCTATTGCGGCTAAAAGTCATGGAGTGTCAGCCAACAACTCCCAAAGTCTTATTAGCCCTTTCCTATTGGTTCTTGGAAATGACAATTAGTTTTTGTAATTGTCAGACACGCAACCTCAACAACTTGTATTATATTTAATCACTTATACTTAGATTACTTGTGTATAAATAGATCAGAAGGGAGAGAAGTTAAAGTGTGCTTTGTATATTGAAAGTTTAGAACTTTTACAAAGGAACTTCTCTCCTATAAAGAGTATACAACTCACTGAGATAGCTCAGTGGGTATATTGTTACCACTCAAGCAAAACTTGAGTTTCGATAGGAGACACCCCATACCCTTGTCTATTCAATCCCAAGTGTTTGTTCCGCAAAACACTTGGGTATATATTCTTGGAATTATTTCTAATAAGAATTTAAACGTTGAAAAATATTGTGTTTTATTTTATTCACGTTTTATAACTGTTAGAATTAATCTTAAACATTGTATTAGTCATAAACACTAAATAGATTAACTTTCTAGTTAACTCTAATAGTGTCAAGGGACCAACAGATACCCTACATGGATTTCCAACCCGGTGTTAGTAAAGAAATCCGACGGTAGCTGGAGGATGTGTATCGACTTCAAGAACCTCAACTCATCCTGTCGAAAGGATTATTACCCGTTACCAGAGATTGATTGGAAGATAGAATCGGTCATAGGATACGCGCATATACACGTGTCTGAATCTTAGAACCCCAGTAAAAATGACGGCCATCCTTAAAAAGAAGCAATAATGATTTTTGGCGGTTTGTACATCAAACCCACTCATCGGATCCTAACAGACTAAACCCCTCGAAATTGGCAAAACGGGATTTCAAAATTCAGAGTATCACAATATCGGTGAAACCGATACTATGATACTGGGGGGGACATGTTGGTGTATGTGTTCGGACGGCGTATCTTGTCCGGCCGTCTGGACGACATGGAGTCATCCGGATAAAGACCGAAAGGCACCTAGATCATCCGGCCATTATAACTGTAAGTAATAGGACATGTGGCATTACCCTTTGGACAGATGGCAACAGCAGACCAACCGCCGCCATCCCAGGATTTACGGAATTATGTCTGCGACATGTTCCCAGAAAATCCGGCGCCGCCATTTCACGTACCAAGGCTGGGTAGTATAAATACCCAACTCATTTACTACTCTCAACCAACTTTTACCACCCACATTTACTCTCGATCACTGTTTAAAGTCTTTCAGATTATCCAATACTTATTTTCACGCCGGAGCTTGGTCCTCGGATAATACCCGGGGCGAGCCTAACACGTGCTTTTGTGTGCAGTTAGCCGAAGGATCCTCAGAAGCCGAAAGGATTGATTCACCCGTCTTTCGGAAGAACTTTCATCAAGTTCGTCCGAAAGACCTCATTTGTTTGTCTGAAGTGTTTACGGAGAATTACTTCAACAGGGCACATGGTCGTGTGATGTCGGCTCTATACTTGTGCCTTTGGAAATAAAATAAATCATCCTCAATACTCACGTTGCAAAACAATCATTTTATTTTTTTGTTAGATTTTAAACTAAAATTTTGTTAGCGTGACATGGATAATATTATAATTCTATTTTATTTTTACCATGTAAATTCATAACAACTTCTCCAGAACTATAGAGAATGTTATATTCTTTTACTTACTCCAGTTGCACACATCAATCATCTCAAACTGGCTGATAAGATACTCAACGTTTCAAAATAATTGTCTATATTCGTATTATGTTATGTCAAAATTAATTATCAACTACTAGAAATAGATTGATCAATGTGATTTTTATTGGAGTACCATGTTAACATTACTCGAAGGTCTTTCTGGAAGCAGTCCCTTTACTAGGAGTAGGAGTGTGACTGTCTACATCTAACCTCCTTCATACTTCCTCCGGCGAGATTAGGTATTTGTTGTTGTATATTAACATCACTCGAAATTATTTTAATTAGTTGGTTAAAGGTTAAAAAATTATTCTTTTTGTACAATTGAAATAAGAGGTAATTTTGGAAATGCCATGGTCGCCCGATGAGTTCACCTTTTCTAGACATGAATATTTTTTTTTCTCAAAATAGACATGGGCTACTTTGGATCTGGGCTAACATAGTTAAAATTATGAAACGTGTCCACTTATAAAAGTACATAAAGTACAAATGTGTAAGTTATGTGTAAGACTTGTCCCCTATGTGTACTTTGGGCTACTACTATTCTGTCGGGGCTACTAGGACCCGGGGCGACCCATTTTTTGTCTTTTAGTGAAAAAAAGTCAAACACGAGCTCATAATGATCCATTGCGGATGCTCTTATGTCACGTCACTAATTTTGTAAACATACTAACTAACCAAAGATCATCAGTGGTGACATTAAACCTTTCACATGAGCAAGGGGCCTCGCTATGGAAGCAAATCGATGCCTCGGTGGGGGACATGATACTGTGATGTCGGCTCTATACCTATGCCTTTGGAAATAGAATAAACGAGGTCTTAAGCCCGCGCGTTGCCGCGGGGTGTTTGTATAGGTATAGGAGAGATGGGTTAAACAAATAATACCAACTCCTTCCGCTTTGTTGCTGACACATACAAAGTTTTGGTTCATATTAAACTGAACATCAGAAAACATAAAAGTAACTCACAATACCGTCTTCCACGGGTTATGGGTCCCAATACCGTCTTTCACAGTGTATGGGGGAGGTTGAGACGTAGACAGACTTACCCCTACCTAAGGTAGAGAGCCTGCTTCCGGTTCTACCAAATGTAGAAAAGGACCTCCGGCCTTGCAAGGGGTGAACATCAGAAAACATACTATATGATATATTTGGTATGGTTGAAACTATCTAGCAGCTCGCAATATTTGTATTCTTTTCTTTCTTTGCATTTTTAAGACAAAAACCAAACCAACATGTTTTGACCTATTCGACCCACTCCTTTAACAACCTCCGAGAATACCGTTTCGTTGTGCATCCCTATTCTGAAAGCGACACCGTTTTGTTGTGCATCCCTATTTAGAAAGGAATAGAAATTCAGCCCATTTTTTTTATCCTTCTTTTCTGATAATTTATCCATGACGACAGTCGGAGCAGCTGAACCGTGAGTCAACCACATTAAGGCGACTCTGTTGGTTTCTTCCAGCCCTTAATATGCGTAACAAACGTTCATCCTCCTTCTGTCTCATGTTTTTGCCCACCCTTTTTTTTTCCTGCACATTTCATACAGTTAACTCCGTGAAAAGAAAAGCTTTTCGAAGACATTACAAAACAAAGCAGCAGAACTTACCAACCAAGCGTTGTTTTCCGCACATCATGTGATGAACCTGCAAATTAGAACACAGGAGGTTAGTAAACAGAACTGAGCCGTTATATGATTCACTTACGACGACTTGAGATGACACCTCATTAGGCCATCAGTATGCTTAGACAACCATACAAAAATATATGACATCGAATCACTGGTATGAACATGCTTATACACAACAAAATTTACTATGTTTTTTAATACAGGTAAAATAAAACGCACGCATACACACAATTTCATACCATTCAAACCACACTTTTATCTCGAACTGATTTAAGGTTTTAATAAAGATTCAAAATTTTTGTTTTAACTAATACGAAACTTAACTTATATATAACTGAAAGGTATCACTGATTAAGAATTGGCACATTAGACGGAAAACAAAGAGGAGTACCTAGCTCAGAATGTCCCATGACGCTTTTAATGCTGTTTAATATACATCAATTGTGATATCTAGACGTACTACAAATAGCAAATAACCGCTATAGCTATAGCATTAAAATTTCACTTTGAAGACCATGCTACTCCATGATTTTGTGGCTAAAGGCCATGCCATTAAAACATAGCCCGCCATGCTAAAACCGATGTACTTGATTAATTTCCTTCACTTAGAAACGATATTCTCCAATATAGTTCCATCTAAAGTACATCGACCAAAAGTTGATCGCAATAAGTAGTGAATAATTAAAGTGAAAAGGCAGCTACAATTTCGTGCAATTAAGCTTGGGATTAATATGAGACCTTCCGTGTGAATCATCACTTTCCATTATCTCAAATTATCAAATTCTTAGGGGTTGTTTAAGAAAGCTTTGGCTAAAATGTATATCTTAGTTTACAATAACAAATTATCAGCTTATACTCTATCAAAACACAACGCAAAAAAAAAATAGTGTCTGGATTTACTTATTAGCTTAGTCTAAAAAGTAAGGGGGTGTTTGGTTAAGCCCATAAGAAAAGCCTATGGCTTTTGCATAAAAACCAATTATATATCCTCCACTAAGCTATTAAGCACTTGCTAAGCACCTCAAATAATCTAGTCCAAAAACAAACAATGAAAACATCACCTGCCGATTCCTGTGATTCTTATATTAGCGAAAACTCTTCTTTTCTAAAATCTTTCAGTTTCAAATACGTCTCGTTCCGTTGCTGTAGAAACATTGTTGCCGCATATCTGAAACATCGTGAAATATTGATCATAAGTAAATTCTAAACCGAAGAGACAATAATAGCACTTCGTCAGTTTCATATGTATTATATTTACTGTCACACCCCCAGATTAGCGGAAGCATACATGTCTCTGGGGTGCAACTCAATTGGTATCACAACACAAGTACAAAGAACGGTTCTCATCACAATCATTTAGAATATATTTGAGAAATCAGAAGTGTTAAATTTACATTATGAAAAGTAGTGTGAAAATAGGCCTTTAAATAGGTTAAACGGTCCCAAATGTTTATCAGAGTCTTCTATGACCATGCCATGCCCTGCCAAAACCTCCAGTAGCGTGCAATTGCTTAATACCTGAAAATACATGCTAAAGTGTCAACACGAGGTTGGTGAGTTCATAGAGTTTAGTGTACAATGTAAAGCATTTGAATATGATTTCCCAGCAAAGGCATTGTAAATTCACCTAGTCCCAAGTCCCGTCCATACAAGACTTGCAACATGTGTGTTTACAACTCACTGCCAAATAAGTTTTGGTTTATGTAAACAAAAGTAATATATGGACCAAGCTTCAAAGATAAGTGTGACAATGTTGTGGAAAACTAGAAGGGGGGTTGAATAGTTTTACCGTTTAAAATTAATTCACTTTGTGACTTAACGTGATTTCAAAGTAAATAAATGCAAACAAATAATCAAGCAATATAAGGTAAAGAGAGGAATGATCAAACCACACAACACGGATGTTTATAGTGGTTCGGCTACAAGGACTCTCTTCCTTTCCCTATTCCACTCCTCGAGCCTCTAACTCGAGAGTTATACTTCACTAAGAAACAACCTCGCTTGCAGGTGGAGAAAACCTTTACATATTGCTTACTTCTCTTTCCGGTACTAAGCTAAACACCGGGTTCTTCTTACAAGTCAGAACCTAACTTAACGTTGCTTATATGATTACCGACACTAAGCTAGATGTCGATCACTCTTTGTGTTTTGAGGACTAAAACACTAACCACACTCACTGAGATAAATAATACAAGTAAGGTTGTGTGAAACTACTACACAATATCACACAGTAACTATGCTAAAGGTTGTACACGTCTGTGTTGAACCTTGATGCTTGATCTTTCTTTCTACAAAAGGGAAGATCAAATGAAATGAATGATAAGGTTAGTGATATACAAATGAATGAATGAATATGTATGTTAAGCTATATGAGTGATGGTTTGTTCAAATGGCCAGCTTGCTATTTATAGGCAAGCTGAGAGAACAAGCCACGGATCCGGCGGATCCCTCAAAAGGGATCCGTCAGTTATGTCGATTGGATCCGCCAGTATGACAGCTAAGAGATTTTTCAAATCTCTCCAAATCTTCAACAATCTTTCCATATCTTTGTCATGTCATTTCAAGATCTCCCAATGTCAACTATCTTGCTTGAAGATCTAATCAAGATATCACAAAATCTTTCCAAGATTACATTTGTGATGTATGCCATGATGTCGCTTGCATTTTTCAAATTAAAGTTTCCTTTTAAGGAAATAAACATGTAGATGTATGAGATGTAGTTCTAAGTGATCATGTAAAATGTAAAATGTGTTTTAAAGAGACTTTAGCTAATATTTATACTTTGCTAAAAGATATATTTTGTAATTGTCATTAACAAAACTAAGTAAAGATCGTAAAATATAAATAACGTTTTTAGGATGATATTTGTATTAACAATCTACCCCTTTTTGTTGATGACAAAACAGAAAGTATATTTTTGAGCAAAAGAATAAATAAAGCATGAGTTCTTTAAAATATAGATTAAGTTTGAGTTTTAAAACTATTTTTATGCAAAAGTGTATGTACTGTGATGATTCACAGTTATGCAAAACTTAATCCATTCTCCCCTTTTTTGTCGAAACAAAAAGAAGAGTTGCGAAGCGGAATGTGATTTTGAGAACTTTAAGAGCTCCCCCTTATTTGATACTCCCCCTAAATGGAGTAACAAGGTGATGATGTATGATCCTACAAAACAAATTGTTAGAATATGATATGCTCCCCCTCGATGTATACTCCCCATTACTAGAGTACCAACGTATACATTTGAAGGGTGTGAGATGCTACAAAAGAAAAGTTAGTTACTTCATTGAAGCAAAATGCATATGTAATAATCAAACAATAAGTTTCAACACAGTTGACTTTTTCTAAAAAGTCAAAATGATGTGTCTGATCAAAATGTACATTTGATCAATGTAATATGTGAAGTTAAAAACAACCATACAATGATTCTAATAATCTAAAATGAGATAATATGCTTAATGTTTATCACCCATAAGCATAAAAACATAACATTCATTGATTGGAAAAAATGATGTTACATTCAAACAAGAAAAATAAATCCTAAAAAAAATAGAAATTCTAAAACATCATCCTAAGAGTTCCTATAAGAGGAAACTAACAAAGCTCCTATTGAGGAGGATGAGAGATTGCATTGAGACGCTCGAGAATATGGTTCAATATGAACCTCATTTCATTTTGGAGTTCATGGACCAAAATGTTGGTCCTTTGGGTCAAATGAGCGGTTCTTTTGCAATGCGAGCAATCATGACTTGAAAACCCTGGAGGAAGAGTAGTCTCATGGTTGTGTGGTGGTGGTGGTTGGTTGTTGGATGGTGGTGGTGGTTCTTGGTTGTTGGATGGTGGTGTTTGGATGGAGTTCATGAGGATGGTTTGTATGTCCATGGCTTCATTAAGGCGGTGGTCAACCATACCCGAGAGAGTGTAAAGCTGGTTAAGTTCTTCACTAATCTCCTCTTGAGATTGTGGCAAATTGATCCACATTGCCTCATCAATGGCAATGAGAGTTGATGTGGGTGAGAGAGGTGGTATTTGTGGTTGAGGTTGTGGAGTATCATGGTATAATGGACCATGGATTTCTGGATGGAGAGGATGGAAGAGCATAGGTTTTTGGCCTTCAAAAGTCATAGGTGTAGGATTGGTTGACCTTGGTGGAAGGTCTTCCAAGTCATTGAGATATGGGTGTGGTGAAGAAGGTGGAGTCCTAAATAGCTCCATGGGTTGTAATTTGGGTGAGTTTGGTGGTGATTGGGACTTCACAGATTGTGATGGAGCGGGTGGTGGTGTGGTGGCTATTGGAGTTATGGTTGGAGGTGGAGTTTGTATGACAACATTGGATGGTGTAGGTGTGGAGAGTGTTAGAAAGTTTTCATCTGCTATGGGTGATGAGATATTAAGAGGAGATGATTCCTCTGATGAGTTAGCTAAGTTTATGAAGCAACAAGGCTTAACACTAATGCAAGCAGTGCGTTTTGGAGGTCTTGAGGTGGAAGAGTTGTTTGATTTGGTCATTGTGAACTGAGTTAGCTAAGAAGTACAGGTTATATGTGGAGAAGAAGGTGAATGAGTGAGTTTTGCTCAATGTTAAGATCACAATTTATAGGCAGATGGTTTATAGAAAGTTGTGTTTGGATTGGATGTAAATCCAATGGAGAATGTCGGTTCCTAATGATTTGGAACAGAAAATAAAGCTTGTCACATCATCTAAGTCAAGCCATAGAACTTATGTTGAGTAATATGATGAAGATATGCAGTAAATGCAAAGGGATGGTGGGAAATCTTCTGATTTGATGTTCCTACGGCTTTGACGGATCCCTAAAAAGGGTTCCTTGTTTGTATCAGAAAGGTAACTTACTCCTAACATTTTGAATATTCAAATTTTGGTGGAAAATTTTGTTCATTGGTTTCTAAGAGCTCCTAAAGCAATGTAAGAAGTTTAATGATCAGTGAACTCAATCTAAAGAAGACTAGAAACTAAAATCTAAGAATCGGGATGAGTCAATTTTTTTTGAAAATGTTACTGTTATACCCTGCGGATCCAATCGATAACACGTGCGGATCCATATCTTGGGATCCGCCGGATCCGCAGGTTGAAGGATGGCGGAGCCAAGGCTAACACATGGCGGATCCAATTTTTGGGATCCGCCGGATCCGCCGTTCGAATGTCCTAATTTGAACAGAATGAAATGCAAATTTCGCATTTCCTGACCAAAACCCAAAAATCTTTCTGGAACATATCTATCATCTAATATGTATTGCAAAACTACCAAATATGATGAATCTAACATACGTATACACATATATTAATATGTTCATCATAACATACCTTAAATATAGTTAAGCCAAACAGGGGCTTAATCTCGGAGACTTGATAACACTAAGTGTTATCGACCTGCAAATCTGAGTTAGTTCACATACACATTAAGTACTACCATAGTAAGTTAAGAGACACACATGTTTAACAAGTATTGTTTTAGCAACATCTAATTCCAAACACTCATCTCAACCCAACTTCTTCTTCAACTTCTTCATACCCTTATGAAGCTTCATGATCCAACGCCCCAGATTCTTCATCATTCCTTTGGTTTGCTTGAACTCAGCTGATTCATTTGCAATCGGTGGAAGTTGACTCAAATACTCTGGGGGAGGAATCCTAGAGTTTGGCAAGCCGTCATCATCGCTCATTGATGATGATGATGATGATGTTTGGGCACGAGGACGTTTGCCTTTATCGATTGCTACCCTAAAGTCGCTTAGAGGAACAAAGGTGTGTGGAATCTCATTATACTCAAGAACAATTCCTAAAGTATTTCTAGGAATGGGTGCAAAGGCTTTGTAAAGGCGAGTCAAAAGCATTCCATAAGGCAATGCCATTTTACCTCCAATTGGAATATCGGCCATTCTTTTGGCGATATAGTAAGCAAGGTTGAACGGTTGATGAGTTGAAACATTATACATCATATGACAAAGACAAGCATTGATATGATCACGATTCCCTACCGTGCACATAACATTGGCTCTCAAGACTTCTTCCAACTTCCTAAATTCGGGCTTAAGTTCATTGAGTTCCATGGCAAATGGATCTCTAGGAACATGGCGACCACGATGCAACCTAGTTGGGTTGTTTCTTGGTATGAAAAGGTGCTGACGAATGACTTCTTTTGAGGCTAAAGGAGTGGCATATGGTGCCGTTCATTCGAGATTTGACTCAAGAATGGTCAATGACCATTTATCAGAATAGACACTTGTTCCATAACTTGGAATTCCTAGGACCTCTCCAAATTCATCTAAAGGGATATGGTATTCATTGTGGTTTGCTTTGAAGTTGACAATTAAACGTTCATGGTCATCTGTGCTAAGAACAACACTAGCATAGAACTCGAGAATGAATCTAGGAACGATTGGTTCATCAATGTCTAGGAGACCATCGAAGTGAATTGAAGCAAGTTGTTCCCTAAGATCGGTTTCTTCATAGAATGAGGAGTCTACAACCCTACCCTCATGGACGTAGTGTTTTTCTAGTGCCTTAAAGATATTAACTTGGGCTTCGGTGAGACCCTTAGTCTTGTGATGTTTTGGAAGGTAATTGACGGTGTTTTTAAGATCATAGTTGGACGCGGGAGGCATAGTTATCCTAGACATGAAAAACATATAGTTTAGTTGAAATTATCAAAAATACATATATAATTCTAGTGTGTGCCTACATGGGGACTATGTGGAGGTGCGGTTATCTCGACTCTTTTTGATGCATGAAAGTTTTGTTTATGCAAGTTTTATGATAAAACGAGAGATAACTCAAACGCTCCTACTTCAATGTAGCTACATTTGAATGTACCCGAAAATACATATTAGTTATGTATTCCCTTTAGCATTCAAGAGACATTATGCAAGTGATGTAAAAAAAAAAAAAAAAAAAAAAAAAAAAAAAAAGCTATCGTTTTTGTATTTGTATGAACAATGTTCAAAAACCGTTTTCCTAGTCGTGAGAAGGTTTTTAGAAAAAATTTCTCATGGGGTTTTTGATGAATAATGATAATGTACGACAAGATGCAATTCCTAACTAAGAAAAACATGGTTTGAAGTGCAATTCAGTAAATATGTTTCATGATTTTACTAGAATTATGCATATACCCCAAGTTTTAATTTTGTGCATGAAATAGAAATCCTAGACGCAGATCAGGAATATGAACATGATAAGGATACTTACAGTGATGTTTGGAGTACAAATTTGTGGAAGAAAATAGCCTAAATTATGATTGTGGTGAGGTATGGTACGAACTCAGTAGGTGATAAGTTTTAGGAGAGTGATGAATAGTACTTGGTGTTGTTTATTATATAAAAATAAAACATCCTGTGCATGTGACGGATCCGGCGAATCCAAAATAAGGGTTCCGCCCTTGTTTTCGTTTGGATCCGTCGGATCAGAACACAAGATTTTGATTATTTTCGTTTTTGGTTAAACTAGGATTCAAGCTAATGTTCTAACTATTCACTGGGTTCCATTAACCCTAAACCAAGTCTAAGATAGTTGAAAGGTTCTCTCTTGAGGGGTTTAGTGAGAATATCGGCAATGTTGTCCTCTGAGAAAACTTTCTCAATTGAGATGTTTCCCTTCTGTACATTGTCACGCAGAAAGTGGTGACGAATTTCAATGTGTTTGGTTCTAGCGTGTTGGACTGGATTTTTGCTGAGATCAATGGCTCCTTTGTTGTCGCAGAGAATGGGAATGTCGTTGAGTTCTATTCCATAGTCGACGAGAGCTTGCTTCATCCACAGTGCTTGTTGACATGCCTTTCCTGCTGATACATATTCTGCCTCGGTTGTTGAGATAGCAAGGGCTGTTTGTTTCTTAGCGAACCATGAGGTGAGACAATCTCCTACAAAAGTACAAATACCGCTAGTACTTTTCCTATCAACGTAGTCACCGGCATGGTCTGAGTTGGCATACACTATGGTTTCAACACCCGTTCCTTTGGGAAACCATAATCCTAAATGTGTAGTGCCTTTAATATACCTAAATATCCGTTTTACGGCTTCAAGATGGGATATTTTTGGATTTTCTTGAAAACGTGCACATAGACAAACACTAAACATAATGTCAGGCCTACTAGCCGTAAGATAAAGTAAGCTACCAATCATTCCTCTATATTTAGTGCTATCTACGGATTCATTTTCTTCATCCTTTGTGAGTTTGGTTTCGGAGGACATGGGTGTTTTCATAGGTTTTGAGTCTTCAAGACCAAACTTCTTAAGCATATCTTTGATATACTTTGATTGGTTGAAGAATATCCCATCTTCTAATTGTTTTATTTGGAGACCTAAGAAAAAGTTTAGTTCCCCCATCATACTCATTTCAAACTCGTCATGCATGATTTTTGAGAAATCGTCGCATAACTCTTGACAAGTTGAACCAAATATAATGTCATCCACATATATCTGGACGATGATAATATGTGGTCCCTTTTTCTTGGTGAAGAGAGTATTATCTACTAGGCCCATGGTGTACTTATGGTCAACTAGGAAGGTCTTAAGTCGATCATACCAAGCCTTTGGTGCTTGCTTAAGTCCGTATAAAGCTTTCTTAAGTTTGAAAACATAATTTGGTTTTTCAAAATCGGCAAAGCCGGGAGGTTGTGCAACATATACTTCTTCATTTATAAAGCCATTTAAGAAAGCACTTTTGACATCCATTTGAAATAACTTAAAATCATGTGCACATGCATATGCAAGTAATATCCTAATAGACTCAAGTCTAGCTACGGGTGCAAAAGTCTCATCGTAATCTATACGCTCTTGTTGATTGTAGCCTTGAGCTACTAGCCTAGCTTTATTTCTAGATACAATACCATTTTCATCCATTTTATTTCTAAAGACCCATTTGGTGCCGATTATGGTTTGATTTTTAGGTGGAGGGACTAATGTCCAAACGTTATTTCTAACAAATTGATTTAATTCTTCTTGCATAGCAATTACCCAAGATTCATCTTTTATAGCCTCATTTATATTTTTAGGCTCAATTGTTGAAACAAAACAAAAATAGTTACTTTCATTTTGTGCTTTAGACCTTAACGTTCTTTCATTAAGTTTTCCTATGACGTTTTCTAATGGATGACTTTTTGTTTCTTTGATGTTGACTGATGAGGCGAAAAGTGTACCGCTTTTAAGGGGTCATTTAAGCCTTAAATCGTATTTATTTGATCAAATATTGCCCTAAATCGTTCCTTTTGTCATTTTAGGTACTTTTGAGGAGAAATCTGGAAAAGGAGGCATTTTGGACGTTTTTGGAGCATAAAAGTGAAGAAAACGGCAAAGTCTCAAAATTGTGCTGAAAGTCACCTTTGACGGCGTCAACATTAACTCCAGACGGCGTCATGCCTTGGCAAGAAAAGTTGGATGTGAAATTTACTCATGACGGGCCAGTGAGTTTGCATGAGAATTCTGACGGCGTCACGCTTTAACTAAATCAAGGGCGTCACGGCTTAAATCATAAGGGGACGGCGTCACGTTCAGGATCCGACGGCGTCAAGCCTTGATAAGCCAGAATGGATTTTTGAAGAGCTAAAGAGGGACGGCGTCAAGATGGTCACCCGGGAACCCTAAAAGCGGCGAGGTGACGGCGTCACAATGCATAAGGTGACGCCGTCAGATGTCAAAGTCTATATATAGTTTTCTAATTTTTTGTCATTAAAGAGAGAGCTTAGTGTGTGGAATTTTGGGATAAAACCCTAAGACGATTTTAGCTACTTTTTCAGGGCTTCTTGCCTTGAGATCTTCCATGTTTCATTGAAAGATAAGTTATCAATTAATCATTCAATATGTCTATGTGTTGTTTGATTCTATCTTATGCTTGTCTTTTGTTTAACATGTTAGGCTAATTTTATCTTGTGTTTGCTTAGATCTAATGAAACCTAGCTATTGATTATTGGTTGTTAGTGTGTTATTAGTTGTATTGGATGATTGTTTATCTATGTTAGGCTTAAGAAAACTGGCTAACTTCCTATTCGGTAACTTGCTTGAACGTCTTAAGAAACATGAACCAAATGCGTACTAAAGGTTTTTATGGTTGTATTTAATGCACAAGCGAATTCTAGTGATCCCATGTTAGGAGCTTCCTAGCCGGCTCGACATAGGAGTGAAGTAGGAGCTTGTAGAGTTTGGGGAAGTAAGTACGCCACCCCACGAATGGTATTAAGGAATACACCCGTCATCCACGCGACTAATGCACACTAATTAACCGGTAAAAGATAGTTAGGGAGTAAGGAAATCTAAGTAAACACATTTCTCTACACATAAGTTTCTCACCACTTTTCATTTTTGTTATTTTATTTTATTTGCATTTGTAGTAATTTGGGTTAGTTGACTAGCAACTAATTCCGCCCACTCCTTCAAAACCCGAGATTTTACTTGCTTTCATAAAAATATAAAAACATAAAAAGAATCTTCCTCAACCCTTAGACCTAATTAGAGTAGCCTTTCACACCTAACGAACACTATTCCCTGTGGAGAACGATCAATCCCCCGTACTTACCACTACACTATACTACATCGGTCAGGTACACTGCCTGGTGGGGTTGTAAGCCTCTTGAGATCCCTTGAGAGGTAAAACCTGTTGTAAGGTTGCAAAACC
Source organism: Artemisia tridentata subsp. tridentata (assembly GCA_021014915.2). NCBI lineage: Eukaryota > Viridiplantae > Streptophyta > Magnoliopsida > Asterales > Asteraceae > Artemisia > Artemisia tridentata. The sequence goes on along the minus strand of CP139508.1, from coordinate 355,615,809 downwards.
CACGCATCAAGTTTTTGGCGCCGCTGCCGGGGAATAGTTATTGTTTAGGTTGAATTTTTATTTCTATTAGGTCTACTCACTAGATTCCTTTCTAGTGAGATTTTTATTTTATTTTTCTAGGTTTTCTTTAGTCTATCTATTTTCTTCGTGTCTTTGTTCGTAACCATTACCGTCCGACATCATGGAAGATGGTAATATCCTTAACCCACACAACCCACCACCACAACAACCACCACCACCTCCTAGAGCCCGTACTTTAGGAGAGTATTCCCGTCCTAGCCACCATGGCTATCGAAATACCATTGAGCTCACTCAAGGAGCCAATATCACACCCTTGCGATCCGACACCATCCGGTTGGTGCAAAGCGGATGCGCATTCCATGGACTTCGTTCTGAAGATCCTAATCAACATCTCAAGGACTTTCTTAAAATCGTTGATTCTATAGACCTTGATGTTGCCACTCGAGAGACGACCCGATTGCGTCTCTTCCAATTCTCTTTGCGGGACCAAGCTAGTCAGTGGCTAGAACGTCAACCCGCAGGATCCATTACCTCTTGGGATGATCTCACCACTCGTTTCCTTGCTCAGTTCTTCCCACCGGGAAGAACTACCAAGCTAAGGAATGATATCTTGATGTTCCAACAACGTCAAGGCGAAACTCTCTACGAGGCATGGACTCGATTCAAGGACTTACTCCAAAAAGTCCCTCACCATGGCATAGAACTTTGGCTCCAAGTCCAAATCTTCTATGACCATATCAATCTTTCCACGAGGCAAACCATTGACCAATCGGCCGGTGGCAAGCTACGTGATCTAAGTGCGGAACAATCATGGGCTCTCCTAGAGGATCTTGCTCTTTATGACAACGAAAGTTGGAGTGATCCCCGTGATTTGAATAAAACGGTCAAGACAATATCTTTGCCTTTGAACAATTCAAGCACTTCCGACCGTAGGATCGTAGAACTTGAAGACCAAGTCAAGTTTCTCATGAAATCCTACGAGGCTCCTAAACCTTCAAGCCAAGTGAACAAAATCACTCCTTCATGTGAATTATGTAGTGGTCCCCACGACACTCGTGATTGCATGGAACTCCCCGAACAAGCTTTTGTGGACTACGCATCCTCGCGTACCGACGGAGCGGGAGACAAGTGGTACACTTTCAAGCCCGAGCCAAACCCTTATGGTGATTCATATAACCCCTCATGGAAAAATCACCCGAACCTTAGGTGGAAACAAAACCAAAACACACAACAACCCAATTCTTTCAACCCACCTAATCGTTTCCAATCAAGCGGTTCCAACTCGAACCGTACTTTCAACAACAATCCTTCCGGCAATGGTAGTACCAATAACTTTGAAGGATTGATGTCTCAATTTATGGCATCTCAAGAAGCTCGGATAGCTAGATTCGAGACCGAATTCAATCAACAACAAACTGAGATGACCAATAAAACTGACAACTTGTTGAAAGCCCTCCATAACCAAGTGTTATCACCTCCACATAAGGACGCTAGGAACACAAATAGCGGACCCCAAGTCAAAGACCCTTCTTCATCCAAACACGTCCACTTTGTCAACATTGTCACTATTAAACCAATTGATAGGAATGAGGATAATAGTGAACCTAAGGATGAGGATAGGAAAGTCGAGGTTGATAAGGAAGTTAGGACAAGTGTGATTGAAGAAGTAGATGATGATGAGGACTACTTCAATAGGCTACCCACTAAGGAAGAGCGCGCATATCATACAAACTTATTCGATGACCCCGAAACACCATACTTCCTAGGTAAACCAATCATTGAAATAGGCGACCCTTCTAATCTCAACATACCATGCAACATCGGACATCTACATGTGTGGAAAGCTTACATCGACCTTAGATCACCCATAAACATCATGACTAGAGCCCACTACAACTTGATAATGAAAAATCAACTTGGGTATAGGATGTTCCCTGACAAGGGTTGGATGAGTAACTTCACGGGAAGAGTTAAGGGATTACCGGTTTATGTAGGAAACTTCACTTATGTCACCGACTTTGTAATTGTAGAAGATATCCGTCCAATAGTCGATGCATTCTTAACTCAAGTGGTTTTTGGAAAACCATTTGTTGAGGTCTCTAGAATGACTTATGAACCTTCCTTAGGGATAGTTAGATTTAAGGATGAGACCGATGAAGTAAGCTACCAAATGCCATATAAGATAGAACAATTCCAAAACTTGTCAAATGTTGAGAAGGAGCTTAAACAAGCGGTCTACTATAGGAATGATAAGGATAGAAGTAAAGGAGTAGACTATGTTATGGAAAGGATATTCGGTTTCTACAAGGATTGTTTGAAATTAGGACCGGAATATAAAACCGGGAAGGAGAATGGCCTAGGAACCGTGACCGATGATGGAGTCACGTAATGTACGTGACTTTGAGTCTAGCTACAAGACTCGTTAATAAAGAAAGGCGCTTCTTGGGAGGCAACCCAAGCTTTATTTGTTTTATTTGCTTTGTGTGTTTATTTATTTGTTTGTTTGATTTTATTTGTTTCCGTATGTGTGTTTAATTTTTATTCTTATTGATTCATGTTCAAAACTAATTTGTGAAAATGCTTTATGTTGTTTTTAACTTCGTCTTAACTACATATAAAGGTATTTTGCAAAAGATAAGTGTAAGGGAAATCTAAATCGGTTTATTAGAACACAAATAAACATGAATCGTAATAATAATAAATTAACATACATATCCGTATTTGTTTGAGTCAAATGCTTGTATCGAGTCATAATGATGTTTTGCAGGATTTCCAGGAAGTAAGGTAAAGGTTTTTCCAGAAATTTTCCGGAAACTTAAAACGAAAATTTTTGTCAGGTCATTTCTGACGGCGTCAGGGGTTATAACCTGACGGCGTCAGATTTAATTTCCAGAAATTTTTGAAAATTTTGTTTTCATAAAAAGTTTTTATTAAAATCTCCAACTTATAATCTCCAGGAATCTGCAAAGTTATCATTCAACAAGCATTATATCCTTATATATAGATTTTATCCCGCCGATGTTATGCAGGTTTTCGTGTTTGTTTTCTCAGGTTCAACAGGTTATTTTGGACAAGGAAATGTTTTGAATCAAGCTTATGGCGATGCATTAGTCATGGAGCTTCAACATTCTCTTTGGAGGAAGATTTAACCGTGTAATTTCATTATCCAACGAGCGAATCAGGGGAGTATTTGATTTCATTCTTTTACTTTTTCTTTTACATCTTGTTATTTGAACATTAGGGACAATGTTCATCTTAAGTGTAAGGGGAGGGTAAAAGTACGATTTTAGAGAATACAATTGCGCTTGATTTTTGTTTGTTTAATAGTATATGTGTAATAAAACTGAGAGAAATACTTGTTAAGGTAATTTTAGTGCCAAATTTAAAATTTTTTACAACATTTAGGAGTGAAACTTTGATCTTAATGAGCGTCTCATGGATAGGAGTTATATGACTAGCACAAAAACCGTACCACTAAAAAATTTTCCACCCCCAAATATGTGAGGTTCGCCCCTAGAATTGGTAGGAAAAGCATTTATGCTATGATGTGTGTACCGGTAGCACTTAGATTCTAGAACTTGCGTTAGGACCATTCCGAGGCCACAAGTGAGACTACATTCGTGTAGTTAGATTTACTACATGATAAGAGGCATTAGGATTAACCCATGTTTTACACCTGTGTTTTTGTTATAATTACGTTGGCTACATTGGTCAAGTAATTCTCCCACACCCTTTGCGTTGTACTCCTTTTTAGTACACGATACCCCTAGTACACCCCTCAGAGCCTATCTTTTCGTTTCGACCTTTAAGCATTTTACTTAAAGGAAGAATTTGTTACACCCCACTTAAATGTACACCCAAATCGCCTTAGCCTACCTTGTATGCACTCATCTTTAGTGCATTATTGTGACAACATTTGTTTAAACCCAAGTTAATTATCTAGTTGATTACATGGTTGCTAAGTCGAGTCATATCCTTGTACATATTGTTTTGGGACGATTGGGACTCATGGGTAAAGTACTAGTGTAATGGAGTAATGGGGAAGAACATCATTTATTACCCCCATATGTGCTAAATGTTTTAAAAGTACTCCAAGTTTTTCAATTATCTTAATTCGAGTCATTAGAATAGTTATTTGTAAAGTTATATAAAAGTTCAAGTGTAAGGGGATGCAATGCCCCTATGATGTATTATTTTGGATGGTAGGGTAAAAGTGTATGCAAAAAAAAAAAAAAAAAAAAAAAAAAAAAAAAAAAAATCAAGAAAAATACAAAAAAAAAAATGAGAAAAAGAAAAGTAGAAAAAACATACGGACTACCATCCCGTTTCATTTTATGTTTATTTTATGTTTATGTTTTGTTATTTTCTTTCATTAGCTTAAAATCGAGTCTAGTCTTGGCTTAGCAACGTTGTATAGTACATGTAATTGATCAAGATCTTTAACTCGCCACCAGTAAAATATCCTTTATCCAACCAAACCGTGTTTTCCTTTTCCCTACACCTAACGTTATAACCCATTTAAAAGCCCTCTTTGATAGTTTATCTTAGGTGCTTACGCCCAGTGGAGGAGGTTTTCGATCCTTTCCCAAGCCTATGGTAATCTATTTGCTATGACAGGTAGTGAGAGATATTTTCCGTTTTCATTTATGAGATTTATTTTGATGACACTTGAGAGATGTGAGTATCTAAACACTACTTGTGAGGTGCTAGTATATAATCTCCGTGCTTATTATGATTGAAGTGGAACGATTATTTGTTGTAATTACTTTTATGTTTGCATTAAATGACCCCTAACTTGTATTTTGATTAGAATAAAAGCGCATTTGCTTGAGGACAAGCAAATCTCAAGTGTAAGGGTATTTGATGAGGCGAAAAGTGTACCGCTTTTAAGGGGTCATTTAAGCCTTAAATCGTATTTATTTGATCAAATATTGCCCTAAATCGTTCCTTTTGTCATTTTAGGTACTTTTGAGGAGAAATCTGGAAAAGGAGGCATTTTGGACGTTTTTGGAGCATAAAAGTGAAGAAAACGGCAAAGTCTCAAAATTGTGCTGAAAGTCACCTTTGACGGCGTCAACATTAACTCCAGACGGCGTCATGCCTTGGCAAGAAAAGTTGGATGTGAAATTTACTCATGACGGGCCAGTGAGTTTGCATGAGAATTCTGACGGCGTCACGCTTTAACTAAATCAAGGGCGTCACGGCTTAAATCATAAGGGGACGGCGTCACGTTCAGGATCCGACGGCGTCAAGCCTTGATAAGCCAGAATGGATTTTTGAAGAGCTAAAGAGGGACGGCGTCAAGATGGTCACCCGGGAACCCTAAAAGCGGCGAGGTGACGGCGTCACAATGCATAAGGTGACGCCGTCAGATGTCAAAGTCTATATATAGTTTTCTAATTTTTTGTCATTAAAGAGAGAGCTTAGTGTGTGGAATTTTGGGATAAAACCCTAAGACGATTTTAGCTACTTTTTCAGGGCTTCTTGCCTTGAGATCTTCCATGTTTCATTGAAAGATAAGTTATCAATTAATCATTCAATATGTCTATGTGTTGTTTGATTCTATCTTATGCTTGTCTTTTGTTTAACATGTTAGGCTAATTTTATCTTGTGTTTGCTTAGATCTAATGAAACCTAGCTATTGATTATTGGTTGTTAGTGTGTTATTAGTTGTATTGGATGATTGTTTATCTATGTTAGGCTTAAGAAAACTGGCTAACTTCCTATTCGGTAACTTGCTTGAACGTCTTAAGAAACATGAACCAAATGCGTACTAAAGGTTTTTATGGTTGTATTTAATGCACAAGCGAATTCTAGTGATCCCATGTTAGGAGCTTCCTAGCCGGCTCGACATAGGAGTGAAGTAGGAGCTTGTAGAGTTTGGGGAAGTAAGTACGCCACCCCACGAATGGTATTAAGGAATACACCCGTCATCCACGCGACTAATGCACACTAATTAACCGGTAAAAGATAGTTAGGGAGTAAGGAAATCTAAGTAAACACATTTCTCTACACATAAGTTTCTCACCACTTTTCATTTTTGTTATTTTATTTTATTTGCATTTGTAGTAATTTGGGTTAGTTGACTAGCAACTAATTCCGCCCACTCCTTCAAAACCCGAGATTTTACTTGCTTTCATAAAAATATAAAAACATAAAAAGAATCTTCCTCAACCCTTAGACCTAATTAGAGTAGCCTTTCACACCTAACGAACACTATTCCCTGTGGAGAACGATCAATCCCCCGTACTTACCACTACACTATACTACATCGGTCAGGTACACTGCCTGGTGGGGTTGTAAGCCTCTTGAGATCCCTTGAGAGGTAAAACCTGTTGTAAGGTTGCAAAACCCACGCATCATTGACTATATCTCTTTTTACTGATTCATTTTCCATATCATTTTCAACATTTTCTATATTTTCAACCATTTGATTTTCAACTAAGTCATCATCTACCAAAGGTGATGTCTTAGAGGGAGGTGGACTTTCGTCGAATGTTACGTTCAACGATTCCTCGACTCTTGAGGTTTCTTTGTTCAAAACTATGTATGCTTTGCTATTTTGTGAGTACCCAAGAAATACACCTTCATACGACTTTGGGTCGAACTTGGTGAGATAATCTTTTGTGTTTAAAATGAAGCACTTGCTTCCAAAAACTCTAAAATATCCTAAAGTAGGCTTTTTGCCTCGATAAAGTTCATAAGGAGTTTTATTTAAAAATGGTCTAATTAAAACTCTATTTAGGATATATGTGGAAGTATCTACTGCGTGACACCAAAACTTTTGAGGTATGTTTTGTTCATTTAACATAGTTCTACTCATTTCTTGAATTGTCCTATTTTTCCGTTCTACTACACCATTAGATTGTGGAGTTCGAGGAGCCGATAAATTATGTGTTATTCCATTATTATCACAAAAAGTTCCAAATTGGATTTCGTTGTCAAATTCTCGACCATGGTCGGTTCTAATAGATACTATGTTACTTCCTATTTGATTTTGAATTTTCTTGCTTAGAATTTCAAATTTATCAAAAGCCTCATTTTTGGTTTTCAAAAATTTAGTCCATGTATACCTAGAGTAATCATCCACTATAACCAAAGTATAAAAGTTACCCCCATAACTTTGTATAGCGGATGGACCAAACAAATCCATATGCAATAATTCTAGACACCTAGATGTAGACACCATATTTTTAGCCTTATGGCTATTGTGAACTTGTTTCCCAATTTTACAAGCATCACAAAAGTGTTGGTCATATTTCAGCTTGGGTAGGTTCCTAACGAGTTCTTTAGATGATAAGGATTGAATTAACCTCATATTGGCGTGACCTAAGCGTTGATGCCATAAGGTTGAGTTTTCGTCCAAAGAAGTAAGACAGAGCTTGTCTTTAGGTGTTTTATCTAATTTCATAACATAAACGTTATTTTTTAAAACACCTTTTCCTACTGTTATGCCATCTTTAAGTATTTTACTTCCATTTTCACTGAAAAGGACGTTATACTTTTTGCGGCACAATTGACTTATACTAAGTAAGTTAAAACCTAAATTATCAACATGAGCAACATCATCAATAGTGAGAGAGTCATGAGAGATTGTACCTTTTCTGATGATTTTACTTTTAAGCTTGCTACCGAATGTGACATTACCTCCGTCATACACTTGGTAGGATGAGAAAAGGCTTTTGTTTCCCGTCATGTGTCTTGAACACCCACTATCTTTAATCCATTCATCAGGTTCTAGCTCAACTTTCAAGCACACCTAAGTTCATGAAAAACTCAAGCGTTTGGTCCCCAATATCTCATGGGTCCGTTTGGGTTAAACATAACATTATCATGGTTCATGAAAGCAAATGGAGGACAATTGTTCCATGGCATATAATTGGGACCTTGAAAGCTTCTAGACATATTTTGGTTCCAATTATTTTGATAATGATGTTGTGGGTTAATATTACTCCTAGGAAAGGGGTGTTTGGAAAAACTAGTTTTAGGTCTCTATTGAGTTGTTTTAACTCTATATTCATTCTTAGCTTGACCTCTTCCTATAGAAACTACTGGTTTTAGCTTGTTATTAGTTATACTAGTACTAGGTTTTCTAGTGACCTTAACAAATTCAGTACGGTCTGTTTTAAGAGCTTTCTGTTCAGCTTCAGTACCCACGGATCCTTTGGGTACAACTGGCGGATCCAAAACTTTGGATCCGTCGGATCCGTGAGCTTCAGACTTGGTTGGAACAGTTTCTTTTTCATTCACAGTTAGTTTCTTAAAGTCACTTAAAGTTCCTAGTTTCATAAAACCTAGTCCGGTTTTATCATGAGGAAGTTTTTGTAACTTCATTATCTCGTCTGCACAACTTATGTTTTTATCAAATCTTTTAAACTTAGAGTTTTGCTTAATGAGATCTTCCTGTGAGGTTTTTAGTGCATCTAATTCTAATTTTAGTTCTTGACAAGAGACACATGTATCTTTACTATTTTTACCTTTTTCCATTCGTATCTCTTTTTCTTTAAGCCAATACACTTCATTTTCCAAAAGTGTTGTTTTAGTTTTCAAGAATTTATTTTTGTTGATGATTTTTAATGTGATATCACATAGTTTGTTATATTCTACTTCTAAGGTTTCATCATTTATAGAGGAGTATGAGTCAGAATGTACCTCTTCTGTGTCATGAGCCATAAGGGCAACTTCGTTGTTCTTAGGCTCATCATCATCTCCTTCACTATCACTCCAAGCTCCACTAACAAATGCTTTTTGAGACTTGTTCTTTGGAGGCTTTGGACATTCACCTATAAAGTGACCAGAGTCTCCACACCTATAGCACTTCCTATCTAACTTGCCTTTTCTATCTTCACGATCTTTCCGGGAGGATTTCTTTTCTTCACGAGGTTGTCTTACGAACTTTCCTCGTCTCCTAAAGAATTTCTTGAAATCTCTCACAGCCATGGCATACTCTTCATCATCACTATTAGAGCAAGATTCTTCATCATCACTAGATTCTACTTTAGCTTTCAAGGCAATAGACTTCATCTTCTCCTTCTTGCCTTTAACTATTTCAGAGTCTTTTTCCATCACCATTTCGTGAACTTTGAGATTTCCTATGAGCTCATCCAGTGTCATGCTTGAAAGATCCTTTGATTCTTCAATAGCTGTCACCTTTGCTCTCCACTTTGGATGGAGTGCTCTAAGAAATTTCCTGACAAAGTTCTTACTAGAAAAAGATTCGTCAAGTGCTTTAAGAGATGTAATAATAGTATTAAATCTAGCAAAAGCACTATCAATGGTCTCATCTTCAGAGATAACAAATTGTTCATATTGTTGAACAAGAAGATCAATTTTGTTATCTTTGACTTGTGAGTTCCCTTGATGAGTGATAATAAGAGATTGCCAAATATCTTTAGCCGTTTTACACATAAAAACTCTTTCATATTCTTTCTTAGGTAAGGCATTATAAAGCATCATTTTGGCTTCATTGTTTTTGGTAATCAACTTCTTTTGCTCATCACTGTGACGAGTAAGAGAAGCTCCTACATCCCGACCACCCGAAATATCATTGCTTATGGGCTTGTAATCACCCTCAACAATTATATACCACAGATCTATATCCTTTGACTTCACATATGTCTCAAAGCGATTTTTCCAATATATAAAACAATTTGGTTCAAATAGAGGTGGTCTTTGCATAGATTGCCCTTCTTTAAAGTTTTCAAAATCCATGGATCATTTTAAGTTTTAAAATACAATATATTTTAAAATCTTAAGTAACGTAGCGCTCTGATACCAATTGTGGAAAACTAGAAGGGGGTTGAATAGTTTTACCATTTAAAATTAATTCACTTTGTGACTTAACGTGATTTCAAAGTAAATAAACGCAAACAAATAATCAAGCAATATAAGGTAAAGAGAGGAATGATCAAACCACACAACACGGATGTTTATAGTGGTTCGGCTACAAGGACTCTCTTCCTTGCCCTACTCCACTCCTCGAGCCTCTAACCCGAGAGTTATACTTCACTAAGAAACAACCTCGGTTGCAGGTGGAGAAAACCTTTACACGTTGCTTACTTCTCTTTCCGGTACTAAGCTAAACACCGGGTTCTTCTTACAAGTCAGAACCTAACTTAACGTTGCTTATATGATTACCGACACTAAGCTAGATGTCGATCACTCTTTGTGTTTTGAGGACTAAAACACTAACCACACTCACTGAGATAAATGATACAAGTAAGGTTGTGTGAAACTACTACACAATATCACACAGTAACTATGCTAAAGGTTGTACACGTCTGTGTTGAACCTTGATGCTTGATCTTTCTTTCTACAAAAGGGAAGATCAAATGAAATGAATGATAAGGTTAGTGATATACAAATGAATGAATGAATATGTATGTTAAGCTATATGAGTGATGGTTTGTTCAAATGGCCAGCTTGCTATTTATAGGCAAGCTGAGAGAACAAGCCACGGATCCGGCGGATCCCTCAAAAGGGATCCGTCAGTTATGTCGATTGGATCCGCCAGTATGACAACTAAGAGATTTTTCAAATCTCTCCAAATCTTCAACAATCTTTCCATATCTTTGTCATGTCATTTCAAGATCTCCCAATGTCAACTATCTTGCTTGAAGATCTAATCAAGATATCACAAAATCTTTCCAAGATTACATTTATGATGTATGCCATGATGTCACTTGCATTTTTCAAATTAAAGTTTCCTTTTAAGGAAATAAACATGTAGATGTATGAGATGTAGTTCTAAGTGATCATGTAAAATGTAAAATGTGTTTTAAAGAGACTTTAGCTAATATTTATGCTTTGCTAAAAGATATATTTTGTAATTGTCATTAACAAAACTAAGTAAAGATCGTAAAATATAAATAACGTTTTTAGGACGATATTTGTATTAACAAATGTCGCTATATAAAGGTAAGTGTGGAAATGTCGCCATCTAATCAATGCTGACAATGTCGCCATATAAACGATGCTGACAATGTCGCCATATAAACGATTCTGACAATGTCGCCATATAAACAATTTTGACAATGTCGCAATGATAATGTCGCCATATAAATAAACTTGACAATGTCGCCATATAATCAATTCTGACAATGTCGCCATATAAACAATTAATAATGTTTAAAAGACAAGTAACATTACAAGTAAAACAAGCATGGTGTTTAATTGTAAAACGAACAGTGAGTTTAAATGTAAAACGAGCATAAAGTTTAAATATAAACGTGTATGTATTCTCCCCCAAAACAGTTACAAAACAAGTAAAAGTAGAGGCCATGAACTCACCGAAAACAAAGTGCACAATCAAGTGAGATGATGAAGAAATAACCGCGAGAATCCTACGAGCAACCTATATATATATACGCAGGTCTTAGCTTCTAAAAATAATGATACATTTATCTCTATATGCCATGTAAGTTGTAACCTCAATTATGCTTGGTACATAATGTTAAAAAAAAATTCAATGTTGAATTTGGCTTTTAAAATGAGTTGCAAGTATGAAATATATTTCTTACCAAATTTCAAGTTTTAAATCATATTTTGACTTTAAGTCCAAGATGAGTCATAAGGGTCTAAAATAAGTCCAAGGGTTCAATCTTTAGTCAAAAGGTTCAAATTATGTCTAAGGGTCCAAAATATATTAGGTGGTTCAAGATAAAAGCTCAAGGTCCAAATATACAAGTTATCAACCTTTTTGTATCATTTAATCCAAATCTGATGGAATTTTTATAACTTGTCCACTTTCAAAAATTCATAACTTGCAAACCATAAGTCTAAAAATCATGTTCTTTACATCCCTAGCTTCCTCTAAGTCCCTACTTTACTGTAAAAATAAGTTTACTAAAAAATATCCAAGTATAACCACTTTTTATAATTTTTGATTACAAGTCAGTCCTAATGGTGTTATTGACTGAGTTTTAGGTCTTGCTAAAAAGGCCATATCTTGAAATCTACAGACCCTATGAATGTGAAATCAATTGGAGACGGTAGCCCTATTTCTCTAGATCAGGCTACATATTTTCTATTTAAAAAGTTATGCAATAAAACTTGAGTTTTTCCCCGAATGGGAACAGTACACCAGATCTGACTGTTTTTACCAAAAAAATCATATCTTAATCATCGGGTATCGTCACGGGGATCACCACCCGGGGAAATGACCACAAAACATAGGTCTATAACTACATATTTTTCCATTAGGCCCAAAGTCTACTGATCAACACAATTAATTCAATCTTTACCACGGATCAGAAATCTGTTTTGCAATACAAGTCATTTTAGGTTTTCTAGTGGTTTTAGAGTATGTACCAAGTATAATCAAGCATATATAACTCATGTAGCATATAAAATACATAAAATGACATGACTATCAATAGTGAAATGAATGAAAATAATGAGGGTTGGTTCCTTACAAGTGGTGATGAACAAGAAAATCAATGAAACCAAAAACACCAAGAAAAACCAAGACTCAAATCTCCACCAAAACCCTAGCTTTCAAATCACCAAGAATACTTTGAATAACCTTTTGAAATCACAGCCCTAAATCACCTTTGAAACCCTTAAAAACCTTTGAATAACCTATGGAAACCTTGACTTATGGAGAAAAAGATAACTAGAAACAAGTTAACGCCAATGGATCTTCATCCTACACTAGTTCTTCAATAGATTTAACACAAAAGTGATGTGTGTTTGCCCTTGGAAACCCACGACCAACAAGAGGGAAAAGAGACCAGATTTTTGTGTGTTTGCATGTGAAATGAGAGTTTAGGTGAGATATTTGGTGTTAGTGATCTTATGGGTAGTTAACTTCAACACTTGTCTTGAAGTTGGACAAGTGTTGGGGTGGTTTGGTGACTAGGGGCGGCACAAAACAAAGGGCCAAGGATAGAAATGCAGAATTTTGTTAGTAATTAAGTTATAGTGTGTATTGTGTAGTGTAGGTTGTTCCCGGTACTCAAATGTAGGGTTTTTAAGACACATAATGCAATACCGGGTAACGTAAAATTGTAAAACTTTTAAAAATATAAAAACTTGTTACCATGACCTATTTTATTATTTTAGATGAGTGAGTTCATCGGACGGTATAAATATAATTAAAATCTAAAAACGAAGGTTTAAAACGCGTAAGACGTAAAAGGTGCAAAGTTTACGTAAAAATGGAAAAAGTGAAAAGTGACCTTTAAAATAGAATTGTAAGGATCCAAAATTGTATAAAAAGTGTAGACTGGACATAGTCTAGTGTCGGTTGAATTAATTGTACGTTAAACGCGAGTTGTTACCAAAATTTGACAAAATCGTGAAATGAAACAGAAACTGTGAAATATAGAAATTTTTTGAATAATAGAAGATTATAATGGAATATTAAACCCCTAATAACATGAAAACAAATAGAAATTCCAAGCACGGTTCATGAATAGATAAAAATGCAAATGATCGCTAAGCCGGGTACTATTTATGCATAGCTTGCAAGAATAAATGCCACAAGGATGATATTTTTATAAAAATATCTCATTTAACTTAAAATGACCTAAATTGATGATGATGATACTGATGACACATGAATACGCAGCTAAACCATACTGGTTACGCGCATATGAATACCCGTAAACCTAGTTTACGTAATGATGAATGATAACAGTGAATAGTGATTTCCCTCCGGGAATGAATAGGGTTCCGTGAAAGTGAAATTTTTTGAAATCATCTCAAAGTCTCAAACTGACTTCAGAAATGATGAATAGTAAAATGATGAATAGTAACTTGTCGAGGTTTGGAAAATGACCTGAAATTACGGGTTGTCATAGTCTCCACCCTTTAAAGGAATTCAGTCCCTGAATTCAGTTCGTGTTGGTCTCCGGGGTGGAGTTGGTGAAAAGATGTGGATATTTGAGTCGCATTGCGGTGATAAAAGATAAAACATTCATTAGATCGGAAATCGTAATAGTACATGAAGTTCATACGATAGAACTTAAAGTGAAGCGCAAAAGAAATACAACACTAGGGAGTTTAGGTTTCCGTTTATTTTTAGGGCAGAAGTTCTTGGTTCATGAACATTGTTGTCGTCCTCAACGTTGTTGATGTGCTGAAAATTCCCTCCTCCGATGACCTAGGCTCTACCACGAGCTATTCCACCTTGGTTCCCGTTCCCTTGATTTCCTTTTTTTTGGACATTCATTCTTGTAATGTCCTATCTTTCCACAGCCAAAACATGTCACTGGAGGTTTCTGATTTCCGGCAATGATTGGAAACTGGCATTCCCTAGTCGCATGACCAATCTTCTTACAGTTGCCACATGGATTTAGACAATGTCCAAGGTTATGATGATTTTGACACTTGTTGCATTTGGGTAGGGTACCTTGGTAACCTTTCTTTTCAGCTGGACCTGCAGCATAAGCCTTGGCGACTTCTTGCCTCTTTGGTTGTGGTTGAGTATCATTGCCACTCTGATTGTTGTCCCAACTCCTCTTGTTGTTGTTGTTGTTGTTGTTGTTGTTTCGGTAGTTGTTGGAGTTGTTGCTGTAGTTACGGTTACTGGTTGTGTTGCTGTTGTTGTTGTTTGCAGTCGTTCCTTTCTTTAATACCTGAGCCATAAGCTTCTGAGACATCCTGATTGCCTCATCTAGTGTTTGTGGGTCAAAAGAAATCACATCTCCACGGATGTTGTGAGGTAGTCCACCAATGAAATTTTCTAACAGCTTCTCATTATCTGGAACCATAGTCGGACATAATGTTGCCAACTCCTGAAACCTCCTGATATATGCCTCGATATCATTTCCTGCTGTCACTAGCTCATAAAACTCTGTTTCCAACTTCTTTACTTCTGTGCGTGGACAGAACTTCATAGTTAGCAACTTCTTGAATTCATCCCACGTAAGCTTGTGAGCATTTTCCATTCCCATGGGCTTTGCATAAGAATTCCACCATGACATCGCTTCCTCAACAAGTGTACTGGTAGCAAACTTTATCTTATCCTCCTCTGGACAATTGCATAAGAGAAATATAGATTCTGTCTTTTCAAACCAACGAATCATAGCAGTGGCTCCTTCAGTGCCTTTGAATTTTTCGGGATCACCACTTTTAAAGTCCTTGTACGTACATTTACGCCCATTAGTACCATTAGCAAGCCTGGTTGCTTCTGCCATCTCTGCCTGAGAAGCGGCTTCAGCAACGGCTGCAGCAACCCGTGCGGCTACGGCCTCTCTTTCAGTTACTAGTGCTGCCTCTATACTGTCGGCAACAAGCTTTCTGATCTCAGCTGGTGTCATCGCTGGAGTGGATCTCTTGGGTGGCATAACTCTTCAAAACAAGAAAAGGAGAGTGAAACGTAAATAAGACATTTCCTAAAAGTAGGTGCTCTAAAGTGGTTTGTCATAAAATGAAAGCTCGAAGTCGTGTTATGATTAGATGACGTGCTTCTAGGCGGTGGTTCACGAGGTGATGTAGATGTGAATGTTCTTGCAATGATTGTGTACATACACATGAATTTTTGAAACCTTTAGAAATCGAGTAGAAATGCAACCCGGACATAATTTTATTATAACTATTCCCAGTATTGCAAAATTCATCTCTGAGTCGGACATAGGTGGTCAGCCCATGTCCCACTGTCCCGGGTCGAATATAGATGACCGGTCTATATTCCACTGAGGTTCAATGAATTTTGAAAAACTCAGCTCAGTTATACTAATACTATGTCCTTCGCATTTAAAGGACGTTTCAAGGACTAAGGCAGGCGACCAAACTCGAGGTCGAATGATGAAACTACGCAAGGAAAAGGCGTAACGCTGGGACGTGTATGATATGTGAGTATGCTTATATGAAAGACAACTATAGTAATCAACGAGAATAAGTGAGTATAATCTATCTGATAATAAGATACAAATCTCATCAAATATGTAAGCAACAAACCACAAATGAGGCATCAGCTTGGCAGGCAGGCACGTTGATGCGTGGTTTTGCAACCTTACATATTTGGGGTGGAAAATTTTTTAGTGGTACGGTTTTTGTGCTAGCCATATAACTCCTATCCATGAGACTCTCATTAAGATCAAAGTTTCACTCCTATATGTTGTAAAAAATTTTAAATTTGGCACTAAAATTGCCCTAACAGGTATTTATCTCAGTTTTATTACACATCTATTATTAAACAAACAAAAATCAAGCGTAAGAGCATTCTCTAATCGTACTTTTACCCCCCCCCCCTTACACTTAAGATGAACATTGTCCCCAATGTTCAAATAACAAATGTAAAAGCATAAAGTAAAAGAATGAAATCAAATACTCCCCTGATTCGCTCGGTGGATAATGAAGTAACACGGTTAGATCTTCTTCCAAAGAGAATGTAAAAGCTTCATGACTAATGCATCGCCAAAAGCTTGATCCAAAACATTTCCTTGTCCAAAATAACCTGTTAAACCTGAGAAAACAAACACGAGAACCTGCATAACATCGGCGGGATAAACTCTATATATAAGGATATAATGCTTGTGGAATGATAATTTTGCAGATTCCTGGAGATTATAAGTTATAGATTTAATAAAAACTTTTTATGAAAACAAAACTTTCAAAAATTTTCAGAAAATTAAACCTGACGCCGTCAGGTTTATAACTCCTGACGCCGTCAGAAATGATCTGACAGAATTCTCATGTTACGTTTCCGGAAATTTTTTTGGTAAAACCTATACCTTACTTCCTGGAATTCCTGCAAAACATCATTATGACTCGATACAAGCACTTGACTCAAACAAATACTAATATGTATGTTAATTTATTATTATTACGATTCATGTTCATTTGTGTTCTAATAAACCGATTTAGATTTCCCTTACACTTATCTTTTGCAAAATACCTTTATATGTAGTTAAGACGAAGTTAAAAACAACATAAAGCGTTTTCACAATTTTAGTTTTGAACATGAATCAATAATAATAAAAATTAAACATACATACGGAAGCAAATAAAATCAAACAAACAAATAAATAAACACACAAAGCAAATAAAGCTTGGGTTGCCTCCCAAGAAGCGCTTGTTTTTGTTCGAGTCACGAGCCTGACTCTACCCTTATTTAACAAAAATAGGGGAGGTTTTCCCTACACTTAGGATTAAGTGCGGGTGAAAGTAGCGATACACACCCTTAGGGTGTGAATATGCCACGTGAGGTGAAGGGGGTGAGTGAATGGCTTCCTTTATCCTAAAACTACCCAGATAATATTGGTTGATGGGTGGGTCGGTTCCTCTTTTTTCTCCTAGATGTAAATCTAAGGATGAAAAGTTGTGTAAAGGTTGAGGTTCCAATTCATCAACACTAGGAAATTTCCTAGAACTATGAGTAAGGTCATCACTAAAAGTGTGCAAACCTATATCCTCTAGTTGTGCTTGGTCCAAGGGTTCTACCTCCATCGGGATTCCTAAAGTCTCTTCTACTTCTTCCGGGTAAGTCACGGGCGGTGTGGGTGCCTCAAATGATGGCGGGTTTTGTGGAGTACTTGGTTTGGTGAAATCAATCCCACTCATGCAACTAGGTAGTTCAACACTAACCATCTCACAGTCTTGTTTTGATTCTAAGTCCATGTTCTTAGAAACTAGGTCTCTTTGCTCATACGAATCCACCAATTCGTTCCACTTATGGGTCATGGTTAGGAAGCTTTCCTCGAAATTCATCCAAAGGGCCTGACTAAAAGGAATTGATCCAGATAATGCTTGTCTAAGAGAAGTATCACATGCATAGAATTCATTAAACCCATCTAACCTTACCCCCAACTTCATTTGGATATCACAAAGATCACGAAACAATTCATAGGAATGATAGGAAACAAATCTCTTGGTGAAGTATAATTGTTCATCTATTGTCAATGATCTAAATGGAATTTCATCCACCATAGTGACAAATGAAAATGGTTTTACAAACAAAGGGCACAAAGAAAAAGATAGACTACTAGAAAGCTAATAAAAAGAAAATAAAAATCTCACTAGATAGGAATCTAATGAGTAGACCTAATAGAAATAAATTTCAACCTAAGCAATAACTACTCCCCGGCAGCGGCGCCAAAAACTTGATGCGTGGTTTTGCAACCTTACAATAGGTTTTACCTCTCGAGGGATCTCAAGAGGCTTACAACCCCACCAGGCAGTGTACCTGACCGATGTAGTATAGTGTAGTGGTAAGTACGGGGGATTGATCGTTCTCCACAGGGAATAGTGTTCGTTAGGTATGAAAAACTACTCTAATAGGTCTAAGGGTGAGAGAAGATTCTTTTTGTGTTTTTATATTTTTATGAAAGCAAGTAAAATCTCGGGTTTGAAAGAGTGGGCGGAATTAGTTGCTAGTCAACTAACCCAAATTACTACGAATGCAAATAAAATAAAATAACAAAAATGAAAAGGTTGGTGAAAACTTATGTGGAGGGAAATGTGTTTACTTAGATTTCCTTACTCCCTAACTATCTTTTACCGGTTGATTAGTGTGTATTAGTTGCGTGGATGACGGGTGTATTCCTTAATACCAATCGTGGGGTGGCGTACGTACTTCCCCAACTCTACAAGCTCCTACTTCACTCCTATGTCGAGCCGGCTAGGAAGCTCCTAACATGGGATCACTAGAATTCGCTTGTGCATTAAATACAACCATAAAAACCTTTAGTACGCATTGGTTCATGTTTCTTAAGACGTTCAAGCAAGTTACCGAATAGGAAGTTAGCCAGTTTTCTTAAGCCTAACATAGATGAACAATCATCCAATACAACTAACAACACACTAATAACCAATAATCAATAGCTAGGTTTCATTAGATCTAAGTAAACACAAGATAAATCTAGCCTAGCATGTTAAACAAAAGACAAGAACAAGATAGAATCAAACAACACATAGACATATTGAATGATTAATTGATAACTTATCTTCAATGTAACATGGAAGATCTCAAGGCAAAAAGCCTTGAAAAAGCTGCCAAATTCGTCCTAGGGTTTTCACACACAAAGTTCCCCAATAAGTTCCACACTAATGACAAAGAATTGCAAAACTATATATAGATTTTCAGATCTGACGGCGTCACGTTATGGAGTGTGACGCCGTCACCTCGCCGCTTTTAGGGTTCCCGGATGACCTTCTTGACGCCGTCCCTCTTTAGCTCTCCAAAATCCGTTCTGGCTTATCAGGGGTTGACGCCGTCAGAATTATGGGTGACGCCGTCCCGCTTTAAATTAAGCCGTGATGACCTTGATCAGATTAAAGCGTGACGCCGTCAGAATTTCATGCAAATTTCACTGGCTTATCATGAGTAATTTTCACATCCATCATTTTATTGCCAAGCCGTGACGCCGTCTGGAGATAATCCTGACGCCGTCAAAGGTAACTTTTAGCATGATTTTGAGACTTTGTCGTTTTCTTCACTTTAATGCTCCAAAAACGTCCAAAATGCTTCCTTTTCCAGATTTCTTCTCAAAAGTACCTAAAATGACAAAAGGAACGATTTAGGGCAATATTTGATCAAATAAATACGATTTAGGGCTTAAATGACCCCTTAAAAGCGGTACACTTTTCGCTTCATCACACGTGGCGGTCATAGGGTTAAGTTTTTGTAAAAGTAGCTATAGTCTAGGTTTTAAAATCACCCAGTTCTCTATAGCCAAGGCTCTGATACCAATCTATCACACCCCTAGATTCGGGTCCAGCGGAAGCATACATGTCGCTGGGGTGCAACTCAATTGGTATCACAACACAAGTACAAAGAACGGTTCTCATCACAATCATTTAGAATATATTTGAGAAATCAGAAGTGTTAAATTTACATTATGAAAAGTAGTGCGGAAATAGGCCTTTAAATAGGTTAAACGGTCCCAAATGTTTATCAGAGTCTTCTATGACCATACCATGCCCTGCCAAAACCTCCAGTAGCGTTGATGAGTGTGTAAATACTCATCATTTTATACCCATATTTGACACAAAAATGACCAAAAACACCCAAATATACTGCAAATATCCTTGGTTTGTGTTTTTATTTGTTTCAGGTACAAAGGATTGAAAACGGAGCGAAAACGAGCATTTTTGGATCGACTTGGCAACAATTGTGTATTTGATATAGTGAAGACAAAAAGTCAAAGTCAACCCCAAAAAATACCAAAATGACACAAATGGTCCTTGGAATGAATATTCAATCTTGGCAGCCCTAGTCCTTGGATTTTCATATTTTACAATAATAGTCCTTGAGCTTTAACACTTTTACCAAATCCAAACCACTAAACCTAAACTAAAATTAAACCCAGCTACAACCCATCACCACCCTATCCCAAATCCAGCCCAAATACATAACCCAAGCCCAAAATACAAAAAAAACCCACAACCCGGTATTTATTTTAGTTAAACCCACAGGTCAAACCGGTCAACTCCCTCTTTCTTCCCTTTCCCACCATTCCCGCCAAAACCCCATCCCATCACCAGTCCTTCCCCGAAAATTTTGTCCCCCCTTCATTCCCCAAAACCTACCCAGCCACCCTACCACACCCCAAAGTCAAAACCCATGTGATAATACACCTTCCCCCTCCATCACGCTGGCAATCCACAACTATTATTGGGCGCCAAAATGATTTAGAAGCTGAGATTAACTCCAACTTTGATACAAGGGCTGGGATTTACTCCCAAGAAGCACAAATGAGTTTCCCAGCTATTTTGTCTCACAGAAGAAGCACAAATAGAGTGAAGACCCCTAGTTAGCTTTTTAGTATAAATAGGAGACTTGTAAGCCACAAAAGGAGGATTATTTTTAGCTTAAAAATTAGTTAAGGTATTGTATTTTTAACTTTCAGCATTGTAATTTACAACTCCAGTTAATGAAATTTTAGTTTTCTTATTTGGTCAACGAAAGTCAGGTCACTGTTCATGTGCTTATTTCTGTATTCTCAGTGCTTGTGTGAGTAATCATAGCTTATTTGATCTGATTTATGGTTATGTTTTAGACTTTAAGTGTTTAAATCTCATTTTTGTTTTTAAAAAGCTAAAAAGTTAAAAACAGTCAAAGTAAGCTCAGCTTGTTTAAGTGCTTATTGGATTTTGGAAAGTTGTTCAATAAGGTTTAACTAAGTTGGAAAATCAGTAGTAACTCAGAATCATGGATGATTTTGGTCTGTTCTAGTGTTTATCTCAAAACAACCCAACTTTAGGACTGTTTGGCATAAGTCCCAAAATGGGTCAAATTGGAAGGATACTGTTCATTTGCATTAAGGACAGTTTTGATTTAGCTTAATTAAGGTAGTATAAGCATAATTCAGTAGGGCTTTAGTGATTTTAACTCATTTGGAGATTATTGGCCTATAGGTTAAATTTTGAGGACATAACTGTGTTAATAAGCTTAGTATAAGCTGAGCTTATTTGAACAGTCTCTTTGGTGATTTTTTTGGTTCATTACATCAGTTAAGTGAAAATACTTAAGTAGGCACTATTTCATTAAGTTGGAAGAGTTGAGTGCAAAAACATTAAACTGTTGCCTCAGACTTGTATGTGCAGACCTGCACATAGTGTGCTCATCTCAGCTTTTTCATTTGTCTGTATCTGCTTATTCAGTTTATCTCCTTGTTTGAAAATTGGTTTGTAAGAAGTTAGTAGTACTAGCTTTAAGGTTCTGAGATTAGTTTTCAATTTGTAGCTTATTTCATAGCTTAAATTGGGTCTGCAATAGCCCCATTGGAATTATTCAGTGACTGCATCAGTTTTTGTGTTCTATGAGCATCTGATCTAGGGGTGATTTGAAGTAGCAATTGGGGTTGAAAATTGGGCATTTTTGGTTTATAAGTAGTTTGTTGTATCAGCTTTTAGATTCTGCTTTTGGTTTCCCCTTAGGAGCTTTTAGCTATCTTCTAGATCAGCTGCAAGTAGGCTGATTAGTCATAGTTTTTGCCTTTAATAGTCAACTGCACAAAGTGCTTATTAGCTTATTCTGAATGCTTCTCTGGTCACTTTTGGTAGTTTTGAGCTTGAATTAGTGTGTTGATCTGATTTTGAGCAGTTGGTTAATTTTTGTGCTGTTTAGCTTATTTTAGAGCTTATTTGCAACTGCTTATTTGCACAATCTGCTTATTAGGGTTGAACTAAGTTCTGATTTCATTTTTCCTAGCTTCATAATATCATTTAAGATTTTTCTGCAAAATTTCATATTTTTCCAAAGTCATTTACTATTTTTAAATCATTTAAATAGTTTCTTTTAGTTTTTAATTCATAATAAATAATTAAAAAATCAAAAAAATTCAATTCTTTTTTTCAAAATTTTCTTTTGTAATTTAGAACGTAGGAAAATTAATTTGGTATTCCTAGAATTAATATTTTTAGATTTCACGTTTTAGTCTCGCGTTTTCCCGTTTTTAATTTCGTTATTTGTTACGTTTTGCTAATTTATGCTTTGTAGATTTATATGTTTCCCTTAGCCTAATTATGCTTCCCGTAGTTGTAAGTTATTTTATTTAATCAAAATCCAAAATATCTCCGTTCTCACATTTCAAACACGATTCACAAACCCGATCTCACAAAATTCCATTCATCCTTCATCGGGGATAACGAACTGGGTTACACATACTTCACTTGTGTTTCCTTGGAAAAATAACGTATTGATTTCAACCGATCAATTTTTGGCGCCGCTGCCGGGGAAGGTTGTAGCGAATTTTTAATCTCGTTTGTCGATTCGTGTTTTATAAACCAATCTTTGTGAAGGTTTATAGTATTTTTGTGAATATTTTCTATAAAAAAAAAATAAATAAATAAAAAAAAAAAAAAAAAAAAAAAAAAAAAAAAAAAACACTTTGTCATTTAAGGTGTTTTCAAAAAAATACAAAAAATAATATATCCTCACTTTATTGAAAGTGTTGTAAACCATTCCTAATATCCAACAAAACAAATCGTGAGTTAATTGTTTTCGGATTATCTTGAAATTACAACCTATACAAGTGGTTTAAGGATGGTTTGACATTAAATTGACAAACCGAAAGAGGCGGGTTTTTAATCAGCTTTCGAGCGGACCTTTGCTTCTCCGCCACTCTGCGAGTAGTTTTGAGAGAAACGAATTTCGATTGACGAATCGATCCCAAAAATATTGTAATCTTTCCTTAAAATAAAAATCCAAAAATATTTTCATTATCAAATTTTGTTTTCTTTTTAAATTTTTGTTTCTTTGTGGTGTATGAACACTCGTTCTTCTACACCCGATCTTATTTCACCAGTTTCCAATCCCGAAAGAATTATTCGTCGAGGTCGACGTCTTGATTTTCAAGACGACGAAGAGATGGATGACGACATTAACACGGGTGGTAATCATGAGCCAGCTCCCGATCTCCGAACGTTGGAGGAGTTGTGCCAACCAACCATGCAAGGACGGGGCGGACCTATTGCTCCCGTCAACATCCAAGCCGCAGATTTTGGACTTAAACATCACATGATCCAACAAGTCCAAACTTCCTGCCAATTTCACGGTTTACCGGGTGAAGATGCAAACAAGCATCTTGATAAATTCATTACCGTCACCCAAAGCATGAAACAAAATGGGGTCACCGATGACGCCCTTCGTCTATATCTCTTCCCCTATTCTTTGACGCATCATGCCACCGCATGGTTTGATCGTCTTCCCAAGAATTCAATTCATAGTTTCGATGAAATGACTTCAAAATTCTTGGCAAAATATTTCCCGCCGTCAATGGTGACGAAATTGAGAAATGATATAAGTAACTTTCGCCAGCTTCCCGATGAATCTTTATTCGAAGCATGGGAACGTTACAAGCTTTCGATTGATCGGTGTCCTAATCACAATATGTTACTTGTTACCATAATAGACACATTCTATAATGGTTTAACATTAAGACATCGCGACACGATCAATGCTGCGGCCGATGGTACCTTTATGAAAAGGCGACCACAAGAGTGCTATGATCTAATCGAGAACATGTCCACCCACCATAATCATTGGGATTCCTCTGCTGAGAGGAATGAGTCAGTCAAATCCACCACCACTTCTTCTTCCACCTCTGAGATGGCTTCACTCACCAAAAGGATGGATGATTTGTCCACTGCTGTCTTGAGAATACATCAAGCTCAAATTCAAAACAAGAACAATCAAGTAAATGTTGTTAATCAAAGTTGTGAAACATGTGGTGGTCCTCACCCATATTCCGAGTGTCCTGCCACCGTTGGAAACACTCAAGAGAGCGTTTATGCTGCTTCGGGATCCTATAATCAGGGAGGTAACGCTTACCAACCCCAAGGAGACCGTAATCTTCTCAGCTATCGCTCCAACAATTTTCTTGGACCACCCGGTTTCAACTCTCAAAATCCAAGTGGGCAAAACCGAAATGCCCAATTCAATTAAAACCAAAGCCGAATGAACCAAGGTTTCCAAAACCAAGGTTTTCAAAATCAAGGTAATAACCAAGGTTTTCAAAACCAAGGCAATCACCAAGGTTTTCAAAACCAAGGTATTCAAAACCGAGTTCAAAATCAGGGAAATTTCAACCAAAATCTAGGGAATGTTCAAAACCGAGGACAAAATTTCAATCAAAACCAAGGTTTTAACCAAAATCAAACATCCTCGGAAGAATTGTTTAAACAGTTCATGAAATCCCAAGATAAAACCAATCGGTTGTTGGCCACCCAAATAAATGAGATCAGAAAGTCTTTAAATGATCGACCCTCGGGGTCAGGAACTCTTCCTAGCAACACGATCGCTAACCCGAGGGGCGATGTGAAGGCGATCACAACAAGGAGTGGTGTCTAATATAATGGACCCAAAATTCCAACTACCTCTTCTTCTCTTCCTCCCAAGGTAGTGGAAAGTGAGACCGAGGAGACAACGGACAAAGTGCACTCTTCAAGCTCACAAAGTACCACACACGTCCAACCTACGGTCGTCCAAACTCCAATTCTGGAACCCGATGTTCCGAAGACTAACCCTAAGCCCTCGATTCCATATCCTTCGAGGCTTAATGATCAGAAGCTTAAAGATAAAACCAATCAACAAATGGAGAAATTCTTCCAAATCTTCAATGAGTTGCACTTTGACATAAGCTTCGCAGATGCTCTCATCCTTATGCCCAAATTTGCATCTACACTCAAAAGTTTACTCGGTAACAAGGATAAGTTGTCTGAGATGGCAAAAACCCCACTTAACGAGCAGTGCTCGGCGGTTATCCTCAAGAAGCTTCCCGAAAAGCTCGGAGACCCCGGCAAGTTTTTAATCCCATGTGATTTCTCGAGGATGGTTCAGTGCTCAGCCTTGGCCGATCTTGGCGCAAGCATTAACCTTATGCCACTCTCAGTATGGAAGAAATTATCTCTTCCGGAGCTTACATCTACTTGCATGACACTCGAGCTAGCGGACCGTACTATAACTCGTCCACTTGGAATAGCTGAGGATGTCGTTGTGAAAGTAGGAAAGTTCCACTTTCCCACTGATTTCGTTGTTGTAGACTTTGATGCCGATCCTCGAGTTCCACTCATTCTGGGGAGGGCTGTTGGGAATTAAATGTTCTGAAGATTAAGTATCAAGAATTACAAGTATTAACAGTTCCAACTGCTGAGAAGAATACTCTAACAGTTCCAACTGCTGGTGTATATCTTAGGACTGCTCAAGCTATAACTAACCGTTCTAACTGGTAGTACAAAAAAGGGACTGCTAGTTGATACTGTTGAGTTGAGACTGCTAGATGGATAATTATTGAAAAGATATTAGTGTACTAAAGTCAACAATATATGGTAGATAATATCTTACCCCATGTGCTTAGTTAACAAGTTGTGTACACAGATACATGTTGTATCTTATGTACTGACACACTCAAGATAAGTTAACAAGTAGGTCGGCTAGACTTTAAGCAATATGTAAAGATCTTCTTGGACTATAAAAGAAGATCTTAGTTAAGTGATATATGTGTCCATGTGTGTTATTATTAGAACTCATGTATAACTGTTAAGACATAGAACAAACACAAAAATATCACAAGTTGTAAAAACTTAAGATTCAAGGTTGTAACCCTAGTGATATTTCAAGATCACTCGTATTATTATCATTAATAATATTGAATCGTTTGGTGTTAATCTTTCATTGTTCATTGTCATAGAACTAACACAACCATTCCATTTCCACAACACAAATCACCTTCTAAGTGTGATTAAGTAGATTCCGCGTACTTAATCATATTAACTCAATATATCATACACACAAAGAACGTAAGGTTTAACCACCTTAACCGTGTGCACAATCCTTAACAAGGGCTTTCTTAAGAACGAGTCGTGCTTTCATTGATGTATACGCTGAAGAATTAACCATACGAGTTGATAATGAAGAAGTCACGTTTAACATAAATCAGGACACTAAATCTCTAACCAAATGCAACGTTGCTACGGTTAATCAAAAATCTGATCTCGTAATTGCTTCCGAAAGAAGTGATTCGATACTTTCTAGATTCACGGTTAAGAGTACTTCAAACAAACGTGCTGAGCTCAAAGCAATGAAAATTACCCCTGGTTCAAGCAAATGGTTTGAGAGCTGTGCTGGGGAAGTAAAGAGTATCTTTGATTATGACGAACAAGAACCGGAGATCACAACGGAAGTGGTGAAAATTGCTAGCTCTAAGAGCACACCACTTGTCCCACCTCCGGAATCGGTTTGTCGTATTGAGATTGTTGATTCTATGGATGGAACTAAAAATTCCACTCCTATTTCTGCACCAATCATTTCCGACTCTTCCCATCCTTCTCCTCCGATTGAGAGAAGTGATATCTCTATGGAAGAGCTCGAGGTTTTCTTTATTGATGCTCCAATTTCGCCGGAAATTGTTGAGCCCGATGGTGATCCGGGGGGAGATGCTCCGTTATTAGAAAAAATGATATTTGATGAACCATTATTTTCCCTCCCCCCGAAGGAAGTTGTTTTTGAAGATAAGCCGTCAGATCCTCCGGAGCTCGAGCTCGAGGATTTTGTTCCCGAATATGAGAGTTTCATCTTTGATACGGCTGAAGAGAGTAGTGGCAATCCCACTTCTCATTCTGATTTTTCCCTCCCGGCTTATGAAGCCTTTTCTTTTGATATCGATCTTTTGGAAGAGACGAGTAGTGGCAGTACCACTTCTCATGCTTATACCTCTCTTCCCGAGTATGACTCATTTCTCTTTGATAAAAATGATCCGGTTATCTTTGAAGAGTTCTCCGGTGAACTCTCTCAGCCGGAATTTGATCATTTTTATTTCAATCTTGAGAATGATTCTAGTATGGGGGGAGGTGTTCTTAAGAATTTAGTTCTTGAAGATTTTATCCCGACCCTCCCTCCCGTTGAAGACCAAATTGCTTTTGATGATGAAGAGTTCTTTATGATAATCATAAAAATCTTGCTTCTCTTCATCACATATGGTGTGATTTCTCTTTCCCTTTTCTCCTACGGGAATGAGGACACTATCTTTGACCCCGGTATCATCCCTTATAGTTTCTACTATTAAAATACCGTGGGTATCTCGTTGGTGTGGAACTTTCTGATGTTCAAATGTTTATCCAAACACATTGAATGAAAGTCCGATGGAGATTGTTTCTTCCACTTGCTTCCCCATGAACAAATGAATTCGGGGTCGAGTCAAGCTAGTGACTCGGTTAACAAAAACATTAGCATTGCATGGGTAAACGCCCATGTTTCTGACTTCTTCCTATTTTCTAACACTAAGTGTGGGGGAATTCCTCTGCTGTGCTGTGCTTTTTTGTGTTGTTTGCTGTTTGTAGATTTCCCAAAGATCGTGATGATTGATGCGCCTGTTTTCAATCCAGCCGCCCAATATCCGATCTTTTTGCTAACGTTTATCTAGGGATATCTTTTCAACCTTTTTTGTGAAAAATGGAGATTTCTGTTCCACACTTGGCTATTAGTATTACCTTTTTACGTTCAAAGTGTTGGCATAATAGCCGGTACTTTGAATATTGAGGGCAATATTCAATTCTAAGTGTGGGAGGGGGGGGGGATTCTCGCGAATTTTGTCACTTATGTACCTTCTAGTGCCCTAGTACCCCCGTTTTGACCCAAATTTTAAAATTTTTGTCGTTGTTAAATAAAAGTGTGGTATGTTTAGTCTTGATTAGGTTAGAACAAAGGGAATCCCGACTCTGCCAGAGTGTTGATCTGGCTGCTTCCTTAACGATTAGACTAAGGTTTTACGATTTGTGCAAATGAAAATGCTAAGCGTAGAGTAGTTGGTTCTCTTTAGAGCTTATATAAGTAATCTATGGCTTTTCCTCCCAGTAGCTCCTAATCTAACTTAATAAGTGCTTATTTTCAAACATTTGAACACACAAAATCATTTTTTCATACGATTTTGAAAAATACTAGTTCAAAGCTTTATTTAAACTTCGAAATAAGCATATGTCATAATAAATGCGAAATGAAAGTGAGATGTTGCTTGAAAGTTGCAAAAGTTAAAGTAATAAATAAAAAGCTACGGTTCAAGATCGGCCCTTGGATCCTTATTTCTGGAAGGCATTTAGGTCTTGGCTACCCTTTTACACCGGCCCTTGGACCTCTAATTCAGGAATGTGTGAGGTCTTGGTCTAACACCCTTGGATCCTCTATTCATGAATGTTTAGAGTCTTGGAACTCTCCGTTGTAACGGCCCTTGGATCTTTTATTCCGGAAAGTGTAAGGTCTTGGTCTCCCGTGAAACCCCGTTAGTTTATGTTGCACAAGTAAAAAAAAAAAAAAAAAAATGATGATGAAAAAATAAAAATAAATAAAATAAAATGGAATGATATTGCAAAATGAAATAAGTTTTGATGTGTTGAATAAAGACTTGAAACTTGCTTGTTGTGAATTTTAATCCATCTTTTCAACTAGTATTAGTCGAAATCTTATAAAAACGTCAATTTTTGTGATCAAAATTTTGAAAATCAAGCACATTCACCTAATTTGAATAAATTGTGGGAGTGAAAAGTTAAGTCTCGGCTTACATAGATTATTGGTATAAGTAGTGTTAGCATTTTACAAAAGCGTTTGCACATTGAGTTTAAGCTTAGTTGGGAGTATAAAAAAGAGGATGACGATTTCAATTCCCTAGAGACACCCATTTTGTGTGAATCTCGTTCCATGATACCATTTTTGAAAATCAAGCACGTTATTTATTTTTGTTCTACTTTAAATTTCTTGCATTGAATAAAAAGTCGAAACGGGGTATACTTGGTATTCTTTACACCCCAACCCGACAAGGGTAAATGTATTACGAATCACAGCCTGTCTCTCTGATACCATAATTGTAACACCCCAACCCGACAAGGGTAAAGATGTCACGATAATGGTTTCATATCAGATCAAAACAAAGCATACATCTATAGTAATACAAAAATTTCAAAGGTTACAAATGAAATACTGAAATTACAAGGTTACAAATGAAACTAAACTAAATACTAAATCTGCAACTGCAAATCCTTCTAATAGTCTCTACTTCAGAATACTATCAAAATCTTCTAAGTCCAAAAGTCTCTTCACTCTTACCCAGCTTCCAACTAAAACCTGCCGCACATGAAAAGAAAACGTGCGGCTGAGCTTAAAAAGCCCAGTGAACAGATATATAATAAACGGAAACAAAAGCAAATGGGAATGAACAGGCATATCATAATGAATGAGATATAGGAAAAGGTATAAAGAGTAAAGGTTTAGGACAGTAATCCACCACGAGCCCAAACAAATCAAATCATATCATCTCGTAACCATAATCTTCAAATCATATAGAGGGGAGACCTCTCAGATAATCAGATAATATGAGGGGTGTCCTCATTCTTCAAATGGAGTAGCTAGCTCCCAAATTTTGTGAAAGACGTGGATTGCACCCATCATCAGTCACCAAATCAAATCATATCATATCATATACAGAACAAATCTAGGATGCATCCATACGCCCCCCAAACAAATCATATTGGCCATATCAAATCATATCATAGTGAGCTCATATCAAATCAAAATGGGGACGGTGTGGTTAATCACTCTGACCACACAAGAGTCATGCCATTGGTGCATCAATGACACGGCCATGTTACCTTCATGGCTAGGAAACATATTTGGCTCGTAGTATCAAACTGGGGTCAAAGGTTAAGGTTCATATCACAGCAAAGGTTCATATCATAGCAAAGGTTCATATGTCATAATCATAGTCCAAATCTCAAGGTTCAAATCATAGGGTTCATGTCAAAAGGTTCATATGCCAAAGGTTCAAAATAAGAGGTTCAGAAATCAAAGGTTCATATCAAAGTGTAGGGAACATAGCAATGGTATGGGGAAACCCTAATACGAATCAAAATAAGAGACCGAAGGCTCCTTATACAAAGAGCAGAATATCTGTACCTTAGCCGAGTCAAAACAAACCGAGGCCAAACGAAAGGAGAACGGCCATTCCCGCTTCACCAACCTAGAAGGGAGTGGATTCGAATTAAGAAGAGTTCACATCACTTAAGTTACCTCTTTTAGTTATCTATCCATTTTTAGAAACTTTCCATATTTAGCAGCTTTCTATTTTAGGTAACTTTCCACTTTAAGTAGTTTAAGCATTTTAGAAGACTTTCTATTTTTAGTAGGTTTCCTTATTTAGAAGGTTTCCAAAAATTGCAGGTTTCCATAATTAGCAGATTTCTAAAATTAGCAAGTTTCCAAAAGTTAACATATTCTTATAACTTAGTTTTATCATATTATCATGTTTTCATAGCCTCAAGTATTAAGGATCTCATTTTAGAGAGGTTTTGTGAGATTAGGGTTTCTTATGGTCACGTAATATGTTTTAGGGTTAAAAGTGTCAATATCATAATTTAAGGGTCACAAATGAAAGTATTTACATTATAACACATCAACATAAGTCAAGAATGCCAAATATGCCGATTTAACACTTTACACCCTTTAGTTTCAAAAGTTTCATATTAATCCTTTAATTTATCCATTTTCCATATTTAAACCATTAACTAATATAATTAACACATAAGTCACACATCTTGCACAATTGACATAAACAGCCCCTACATCTTATTCCAGCCAAAACATGCATACCTTCATCATATTTACATTATTAGTCCCTCTAGTTATCATATTTACAATATAAACCTTCTAATTATCAATTATCTCTTATGTTTCAGAATTTCAGCTTTTAAACACAATCAGGTCACCAAAATACGAATTTTTATTCCATATTAGAACTCCAAAATAAAATTCAAAAAATTCACACATGTACTTAAATGTCTTTAGAACTCACACGAATTTTCCTAGAATTTAGTAGTTAGTTTAACCCCACACGAAAAATACCCAAACTCAGACTACTCAGAAAACCGACCTGCAGCAGTACCCAAAAAGTATTCGCTTGAGAGACCTACCAAAACATCCAGGAAAAATTCACAAAAATTCATGATATTACCTAACATATATAAGTTCAACACTGCAAAGTTTTATGGCCCAATTCTTTATAGTTTAAAAATGAAAAATCGACAAAGTGGACTGATTTTCAGACTTCCAAATTCAGCTTCAGCACTTAATCCCACAAAAATCAAAAATACGACTAAATCAACTTGAAATCACTCCAAATCAATTGGAAAACTTTACTAAGACATTAAACTGAGTTTAAAAACAAAAATCATGAATTTAACCTTTACCAAACTCGACCCACAACAGTTACAAATTCGACCATCATTTCTGTCCCAAATTACAAGACATAAAAACCAAATTCCTTTACCCCTTTTAATCCAATAATTAACCAACTAATTATCTAATTCATATCATATCATCATAAATAACATGTTATCATCAACAAACATAAAAAAAAAAAACAATTAAGAATTCATATCGTCACATACAATTCAACATACATACATCCATATTCAATTTTCTCTCAAAATTATATATGGGTCGATTTTATATATCTTATGTATATCAATTCGTAGCTTTTTGATTCTTGCATATAATGTTTTTCATGATAAAAGGAAAACAAGGAATTAATCAAGGATGCAAGAAAAGATACCAAACCCTTTAAGGATTGATGATGAGAATCGAATGGGTAGGAAACACAAGGAATCAAGCCTCCAAAATCTTCCAAACAATCTCCAATATGCACCAGACCTTCCCACGAACACGTACAATTAATTATCAAGGATCAAGGAACAAGAATTTTGATGGTGGTGTTGTTGTTGTGTCGTTCATATAAGAGGAGAGGAGAAGAGGATGTTTCAAAATTTTGTTTTAGGTAAATAAGGAGATAATTATCAACATAATGGGAATTAAAAGTGATTGACACTATTTTAGGGATGTGAATCCCCTTATGGCCGGCCCCTTAGGGTGATATGGTCAAAATGGTGCATTTTAATCATCAAATAATACTTAGGATACAATGGGGTATTTATTTTATAAGTTGTGTACAAGTTTTGGAGGTTTTCGGACCCGTTAGGTCACGTAACGTGCAATAATTGTTTTTTAATACAAACTTCACATTCTTGAGTTCATATAATGTTGTAGTAGCTCAAACATTATTTACTTGAAGTTACATGTTCACATTTGTGGTTGTACCATAACCGTTTTTGATTTAGAGCTTGTTTGGTAGACGTACACATTTCTTCAAAAATTCAAATTGGATGGCATTTTTAGTAATTTAAACATGTTATGAAAATGTGGGTTTTACAATCGGATTGCTAGGGACTAGCAATAGTTTAGTGTGGGAGATTGATGAGTGTGTAAATACTCATCATTTTATACCCATATTTGA
The DNA here is from genome assembly GCA_021014915.2 of Artemisia tridentata subsp. tridentata. Lineage (NCBI taxonomy): Eukaryota > Viridiplantae > Streptophyta > Magnoliopsida > Asterales > Asteraceae > Artemisia > Artemisia tridentata. The sequence goes on along the minus strand of CP139508.1, from coordinate 355,583,068 downwards.
CACAAAAATGACCAAAAACACCCAAATATACTGCAGATATCCTTGGTTTGTGTTTTTATTTGTTTCAGGTACAAAGGATTGAAAACGGAGCGAAAACGAGCATTTTTGGATCGACTTGGCAATAATTGTGTATTTGATATAGTGAAGACAAAAAGTCAAAGTCAAAAGTCAAAGTCAACCCCAAAAAATACCAAAATGACACAAATGGTCCTTGGAATTAATATTCAATCTTGGCAGCCCTAGTCCTTGGATTTTCAGATTTTACAATAATAGTCCTTGAGCTTTAACACTTTTACCAAATCCAAACCACTAAACCTAAACTAAAATTAAACCCAGCTACAACCCATCACCACCCTATCCCAAATCCAGCCCAAATACATAACCCAAGCCCAAAATACAAAAAAAAACCCACAACCCGGTATTTATTTTAGTTAAACCCACAGGTCAAACCGGTCAACTCCCTCTTTCTTCCCTTTCCCACCATTCCCGCCAAAACCCCATCCCATCACCAGTCCTTCCCCGACAATTTTGTCCCCCCTCCATTCCCCAAAACCTACCCAGCCACCCTACCACACCCCAAAGTCAAAACCCATGTGATAATACACCTTCCCCCTCCTCCACGCTGGCAATCCACAACTATTATTGGGCGCCAAAATGATTTAAAGGCTGAGATTAACTCCAACTTTGATCCAAGGGCTGGGATTTACTCCCAAGAAGCACAAATGAGTTTCCCAGCTATTTTGTCTCACAGAAGAAGCACAAATAGAGTGAAGACCCCTAGTTAGCTTTTTAGTATATGTTGGGAATAAAATGTTCAAGTCAAAGAGCCTGCCAGTTATGTCAAAGAGCCTGCTAGTTGATTTTGAAGAGTATGAAGATGTACTAACAGTACCTTCTAGGTAGAAGGTACTGCTGGTTGACAAAGGTCCTGCCAAGCATTATGTCAAGTTGTTAGATATTTTGTAATAGATATTTAGTGGAATTATTAGTCTTTGTACATTGTTATACGTTATGTAGAAGTAGTTTAGTCTTCTGTGATGTACAGAAGAATATTACAGAGTTGTACATTGGTAGTTGTATTTAATTGTAGGCGCTAGAATAGTCAAAGTAACATATTATATTCAACCACTTGACAACTTGTAATTAGGGTACCTTATCGTATAAAAGGTTCCCTAAGTCACCACTTCATGCATGCATCTTTACCAACTATTAACCAAAACCGAACTATCTCTCAAGTTACTTAGTTACTCAACTCACAAATCCTTTTACAATCTAAGATTCAAGATTACTTTGTAATCCCGGTGATATTTAGATCATCCGTATTATTTCATCAATAATATTGAATCGTTTTGTGTTAACTAAAGTTGTGTTCCTTGTTCATTACATCCTCACGTTTACATAACTCACCACCTTGTGTTCTTTTAAGTGTGTTGTAGTAGATTCCGCATGCTAAACACATTCATACATAAATATCTCTCAAACACGTTACTAAGATTCACATCCCAAGTGTTTGAATCCCCTTCCACAAGTGGTATCAGAGCTAGGCTGATATTTACAAATTAAAAGAACAATGGATGTTGAACATATTCAAACAAATGTTGCAGCTAAACTTCCATTACTCAAGCAGAATGAGTTTGATATGTGGCGACTAAGGGTAGAACAATACTTTCAAGTGCAAGACTATGCACTTTGGGAGATCATTGAAGAAGACAACTCATTTAAACCCTCAATCACCACTACAACAGTAAACGATGCACTTGTCACACAAATACAAACACAACCAGGAAGTGCAGAAGAAAAAATTCAGAAGCGAAATGATCTAAAAGCCAGGAGTATGTTACTGATGACTATTCCAAATGATCAGCTTTTGATCTTTAACAAATACAAAGATGCCAAAACCCTTTTTGAAGCTATTGTGGCTAGATTTGGTGGTAATGATGCTACCAAGAAAACACAGAAAACACTTCTCAAACAGCAGTTTGAGAACTTCACAGCCACAACAAATGAGTCTTTGGACAGTATGTTCAATAGACTTCAGAAGCTTTCAAGCCAGTTAGCCATCCATGAAGTGATGATAACTCAAGAAGATTTAAACTCCAAATTTCTTAGGAGTTTACCCACAGAATGGTCCATGCATGTTATTGTCTGGAAAAACAAGTCAGATATTGATCAGATGAGTCTTAATGATCTCTACAACAATTTCAAAATAGTAGAGCATGAAGTAAAAAAGACTACTGGGTCAAGCTCAGGAAATATGGCTTTTGTTTCATCTCCAAGCATCTCAAAGGTTGTTGATGAAGAAAAAGATGGCAGAGAAGAAGGTACTGCCAACACAACCTTTGGTACTGCCAGTACTTCTAGTAGTACCAAAACCATTTTAGATGAAACAATTGGGTGTGCTTTTCTTACATCTCAACACAATGGGTCCATATTAACATTTGAAGATCTTCAAGAGATTCATCCTGATGATCTTGAAGAGATGGACATAAAGTGGCAACTTTCACTTCTGAGCATCAGGGCTAAGAAGTTGTTGATGAGGACTGGCAAGAAGATAATGATAAATGGAAATGAGCCTGCTGGGTATGATAAGTCCAAGGTGGAGTGTTACAAATGCCACATGAAGGGTCACTACTCTAGAGAGTGTAGAAGACCTAAGAAGCAGGATGACAAGGGTAGAGGGTTTGACAACAGGAATAAAGGAAGCTTTGAGAAGAAAGGAAGCTTTGAAAGCAAGAGTAAGGTTGAAGAAGTTGCTGAGCCTAAAGCAATGGTTGCTATTGATGGCATGGGTTTTGATTGGAGTTTCATGGGTGAAGATGAGTCAACTTCAGATGAATTGGCTTTGATGGCATTCTCCACTACTGAGGTACAAATTACAAAATGTTCTACTACTTGTAAAGCTTTTGATGAATTAAAATCTTATATAAAACTTTATGATGAGCTGAAAGTAGAAGAAAGAAAAACCAATCAAAAATTAGTTGATCATAAGTGTGGTATGGCCAAACTAGAAAAACAAATCATTCACTTTAGAGAAAATGAACTCACCTTTACTGATGCTAAAGCTGCTCTTAATAGATAAATATTTTTGAAAGATTCAGAAATAGAAATGTTAAGGACTGAGTGTACTAAAGTGACATTGGCTAGAGATAATATTCAACTGACTGTTACCAAATTGGAAATTGCTTCTGAATGCACTAGAAGCATAGTTGAGAATCAGATGAATAAAAGAATAAAATCAGGGATAGGATACAATAAATGTCCACCTCCTTATAGAGGAATTCCTTGTCCCCCAGGATCAGATCTTGCTGAATCAGGTTTGCATGAAATCATTAACAAACCATTAGATAAACCTGTAGAGAAAAGTGAACCTTCTGAGAGTGCTAAGATTGCCTCACTCTCTAAGGTGCTCACTGATAAGAGACCAGATGTCCTAATTATTGAAGATTGGGTGTCTGATGATGATGAAGATGAGACTGTTCTTATCAAAGGAAACAAAGTAGGACCAATCAGTCCTAAAAGAGTAGAAATTAAGGCTAAGGCTAAAGCTGTTTTGAAAACAGTTGAAAGTTGTGAAAAATGTAATAACAAACCTAGAGGAAGCCAAAGAAATTGGAACAACCTTAAGTCACAACAACTAGGTGATGACTTTGTTATGTTCAATAAGGCTTGTTATTACTGTGGTAGCTTTAATCATCTTCATGCTTATTGTAATAAATGGGTTTCTGGGAGTAAATCAAAGTCTAAAATAAATGTTACTCACCCCAGAAAAAGTTTTGTTAAGTCTAACACCACAAAAGTTAAACATACTGTTAGACAAAATAAGCCTGTTATTACAAAACCAACTGATAAGGGTACAAGAAACACTTTCAAATATGTACCAAAAGTTGTGAATAGTCCTATTCAAAAGAAATCTGTGGTCAAAACACAAATTTGGAAACCAAAAAACCAAAGGTCATGCTAGACCAAAAGGTCCTGCTAGACCAAATGGTACTGCCAAAATTGGTATTACCAAAATTGGTACTGATAGACCAAAGACCACAAAATGGATTAAAAGGGAAAGTGCTGTTAAGTCCTCAGCATGTTGGATCTGGAAACCAATCCAATCAAAAGGTGCATCAACAATCCTGAAAAGGTTTGATTTCATTGATGCAAGAGGCAAACCCAAGTCTGTCATGGCTTGGGTACCCCAAGGAAACTAATATGTTTATTCATGTGCAGGAACATTCATCTGATATTGGAGATCAAGGATATGTAGATAGTGGATGTTCAAGGCACATGACAGGCAACATGTCATTCCTCTCAGACTTCAAAACATTTGATGGAGGATATGTTACCTTTGGGGGAGGAATAAAAGGAAAGATCACTGGTAAAGGTACTATCAAAACCAGTAAACTAGATTTTGAAAATGTGTATTTTGTGAAAGAACTTCAGTTTAATCTCCTTAGTGTCTCACAAATGTGTGACAAAAAGAACAATGTTCTATTTACTGACAATGAATGTATGGTTCATTCTTCTGATTTTAAAATGCCTGATCAGAGTCAGATTCTTCTTAAAATCCCAAAAAGGAACAATATGTACAGTGTTAATTTAAAGAACATTGATCCTAAGGAGAGTTTAACTTGTTTGGTAGCAAAAGCCTCATTGGATGAATCTATGCTTTGGCATAGAAGGCTTGGTCATGTAAACTTTAAAACAATCAACACTATTGCAAAATATGATTTAGTAAGAGGTTTACCCAAAAAGATTTTCCAAAACGACCAAACCTGTGTTGATTGTCTAAAAGGCAAACAACATAGAGCTTCTTGTAAGCCCAAGACCCAAAACTCTATTTCTCAGGCTTTACATATGCTTCATATGGATCTCTTTGGTCCTACTAATGTGTGTAGCTTGAATGGTAAAAGATATTGTCTTGTTGTTACTGATGATTATAGCAGATTTTCATGGGTTTTCTTTTTAAGATCTAAACATGAAACTAGTGAGATTCTTAAATCTTATATCACTGAGGTAGAAAACCAATCTGATAAGAAAGTCAAAATCATCAGATGTGACAATGGGACAGAGTTCAAGAATAGGGTTATGGATGACTTTTGCAAGGAAAAAGGCATAAAAAGGGAATTTAGTGTAGCTAGAACCCCACAGCAAAATGGAGTAGCAGAAAGAAAGAATAGAACACTTATAGAGGCTGCTAGAACTATGTTAGTAGACTCTAAGTTGCCTATTTCATTTTGGGCTGAAGCAGTTGGTACTGCCTGTTATGTACAAAACAGGGTTCTTGTGACAAAGCCACATAGAAAGACACCTTATGAACTTTTCTTTGGTAGAACACCATCTTTAAGTTTTATGAGACCTTTTGGTTGTCATGTCACTATTCTAAATACCAAAGATCATTTAGGCAAGTTTGATGAAAAAGCAGATGAAGGCTATTTGATAGGGTATTCCTTGCAGAGTAAGGCCTATAGAGTGTTTAACACTTGCACTAGGCTAGTGGAAGAGAATCTTCACATAGAGTTTCAAGAGAAACTATCACATGTGAAAGGAATTGGACCAGATTGGATGTTTGATATTGATAGGCTTTCAGAATCTATGAATTATGTGCCTGTTACAGGTACAAATACTAATGATGATGCAGGTTTTGAAGATAATGTTGAAACTCCTAAAAATCAAGATTACATCTGGATGCCAATTTGGAAAGGAATGGATCTATCTTCAAGTCAAGAAGAACCTTCAAACACAAGAAATGAAGGCAATGAAGATGATCATGGAACTCAGAATCAAGAGAATCAAGAAAGTGGTACTAATGACAATGGTACTGCTAGTTCACCAGATGGTCCTGCTAGTTCAAGTATTGATACTGCTGAGCCATTGAATGTTCAAATAGATGATTCTTTACCAGAAGAGGTGGGGATTAGCAATCTTCCATCTACCTATGAAGTTCCTAAAACACCCAACACTAGAATTCTCAAAGATCACTCAACTGATGATGTGATTGGTAGCATAAATTCTGATGTTAGAACAAGATCTCAAGTTGGTTTATCTCAAGTCTTGTCTTCAGACGAAGAAGGGTTTATCTCCTTTATTTATGAAGAAAAGAATCATGATATTTCCAATATATGCCTGTTTTCATGTTTTCTATCTCAGGCTGAACCCAAAAACATAAACAAAGCTTTAGATGATGCAAGTTGGGTGGAAGCAATGCAAGAAGAGCTTCTCCAATTCAAGATTCAGAAGGTTTGGATATTGGTTGATTTGCCCAAAGGTCATAGGGCAATTGGAACCAAATGGGTGTTCAGAAACAAGAAAGATGAAAGGGGTATAGTGATCAGAAATAAAGCAAGATTGGTAGCTTAAGGATATACTCAAGAAGAAGGGGTAGATTATGAAGAAGTGTTTGCTCCAGTTGCAAGACTTGAAGCAATTAGGCTATTCTTGGCCTATGCTTCATTCATAGGCTTCACTGTCTATCAAATGGATGTTAAGAGTGCATTTTTATATGGTGAGATTGAAGAACCAGTATATGTCTCTCAACCTCCAGGCTTCATTGATGCAGAGTATCCAGACAAGGTTTATAAGGTTACCAAGGCTCTGTATGGTCTACACCAAGCTCCTAGGGCATGGTATGAAACATTGGCTTGTTTTCTACTAGAAAGTGGATTCCAAAGAGGCAGGATTGATCCAACTTTATTTATCAAAAGAACAAAGAAAGACATCTTGTTAGTGCAGATTTATGTTGATGACATTATCTTTGGATCAACAAACCAAGACTTGTGTGTAGAATTTGAAAAACTTATGCATAGTAAGTTTGAAATGAGTTCCATGGGGGAACTTACTTTCTTTTTGGGTCTCCAAGTGAAACAATCCAAAGAAGGCATATTTATCAGCCAAGATAAGTATGTAGCAGAGATCCTAAGGAAATTTCAGTTTGCTGATTCTAAGGTTGCAAGTACACCAATGGATCCAGATAAAGGGCTACTCAAGGATACTGAAGGAGAAGATATGGATTTGCACAATTATAGATCAATGATTGGGTCTTTGATGTACCTTACATCATCAAGACCAGATATCATGTTCTCAGTATGTGTATGTGCAAGGTTTCAAATACATCCCAAAATCTCTCATCTCACAGCAGTCAAAAGAATCTTTAGATATCTCAAGGGTCAACCTAGGTTGGGTCTTTGGTATCCAAGGGAATCATCTTTTGAATTGGTGGCTTATTCGGATAGTGACTATGCTGGTGCAACTCTAGACAGAAAATCCACAACTGGTGGATGTCAATTTCTTGGTTGCAGACTCATCTCTTGGCAATGCAAGAAACAAACAATGGTGGCCAATTCTACAACTGAAGCAGAATATGTTGCTGGTGCAAGTTGTTGTGGGCAAGTTCTTTGGATCCAAAATCAAATGCTTGACTATGGGTACAATTTTCTTAAAACCATTATTTATATTGACAATAGCAGTACTATATGTATCATTAAAAACCCAGTTCAACACTCAAAAACAAAACACATTGAAATCAAACACCATTTCATAAGGGATTGCAATGAGAAAAGGTTAATTCAAGTTGTCAAAATTGATTCTGAAAAGAATTATGCAGACCTTCTCACCAAAGCTTTTGATTTAGGTAGATTCAAATATCTTGTAGGAGGTATTGGAATGATAAATCTTTGAAAAACATGTGTTTTTGTACATAAAATTAACTGGTATTGGCTTTTAATCATGGTACTGCTAGTTAGTCAAAAGGTATTGTCTATTCATAATTGGTCCTGCTAGTATATAATTTGCTATGTTTTGTTCATATTGATGCTTAAATGTTTAAAATGCTTTAGATCCAGTGCTTTGCACTTTGTTCTTTTGGTTTGCAACTAACACATTTCAGGTTGATAACAAAACAAGAGATCTTTCAAACAAAAAGGGGAAACAAAAGTTATATTAATCTCAGGGGAGATAACAATCTCAGGGGAGGATATAATAGCCCAGAATGGAAGAAAAACCAATTTATGAAGGAAAAAGACAAGAGCATACAAGATGATGCAAAGGTTGAAAAAGATAGAATTAGATCACATATCTAGAAGGGATGAAGCATTCCTAAAGGAGAAAGTTCTATCTAGATCAAACTAAGGAAAGTCTCAATTCAAAGGCATGCTAATAGATAATTTCACTTGTTGAACCAATCATCCAAGATACACAGCATCATTGCCTTTTTAATTTCCTCCATCCAAGGAAATTGCACCATCTTTAGGCCAATATGGCTTTTTGGTATTCAGTTCACCAAGTTTTTACAAACTTAAGAGCTGGCTAGTCCATAAGCAAACGGCTTTTGGTAAAGACAAATCAAATCCGTTGATGGTTGATAGTTTACCAAAAACTATATGGTTATTAACTAACCATACTTAATTGTAAATAGTTAACTAGTCCTTAAGCAAACGGCTTTTGGTAAAGACAACTCAAATCCGTTGATAGCTAGTAGTTTGCTAAAAACTATAAGGGATTTTTGCAAAACTTTCAAAGGTACTGGTAGTTCAAAAATTGGTACTGCTAGAGTAAAATGGTACTGCTAGATAGCCGTTGAGCCTGTCAGAAAAAGTTTTAGCCGTTGGGCCTGGTAGTTAAAATTAGCCGTTGGGGTAGTTATGTAAATTACTGATGATTATATTATATTATATTTCACATATAAAAGATCTTTTTAACCGCCTTTACATTTACTTATAATAATCTTTCTTATTGTCGGTTAAAAGTAATTCTCTCATATCTTCTTTCATCAGTTCTTATCATAATTCACATACATCTTTCATCTTCTACCAGTACTACCAACAAATCCCACCATCATATTCAAAATTTTCATTATGGATTCCACAGTTGTTCTAAACTTTGCCCAACGTCACAATCAATTAGCATTTTTGGAGAAGTCAGAGGATAATGTATCATTTCATCAAGTAGTGGACTTTTTAAATAACTCCTACATCAGGTTTGCTTTACTAGTCAATCCCACTATTTATGAATCTCAAATTTTACAATTTTGGCAATCTGCTAAAATTAAAACTTCTGAAAATGGGGAACAAAGGATTAAGGCCAAAGTGGATGGCAAACTTTTGACTCTTACTGAGTCATCCATAAGAAGACATCTTCATTTGGATGATTCTGATTGTATTAGTCAGTTGCCAGATACTGAAATTTTTGAAAATTTAGAAAGAATGGGGTATCATGTTACTTCCACAAAACTCACTTTTCTAAAGAAGCATCTTACTCCACAATGGAGATTTTTGATTCACATAATCCTTCATTGTTTGAGCCAGAAGAAAACCTCTTGGGAGCAATTTAGTGGAAACATGGCTTCTGCTCTCATCTGCTTGGCTACAAACAGAAAATACAATTTTTCCAAACATATTTTTGAAGGATTGACTAAAAATGTGAAAAGTGAAACAAAGTTTTTGATGTATCCAAGATTTATTTCATCCATCATTGCAAAATCAAAACATTTGTTGCTTCCCCCACACACACTTTATGAAACACCAAAACTTTCTCACAAAGTATTTTCAAATATGAGAATTGGTTTCAGAGGGGAAGAAATACCACTATTTGATGAAATGTTACCACAACATCAAGAAGAACCAACACCATCAGCTGAATCACCATCATCTAGTTCTTCAACTGGTTACATCTCACCAACACATCAAACATCACCAATACCATCTCCAGTACCATCAGCAACATCACCAACATCATCACATCATGTACCACAAACCCAATCACCTCAGATAATGCAAGAACTAAAAGAGAAGGTGAAGCTCTTAGAAGATGCTCTTAAAAGTCAAAACAAGAAATTTTCTGAGATCAACACCAAATTAGTCAAGAGGGTAAAGAAATTGGAGGTTGAAGTGAAGAAGCTAAAGGGTAAAAGATCTGCAAAGGTTGTTTTATCTAGTTCTTCAAAATCAGATGCTGATAGGTTAGGTCACTCTTCCAAAAAGGGGAGGATGGATACTTCTGAAGATGAAGAGGAGGCTCAATTTGAATTCCATGAAGGAACTCAAGTTTATGATGAAGAGCCTGCTAGGCCAGAACAAGAGCCTGCTAGGATTGAGAGGCTATTGGCTATGTAGTACAAAGGGTCTGCTGAGAAAGTGTACAAGAGAAAGAGGGATTTAGAGCCTCAAGGGAATTTGTTTGTTCAAGGGAGGATTTTTGTTGCTGATGAGCAATCTTCTGCTCCATCTCAAGAACCAACTCCAAAGGATAAGGGCAAAAGCATTATGATTGAAGATGAGCCTAAGCCCAAGAAGTTGAAAAGAACACAGCAAATTCAGATGGCTTTAGGAGAAGAAGAGGCCAAAAGGGTTCATGAAGAAGAACTGAAAGCATTTGAAGCTTCAAGAATGCTTACAGAAATGAAAGAGAATAAAGATGCTGCTCAGACTCTTCTTGATACTCAAATTGCTCAAGAAAATTTTGATGCACAGATGAAATGGATTATTGTAAATGATCCAATTGTGAAAGGTCAAGCAGCAATAATAGTGAATGACAAGAATCTCAATTCTGATGAGAAAACAGCAGAACTTGAATCTTTTATCAACAAGAAGTATAAAGAAGCAGCTCTGGCTGACATTTTTGAAAAGATGAAAGAAAGTGAGAAAAGAGGTTTTAAGGTGGGCAAATCATGGAAAGATCAAGTGACATTTATGAAGAGATTTCTAAAAGGTCAAGCAAATTGGACTGATTATCAACTGAAGAAGAAATCTGCTGATGAAATCTACTACTTGTATCTTCAAGCCTACAAAAGTCTTTACTACAAAGTTCCATCTGATGCAAAGCCCTCAATGAAGAAGAAGGATGCTCAGAAGAAAGAAGTAGCAAAATTGGACACAGAGCAAGTAAGTAAGATGTTAATTACTTTGCCAACTATCATACATGCTGATCCAATTAGCTGTAGACGACCTATTATTGATTGGGAGATCAACCATGATAGATTAGGAAAGTCATGGAAAATAACAAGGGTTGGGGGTCAGTCTGCTATCTTTAAGAATTTTGAAAATCTAGTTAGAGCATGTGACAGAGCAGACTTGGAAGAATTGTGGAATCTAGTGCAGATTAGGCTAGACACAAATTCTAGTACTGATGTTAAGGAACAGGAACTATGGGTAGAATTCAATAGGATGTTTGATCCTGATCCCAAAGATGTTCATTGGAAATTTCCCTATTATGATCCTTCAACAACATGGGAATTTCTAAGCCTTAGCAATATTCATCATCTTTACACACAAAGTGGGATAGAACTCTTTATGTTGGCTGAGAAAGAGTATCCACTTAGTTATGAAGTGCTTAAAACTATGATCTCCAAGAGATTAAGATGTGACAAAGATGAAGAGAATTCAGAAATTGTTCAAAGTTTGCTGAGGAGCATATTTTAGCAATGTGAAAGAAAAAGGAAGAACAAAGAGTGAAGGTTTTTGGAAGAGTTCCCTCAAATCCTCAAGGTATGTATTTTATTCATCAGAAACTTGTGTATTTTAATGGAAATAACAAGTTTAGGGGAGGATTGTTGGGAATAAAATGTTCAAGTCAAAGAGCCTGCCAGTTATGTCAAAGAGCCTGCTAGTTGATTTTGAAGAGTATGAAGATGTACTAACAGTACCTTCTAGGTAGAAGGTACTGCTGGTTGACAAAGGTCCTGCCAAGCATTATGTCAAGTTGTTAGATATTTTGTAATAGATATTTAGTGGAATTATTAGTCTTTGTACATTGTTATACGTTATGTAGAAGTAGTTTAGTCTTCTGTGATGTACAGAAGAATATTACAGAGTTGTACATTGGTAGTTGTATTTAATTGTAGGCGCTAGAATAGTCAAAGTAACATATTATATTCAACCACTTGACAACTTGTAATTAGGGGACCTTATCGTATAAAAGGTTCCCTAAGTCACCACTTCATGCATGCATCTTTACCAACTATTAACCAAAACCGAACTATCTCTCAAGTAACTTAGTTACTAAACTCACAAATCCTTTTACAATCTAAGATTCAAGATTACTTTGTAATCCCGGTGATATTTAGATCATCCGTATTATTTCATCAATAATATTGAATCGTTTTGTGTTAACTAAAGTTGTGTTCCTTGTTCATTACATCCTCACGTTTACATAACTCACCACCTTGTGTTCTTTTAAGTGTGTTGTAGTAGATTCCGCATGCTAAACACATTCATACATAAATATCTCTCAAACACGTTACTAAGATTCACATCCCAAGTGTTTGAATCCCCTTCCACAGTATAAATAGGAGACTTGTAAGCCACAAAAGGAGGATTATTTTTAGCTTAAAAATTAGTTAAGGTATTGTATTTTTATCTTTCAGCATTGTAATTTACAACTTCAGTTAATGAAATTTTAGTTTTCTTATTTGGTCAACGAAAGTCAGGTCACTGTTCATGTGCTTATTTCTGTATTCTCAGTGCTTGTGTGAGTAATCACAGCTTATTTGATCTGATTTATGGTTATGTTTTAGACTTTAAGTGTTTAAATCTCATTTTTGTTTTTAAAAAGCTAAAAAGTTAAAAACAGTCAAAGTAAGCTCAGCTTGTTTAAGTGCTTATTGGGTTTTGGAAAGTTGTTCAATAAGGTTTAACTAAGTTGGAAAATCAGTAGTAACTCAGAATCATGGATAATTTTGGTCTGTTCTAGTGTTTATCTCAAAACAGCCCAACTTTAGGACTGTTTTGGCATAAGTCCCAAAATGGGTCAAATTGGAAGGATACTGTTCATTTGCATCAAGGACAGTTTTGATTCAGCTTAATTAAGGTAGTATAAGCATAATTCAGTAGGGCTTTAGTGATTTTAACTCATTTGGAGATTATTGGCCTATAGGTTAAATTTTGAGGACCTAACTGTGTTAATAAGCTCAGTATAAGCTGAGCTTATTTGAACAGTCTCTTTGGTGATTTTTTTGGTTCATTACATCAGTTAAGTGAAAATACTTAAGTAGGCACTATTTCATTAAGTCTTGGAAGAGTTGAGTGCAAAAACATTAAACTGCTGCCTCAGACTTGTATGTGCAGACCTGCACATAGTGTGCTCATCTCAGCTTTTTCATTTGTCTGTATCTGCTTATTCAGTTTATCTCCTTGTTTGAAAATTGGTTTGTAAGAAATTAGTAGTAATAGCTTTAAGGTTCTGAGATTAGTTTTCAATTTGTAGCTTATTTCATAGCTTAAATTGGGTCTGCAATAGCCCCATTGGAATTGTTCAGTGACTGCATCAGTTTTTGTGTTCTATGAGCATCTGATCTAGGGGTGATTTGAAGTAGCAATTGGGGTTAAAAATTGGGCATTTTTGGTTTATAAGTAGTTTGTTGTATCAGCTTTTAGATTCTGCTTTTGGTTTCCCCTTAGGAGCTTTTAGCTAGCTTCTAGATCAGCTGCAAGTAGGCTGATTAGTCATTGTTTTTGCCTTTAATAGTCAACTGCACAAAGTGCTTATTAGCTTATTCTGAATGCTTCTCTGGTCACTTTTGGTAGTTTTGAGCTTGAATCAGTGTGTTGATCTGATTTTGAGCAGTTGGTTAATTTTTGTGCTGTTTAGCTTATTTTAGAGCTTATTTGCACAATATGCTTATTAGGGTTGAACTAAGTTCTGATTTCATTTTTCCTAGCTTCATAATATCATTTAAGATTTTTCTGCAAAATTTCATATTTTTCCAAAGTCATTTACTATTTTTAAATCATTTAAATAGTTTCTTTTAGTTTTTAATTCATAAAAATAAAATAAAAAATCAAAAAAATTCAATTCTTTTTTTCAAAATTTTCTTTTGTAATTTAGAACGTAGGAAAATTAATTTGGTATTCCTAGAATTAATATTTTTAGATTTCACGTTTTAGTCTCGCGTTTTCCCGTTTTTAATTTCGTTATTTGTTACGTTTTGCTAATTTATGCTTTGTAGATTTATATGTTTCCCTTAGCCTAATTATGCTTCCCGTAGTTGTAAGTTATTTTATTTAATCAAAATCCAAAATATCTTCGTTCTCACATTTCAAACACGATTCACAAACCCGATCTCACAAAATTCCATTCATCCTTTATCGGGGATAACGAACCGGGTTACACATACTTCACTTGTGTTTCCTTGGAAAAATAATGTATTGATTTCAACCGATCAAGCGTGCAATTGCTTAATACCTGAAAATACATGCTAAAGTGTCAACACGAGGTTGGTGAGTTCATAGAGTTTAGTGTACAATGTAAAGCATTTGAATATGATTTCCCAGCAAAGGCATTGTAAATTCACCCAGTCCCAAGTCCCGTCCATACAAGACTTGCAACCTGTGTGTTTACAACCCACTGCCAAATAAGTTTTGGTTTATGTAAACAAAAGTAATATATGGACCAAGATTCAAAGATAAGTGTGACAATGTCGCTATATAAAGGTAAGTGTGGAAATGTCGCCATCTAATCAATGTTGACAATGTCGCCATATAAACAATTCTGACAATGTCGCCATATAAACAATTATGACAATGTCGCCATATAAACAATCCTGACAATGTCGCCATGACAATGTCGCCATATAAATAAACCTGACAATGTCGCCATATAATCAATTCTGACAATGTCGCCATATAAACAATTAATAATGTTTAAAAGACAAGTAACATTACAAGTAAAACAAGCATGGTGTTTAATTGTAAAACGAACAGTGAGTTTAAATGTAAAACGAGCATAAAGTTTAAATATGAACGAGCATGTATTCTCCCCCAAAACAGTTACAAAACAAGTAAAATTAGAGGCCATGAACTCACCGAAAACAAAGTGCACAATCAAGTGAGATGATGAATAAATAACCGCGAGAATCCTACGAGCAACCTATATATATATATATATATATATATATATATATATATATATATATATACACGCAGGTCTTAGCTTCTAAAAATAATGATACATTTATCTCTATATGCCATGTAAGTTGTAACCTCAATTATGCTTGGTACATAATGTTTAAAAAAATTTCAAGGTTGAATTTGGCTTTTAAAATGAGTTGCAAGTATGAAATATATTTCTTACCCAATTTCAAGTTTTAAATCATATTTTGACTTTAAGTCCAAGATGAGTCATAAGGGTCTAAAATAAGTCCAAGGGTTCAATATTTAGTCAAAAGGTTCAAATTATGTCTAAGGGTCCAAAATATATTAGGTGATTCAAGATAAAAGCTCAAGGTCCAAATATACAAGTTATCAATCTTTTTGTATCTTTTAATCCAAACCTGATGGAATTTTTATAACTTGTCAAATTTCAAAAATTCATAACTTGCAAACCGTAAGTCTAAAAATCATGTTCTTTATATCCCTAGCTTCCTCTAAGTCCCTACTTTACTGTAAAAATAAGTTTACTAAAAAATATCCAAGTATAACCACTTTTTATAATTTTTGATTACAAGTCAGTCCTAATGGTGTTATTGACTGAGTTTTAGGTCTTGCCAAAAAGGCCATATCTTGAAATCTACAGACCCTATGAATGTGAAATCAATTGGAGACGGTAGCCCTATTTCTCTAGATCAGGCTAAATATTTTCTATTTAAAAAGTTATGCAATAAAACTTGAGTTTTGCCCCGAATGGGAACAGTACACCAGATCTGACTGTTTTTACCACAAAAATCATATCTTAATCATCGGGTATCGTCACGGAGATCACCACCCGGGGAAATGACCACAAAACATAGGTCTATAACTACATATTTTTCCCTTAGGCCCAAAGTCTACTGAACAACACAGTTAATTCATTCTTTACCACGGATCAGAAATCTGTTTTGCAATACAAGTCATTTTAGGTTTTCTAATGGTTTTAGAGTATGTACCAAGTATAATCAAGCATATATAACTCATGTAGCATATAAAATACATAAAATAACATGAATATCAGTAGTGAAATAAATGAAAATAATGAGGGTTGGTTCCTTACAATGGTGATGAACAAGAAAATCAATGAAACCAAGAACACCAAGAAAAACCAAGACTCAAATCTCCACCAAAACCCTAGCTTTCAAATCACCAAGAATACTTTGAATAACCTTTTGAAATCACAGCCCTAAATCACCTTTGAAACCCTTAAAAACCTTTGAATAACCTATGGAAACCTTGACTTATGGAGAAAAAGATAACTAGAAACAAGTTAACACCAATTGATCTTCATCCTACACTAGTTCTTCAATAGATTTAACACAAAAGTGATGTGTGTTTGCCCTTGGAAACCCACGACCAACAAGAGGGAAAAGAGACCAGATTTTTGTGTGTTTGCATGTGAAATGAGAGTTTAGGTGAGATATTTGGTGTTAGTGATCTTATGGGTAGTTAACTTCAACACTTGTCTTGAAGTTGGACAAGTGTTGGGGTGGTTTGGTGACTAGGGGCGGCACAAAACAAGGGGCCAAGGATAGAAATGCAAAATTTTGTTAGTAGTTAAGTTATAGTGTGTATTGTGTAGTGAGGTTGTTCCCGGTACTCAAACGTAGGGTTTTTAAGACACATAATGCAATACCGAGTAACGTAAAATTGTAAAACTTTTAAAATATAAAAACTTGTTACCATGACCTATTTTATTATTTTAGATGAGTGGTGAGTTCATCGGAGGGTATAAATATAATTAAAATCTAAAAACGAAGGTTTAAAACGCGTAAGACGTAAAAGGTGCAAGGTTTACGTAAAAATAGAAAAAGTGAAAAGTGACCTTTAAAATAGAATTGTAAGGAACCAAAATTGTATAAAAAGTGTAGACTGGACATAGTCTAGTGTCGGTTGAATTAATTGTACGTTAAACGCGAGTTGTTACCAAAATTTGATGAAATCGTGAAATGAAACAGAAACTGTGAAATATAGAAATTTTTTGAATAATAGAAGATTATAATGGAATATTAAGCCCCTAATAACATGAAAACAAATAGAAATTCCAAGCACGGTTCATGAATAGATAAAAATGCAAATGATCGCTAAGCCGGGTACTATTTATGCATAGCTTGCAAGAATAAATGTCACAAGGATGATATTTTTATAAAAATATATCATTTAACTTAAAATGACCTAAATTGATGATGATGATACTGATGACACATGAATACGCAGATAAACCATACTGGTTATGCGCATATGAATACCCGTAAACCTAGTTTACGTAATGATGAATAATAACCATGAATAGTGATTTCCCTCCGGGAATGAATAGGGTTCCGTGAATAGTGAATTTTTTTGAAAACATCTCAAAGTCTCAAACAGACTTCAGAAATGATGAATAGTAAAATGATGAATAGTGATTGATGAATAGTAACTTGTCGAGGTTTGGAAAATGACCTGAAATTACGGGTTGTCACATTTACCGTGGACTCCAACTCCAACTTTACATCAGTTAATTTGGCAGTCCTTATTTTAAAGTGTTCCTCTGGCTGGGTATTCTACTTTGAAAACAAATAGATAAACACATTCTATTGACAGCAAGAAAATAGACACGTCTTATATCTATTGAACAAATAAGCTACGTTAAATAAGGAATACCTTTATTGGTCGTAATAACTCGTTTGAAAATCCCAGAAGAAACCCTGAAGAATGCAACAATAACATTTTAGATCAAAAGTTTTACAAAATAGTAGCCAAACAGTGTAAGTCATAGGCTCACCAGCACTGTTGAAGTGGCCAAAAGAAAAAATAACTGACTTTCGACCAATCGATCAGTCATTACTCTCGAAAAGACAGATATGAGTGCCCTTCCAATCATGTATGCAGACCCTTCATTTAATAAAGGAGCACATGGTTATAGAATCTCAGCAGAGGTATATTACATATAAAAAGAAAGTAATTGGTTACCGACAAAGTACATGATTTTAAGTAGGTAAGTAGTTGAAGATAAAAAAATTTCAAATGGTTTTGAAATTGGGAAAAAAAAAAAAAAAAAAAAAAAAAAAAGGAAAAAAATTGTGAGAAAAAATTAACACACTTACACTGACTTTGCTTCTATCAGCATGTCTGATGACCGAATCAGTGAATTCATGAGAATATGCTAACTGAGCAACTGCTTGTCCGGTCGAATCTTCTGTGAATTCATATCGTTCTTCTTGTGAGAACTTCTTCCTGTTTGGGTTCTTGTGAAATGTCGAGTAAAAGTCCTGTTGGTTTCTGACAAAATTCCTGATATGCAACCCAACTGGATTGAACTGGAAATAAATCCCGAAGTATGCATTTAGTTTATTCGACATGCTAACAAACTAACACCAAATTCAGCTACCAAAAGGGTCAAACAGGTCAGGTCGGGCGAGTTAACCCAAAACTCTCTTGTCCTAAAAAAAGATATGTTAAAACAAAAATATATCAAACACTCCTAAAAATACACAACATACTCGATTGAAGGTCAGTTTAAACTTATGAGCTTATGCGGTTTCGGCCTCTGTTTCATTACCCAATTTTATGTCCTTTTTGAAACTTATGAGCTCGGAGCTGGCTATTTCAAAATGCTTATTTAAGATAAGAATAAAAAGAACTTGAAACATTCCTATCAGACCTAAAACCTTTATATACACTTTTTTTTTTTTTTTTTATCTACTTATTCAATATTCTTATAAGCAATCCCAAACACCCTCCAAAATAGTAACATATATAGAGCACTTTTATAAAGATTATTTAAATAGGACATGCCATGCCAAATATGTTGGTTAGAAAACAATTTTAAATAGGACATGCCATGCAAACCATTGAACTGTAAGAATTAGCTGAACTTTCGCACACAATTCCTAATCAATGAAGTAGCAGCAAGCAGATCAACGAATTCGTCAACTCTAAACCACTAAAAAACTTCAAGTCTATTACTTGTTTTAAAAGAACCTTGTAACAAACATACTACTATTCAGCATAGAATTACGCATAAGCAGAATTATGATAAAGTCATAATTTCCTGGGATTTGTAAAATGTCTATTTGCATCTTACTTTCAAGTGACAGGTAACTGCAGGTAGAAAAGAACCACATATGGGTCATCTTCATCATTCAGCCATGGTTTAATATCAAATAAAAAACAATAATTGAAAATAAAAAAGTGATAAACGAAACTAAAATTCTACAATAACGGATCAAAATGCAAAAAGAAAACAAAAACATATCAAATAACCAATAATGATAAGGTTCAGATACTAACCTAGACTTTTTATAATCTGTGAAATCCTCGACTCCTGCTATAGCATCAGCAAAATCAGACATATACGCAACATAAATGAGCCAAGCATTTAAATTCTAATGTAAAGGAAACACGTCACGTATCATAATTGCCTCAGTGTGCATAAACTTTGTCGTTTCATCTGGGTGGCCTATCAGAAATTGATCGAAGCTTAAACTTGGAAGCCTCATGCCTAGCAAGTTCAGGAGGCATGAGCCACATCAGGTATATCTATACCACGGCCTGCAACAGTATTTAATAAGCATGTTGAACCGTGCAGTAGTGCAACAATCTGCAAAGAGAGTACATTTCAGATCAGTATTTAATAAACTATTTTGGGGTAAAATAACCATTATCTAATAAGCATGCAGAACCTCGCTTTGATAATTATCTCTAAACGCCTTTTTAAAGCTCCAAATTTATACCTTAAACATCAACCGTATATTTCACTAAAAAACAAACAATAACCATAAGCAAGAACACATTTTTACCAGCTTATTGTGCTTTTCTTGAAGTCAGATTCAAATCAATGAGGCTCAGATCTGCCTTTCCTTGGGAGACTTGACACACCCGCCATGGCTGCACCCACGTAACATTCGTGGTTACCCCGCCAAGATACGGGAATGTGTCAGCCACACTCATGGAAGAGTTAATTCGCAGAAAAATTCATCATCGCCCCGGAAACCATAAGGTTAATGAGACGACCAAAGCTTCATGCTTCAGACATGATCGTGCATACTCGATTTTAATCAAAAATCATAAGTATAAAGAACGACCAACCCAAAAAACGCCTCCAATTTAAGCACGCTCAGATCAGCGACAATGGAAATGGTACCCGAAAAATGCCATGGCTGTAACCTTATGGTCACCCCGCCAAGCTACGTTTTTCGGCAAACTACACTTACCAAGACAAACAAAGCTGACAAATATCATGACCCCTTGGACTATACTGCACGTCATGCAAATCAGAAAGCCGTAGGTAACCATGTTTGTACACATATGTGGTGCGAACGAAAACAGGTAAGCCTAGATCACCATGGTTGCAAACACAAATACAGAATGTGTTGCCGTCCCATTAGGCGAACTAAATAAGTGGAGGCTCACCCATGTGCACCGTAATCATCTGACTTAACACCAACCCAACCCGGGGCTCCATATAAGCACATGCAGACAGAATGGTCAACCCACCATGGCTGCAAATAAAATACACATCGTATCATCTTCACAGTATTTCAATAATTTAGGAACTAAAAAAAAAACTTATAAAAACTGCTGAAATTTATTTTTTTTTGGGAAAAAAAAAACAAAAACAATAACTTCGATTTCTTCTTCTCCTTTGACTAAGACAAGTGACACCAAAATACACCTAAAGTGTGTATGTAAACCTCTAACAGAAACAAAAATTACTTATTCACATATAACTAACATCAATAAAATAATCCATCATTTACATAAAAAAATGTAACAAATCCTTATAAAGCTGGTAAAAAAACCCTAAAATTAACAACTAACCTAAATCACAACATAACCCTAATTTTACCTAAACCCATTATGAAAGACCAAAAAAACCATAACAATATCTAAAAACAATCCATTACCTGTTGAAAGCCTAAGGCTGCTGAAACCTATTCACCCAACAAAACACATGAACGATCGTAATCACACATTCGAGCATGCAATTAAACATAAAAAAATGAATACAAAATACAAATTTTTATAAAAAAATTAAATCGAATAAAAAAAAAATAAGAACCCTAAATTTGGCTAACCCAAAAAAATTTGTGCGTGTGGGTATGAAGAATCCAGAAGAGGCTTCATCTATCTAAACGGATGGATGTGGCTAAAAAAAAACCCAACCACTGTAGATTGTACCAAAGGCATTCATACAACCACAAAATAGATGAAACCCATTAAAATAACGAGGCATGCAGAACCCGTGCTACGCACAGGCTTTTAATCTAATTGTTAATTGCGCGTATTGTTTTTGTGTATTGTCGAGTGAATTTGTATTTTTAGTTTAGTATGTTGTATGAAACATTTTTATTTTGTTGTTTAAAAATATAAAAATGGTTGATATTGTTTTGGTTTTTTGGTCTTTATATTTTCTAAATGGGGTTGTCGTTATTAAATTGTCATACGCTTGATGTAATTTCCTTTGATTGTTTTGGCCTATTACGTAACCCAACAATAATTTTGCATTATATGATTTTTGCATGGTAATACGAAGCACACTGGCTTTTTCTTATTTGTTATAGTGTAATTTGCGTTAATTATTATTTTTATTAGGTTCGTAAGTTATGATTGTATTACATCTGTTGTAAGTATGCCATTAGTTGTTTGGTGATTTTTATATTTAATATTTTTATAACATATTAGTATTTATTTATAAAGTTTATGATTAAAAACTAAAGTTAGCTTCATCTCATTTTATTGTACAACTAATTTCATTGGAAATTAACATTGAAGTCTAACTAATATTAATAAATTTTATCAATAAACTCAATTCCAAATAGCTAACCAAATGAATATTAATTAATACACTATTAATAATTCCTAAAACCTTTTGGACTCTACTATTATGTCTTAAACTTAATTTTTTTAATTTACAAATGGGTTCGAGCAAAAATTATGTACTTTTCCTTTTATATTCATTATTCAAGTTGCATGCTTACATATACTAATCACGCTAAAAAATATCATTTAACCATTTAAATGTTGCTTTACATATATGCTCGTGCACATTTTCTTGAATCAATTCACACATGTGAGCTACATCAATAGAAAACACACATAAATTACTTGTATATGAAAATGCATTAACATAATACATATATCTATATATATTGCATTAGGTAAATTATCAATTATTTTTGCAACCTTTTCAACTTCATCTCAATCAATAACCAACTTTTAATTCTCTACTAATTACTAAATATCATGTGATCAATTCCGGCAAGCCTTGCACTTCCATCTTGATGTTGTATATACTTCACATTAAATGCACTGGTTTTGTTTTTCGATAAAAGTTTGAACTTTTGCTTATGTTTAAAACTCAACTTTTTTATTTGATATTATAATTTACAAATGGCTTTAATTTAAAATTCTGTATTTTTTCCTTTCTATTCGTTACTCAATGTGATATTTTTAATATGTTGTATTTTGCTATTATGGCAAACTCATTTAATGGGCGTCAATATTGGTTTCTTACTAATGATTCTACATATAGAAAAAGAAAACACTTTGCGATGCGCGAACCTTCTTCTTTTCAATAATAATTCAATTGCACACAATAAATTTATTCTAATATTTCTCAAAGAGCATTCGAAAGCAACTACTTACATAAACTAATCACACTAAAAAGTATCATTTAACCATTTAAATGTTGCTTTACATACATGCTCGTGTACATTTTCTTGAATCAATTCGCACATGTGAGCTACATCAATAGAAAACGCACATAAATTACTTGTATATGAAAATGCATTAACATAATACATATATCTATATATATGCTTATCTATAACGATCACCTAAATATGTATGAAACAAAGAAAATAGTTGGTATCCCAGTCTTTGGTTCCATTTATCTGAGCATGCATTATCTTGTGTGAGTTGCATGGTACCTGCGTATGATAACTAAATTAAGAAAAAAAGAAGGCCGGGTTAATTACAAAGATCTAAAAGATGTGTGAATCATGTCCTAAATGTTGCAAAAGAGAATTTACATACCGCTACCAACAATCAAAGATCTAAAAGATGTGTGAATCTGTACATACTAAATGTGATTTTGGCCGGTTTTATATAGGCATGAATTAGGTTATATCATTAATTATTCTTGCAACCTTTCGCAACCCTTGCACTTCATCTAGCCAACTTTAATTCTATACTAAATGCCATGTGATCAATTCGGGCAACCCTTGCACTTCATCTCCTTTCATGATTGTATAGTTATTATGAGGTTGCATTGAATTTCGAGTATTAGCTATCTTGTACTATATGCAATGGGACTCCATCTTGAGTATCTTGATTACTCCACATTAAAATGAATTCGATACAAAAAATGGAGCCTAAGATTACCCCTTCCCACTAATTACGACACATTCTCACTTTCATGTCCCTACAAACATTCCAAAACTCATCTTTTCATTAATAACAACATCAAATTTTATACATATTTGTAAGATCAAAATTAAAACAAATAATTTGTGAACTTCAATTAATACCATATAGTAACCATTGGTAAAGAGACCCTCAAATCCCTATAAAATAACGTAGATTAAAATAAATTCTCAAAATATTAATTTTGTCTAGTTATACTTTCCATCAATTCAACTTTGATTTTGTATTATTTCTAATGTCATGGGGTGGATACATTGCAACCTCTTAAACTGCTTAAGTAGAAGGAAAAATAAAATAAAAGCAAGATTCAAGCCACCATTAATATTCATCAAAGCTTTGTCACACTAATTATAAACCTTGTTTACATATGATTTTCATTATCTTGCATGCCTAATTTTTTGACAGTTCTTTCATAAATGTGGAGATATTATCCACTCCGTCTCCATCTTCCACTTTGTTTTGTTATCAACATCTTGATATACCCCGTTAGCGTCACTAACCACTTATCAATACCTGCAAGAATAACATTAATAAACTACTAACCAACCCAAAATTTTAAAATAGGTTAGCAGATCTAACCCTCGGTTCCTTCTCAGGCAACAACACATCCATTTGTCTTCCATAAACTTCAAAGCTGGACTATCAACCGACTTCACATGCAAGCAAGTTAACCATTTGCTTACCTTTGCACGTATACCCCCTTGCGTTAATCAAGTCAATATTTCTACATGAACCATTGCACGTAACATTAATATGGATAGTACACTTTCATTGGACGGAGAAATTTTACATTAACCAACTAAATTCAATTCCATAGGTGAGAAGCTACACCAAAAAGAACTTTATCACACTATAAGAAAAAATATGGAAAAACTATTGACTGAAAAATATGATCATGTCAATATCTATTTCAAAACTATTTATCTAATTAGCAAGCTTGATAATTCACAGATCTTGAGCCATAAAAACAGATGGGGTACATACCAAGGTTACGGTTATTGATGCCAATGAGTTCAATGCCATCAATTGCTAGCATGCGATCCATTTCATTCTCATCATGTGCCTAGAAACAAAAAGTAGAGATCAAAAGGAAATTGGTTAGTTGGTGTTGCACTGAATTTACACACAAACAATAATAAACTAACAACAAACATGTGATTCATAAAAAATCATCAAACTACACACAAATTAAAGTTTCACACACACACACACACACACATCAGTAACAAAGACCAAATGGTGTTATTTATAGTATTCAATGATGGTGGTTCAAGGGTTTGTACATTTATTTGAAGGCAAATGAAAGGAGCAAATGATTAAATGAAAATAAAGGCTAGCAACACTTCGTATGGTTTCAATCATTTACATTTGAAACACTAAATATAGCTCATATGTACTTACCACTTAAGCATGAACATTAAATCAAGGTACTTACGCATGAAGCCTCCGCATAATGAAACTCTATTTTCTGTATTTAATTCCGAGCATTAGGTAACTTGTACTCTATGCAATCTTGACGCCTCCACAATAAATTAGAGGGCCTAATCTTATAGTATTATAGATAGATATAGTTCTTGTAGATCCCTCTCACAAAAACACTATAGATGGTTCATGTAGATCCCTCTCACAAAAACACTATAGATCATTTAGTTTCGGCTCGGGTATGTTTTGCCCGGACAGTTTTGTGGGTGTTTGAGCGGGAGAGGGACGTGAGAGAATGTGAGAGAAAGTATGGGAGATCCGACCTAATTTGGGTCTATTTTTTTTCTTCGGGTTTGGGCCTGCCTAAACAAACCGGCCAATAAGCCTAACACCAACTATATGGTGAATACAGGGCTGGTCCTGAGGATTTGGATGCCCTGGGCGAGGCAATCGACAATGCCCCTGTTAAATGTTGTAATTACGAAACACCCCACCTTTTATGGGTATGAAGTGCAACCAAAACGCACATACCTACTTAGAAAAAACGAATTCTTAAAGAACATAAGTCTGCAAAATCAAATAATGTACACTAGGCAACCTTTTATATATTCACACTTGAATTTTCAAAGGAAAAAAAAAAAAAAAAGTTTCAAAAAATCAAATGACACAATAGTTATGTAAAAAGTAACATTTAAATAGTCAAACTCAATTGACAC
This sequence comes from Artemisia tridentata subsp. tridentata, assembly GCA_021014915.2. Taxonomy (NCBI): domain Eukaryota; kingdom Viridiplantae; phylum Streptophyta; class Magnoliopsida; order Asterales; family Asteraceae; genus Artemisia; species Artemisia tridentata. The sequence goes on along the minus strand of CP139508.1, from coordinate 355,557,636 downwards.
AATAGTAATGTATAAAGTTACCCTTAAATAGTCAAACTTGAAAATAAACACATCAACTTGAGTACATAACCATGTTTGTTCATGTCTAAATTGTCTTTTTAAATTTTTATAATAAATTGCATATATATTTTTTAAACAAACGAAATTGTCTATTTAAAAGTATGACTATCATGTTACAAACAAAAATACATCAAATATGAACAATACAGTGCATTTAAAATTTAATTATATACATGTATTTTAGTAAATAAAAAATAATTCAAGGTAAAAGAAGTCAAAAACTAAACAATGTATTACATTGAGAATCTAATTTTATTTGTCTAGTGCCTAGCCTCTAGCTCCACTCTCCCTCTTCGTTTAAGACTTCTTCTTCTTCATCATTCATTCTTTTTCACCATTAGCCACTGCAACAACTAATAGATGCCGGAAAGGCTTTTTTTTTTTTTTTTTTTTTTTTTTTTTTTTTTTAGCAATAATTGGCTTCTAACTTCTACCAGACTTCGTATTAGCATCAGAACACTATGTATCTTCATCACATAAAACCTTTTCACAACACTAAAAATTTGATGCCCTTTATTTTTGTGATGCCCTGGGCGGTCGCCCACCTCGCCCATGCCCAGGGCCGGCCTTGGGTGAATATTCTTCTATGTTTATACTTTAGTTATAATTGTCCTCAATAGTCACGTTTCAAAACAATCATTTTATTTTTTTCGTTAGCTTTTTAACTAAATATTTTGTAAGCATGACATTCATAATAATATAATTCTATTTTTATTTTTGTGTTTTTACCAAGTATGCAAATTCATAACAACTTATACAGAACTAGAGAGAGAAATGTTATATTCTTTTACTCATACTTCAATCGCACACATCTCAAACTGTCTAATAAGATACTTCACGTTTCAAAATAATTTTTCCATCTTCATATTATGATATGTCAAAATTAATTACCAACTACTATAAAAAGATAGATAAATCTGATTTTAATGGAGTACCATATTAACATTACTCGAAATTATTTAAATTAACTGGTTACGGGTTAAAAATTTATTCCTAAAAAGAAAAAAAAGAGGAAAAATCCAAAGACAACTTGTGCTTTTTTTACAATGAAATAAGGCCGAGGTTATCTGTATCCTTTTTGTGATAATGACACGCTACTAATTCTTTTTAATTTTATTATTTTTGTAACTTTACGTTTATTATAAAACTTCGAAATTTCAATACGGAACAGAAAATATGAAATTTGACAATTCAAAACTAGTAAAATATAAAAGATACAGAGTAGAAAACAATAAACAGTCTTATCTTCTTAATAAAACTATCATAAAAAAGTACGAAATATAAAATATTTTTTAGGGAAAGGAGTAAAAGATACTTTATCCGTCTCAAAATATAAGTGCACTGTGGTATTTTTGATTGTACCAAATTTAATGTTTATTTTTAGTAACAATCAATTAAAATGATTTTACGGATGGGAGTGAAATTTTATTAGTTAATATTATAAGAGCTGTTCTTTTTAAACTTTGTGAAATTTGAAAATGAAAGGTACTGAGACTGAGAGAGTATAATGTACGAAAAAAAAGGTATCAAAAGGGTGGGACGGGTAGGGAGGGTACCACCTAAGAGCGGTATGGTAACCCTATATTAAACTTTAACACACTGCTACATCAGCTTTAACCTTTTCACCTTTAATTCAAAGAAAACACCCCTTATCATCACTCAACCTTAACTCACGTTTAACCCTCTACTATTTTCAAAAGCAACCCCTAAACTAAAATTAATACTTCATTTAATAACTAACATAACATTTAAAACACGAATTACATTCAACATTAAAGTGAAAACACGAATTACATTAAACATTAAAGTTAACATACGATACGCTAATGAAAATGAAAATACGAATTACAATGAAAAGTCTGAGTTCCAACCCTCCTCACTCGAAGACTCCCTAAACTCGCCATCATAATACTTTCCTTCCATAATGTCAAACCAGTTCTTCATAAGATGCTCTGCATCCCTGGCTTCCTGCTCCATACGAGCAGCTTCCTCTTGTAGTTCTCGTTGTTCTATTTCTCTCATGACTTCCTCATCTTGCTCAAGAAGTCGGAGTTCATCCTCAGTGAGTCCAAACGGATTTGGTTGTTGTTCCACAACCGGTGGATTTAGTTGGTGTTCTACAACCGGTGGATTTGGTTGGTGTTCCACAACCGGTGGATTGTTTACCGGTTCATTTTTCGGTGTGAATACCGGAAAGATATCTTCCGGTGGAGTGTTCACCGGGAAAAGTCGTGTTCATTTGGGAATTGTTGGGAGAAGTCACGGTGAGTTGGGAATTGTTGAGAGAAGTCACGGTGAGTTGGGAATTGTTGGGAGAAATCTTTGCGAGACATTGTTGAGAATCTGTGTGTGAGTTGCGTGTGTGATAAAAAACTCTGGTGGTGTTGTATATTGATGCGCGTGATGTGTCGTTGCGGTTTAGCAGTTTTAATGCCTACTCAAGTTTTAAATTTATATTTAGCCGACTTATCAATAACACACACACTTAACGAGCAGTGTACCCGGTCAGTATGAATATAATGGTAAGTAGAGTGTCGATCACTAAGAGTGGAACGTATTATCTCGTTATTCTAATCAGTATTTTAATATCCTGACGCAAGGGGGTTTCAGCCTGAGAGACTGGCACGATTTGTTTGCAATTAAATAATAAAATAAACCAATAGGCACGAATCAGCAAGTAGCACACACGTACACAGATAAATACTCGAGACAATAAGAGGGCTGTCCTTATGATTAAGTAGATTGTCACTTGTTTTATTGATAGCTTTATATGAAGTGTATGTAGTTAACCCTTTCTCCGTTGGTCCTATTCTTATCGGCGAGTAAACCCTTAATGATTACTTATGTCTAAAAGTTATTCCTAAGTGATCAATTTAGTAATAACCGTGGGAGCCACATTATTTTCCGCAGTCAAATGCCCGCAAGCCACTAATAAACACAGAGGTTATCAATGCACTAATAAGTAGTAACCAAAGACATCAACATATAAACTTTAATTGATGGGAAAGCAAGTATTAAAGGGAGTGCAATCTTTCGTTGTCACATTACACAAGCCACCAATCCTGATGAATTAAAGTTTGCTAACACAATAAAACAAAACTACTTAATGAATTAAACACATGCAGCACCTTCTTACAGCTCTTGTATCTTCGTTTGGTGTGTCTTGTGCTGCCTCCTTGACTGAATTCGTCCTAGGGTTCTGCTGCTTCGGTCTTCGAATCTAATATATTCCTCTGACAAAAAGCTCCGGAATTCGTCTGGTCTTGGGGGTATTTATAGTTTCTGTCTGAGGTGAGATGCGGCGCATCTAGTAAGTAGATGCGGCGCATTGACTTAACTTCGCGTGTGGTCCAAGATTATAATATTCAGGAATATTCGTACACCGCCAGAAGATGCGGCGTAACTCCATGATTAGATGCGGCGCATGTCCTCTTGTATCTTGGATCGTATCTGGTGATATCTTGATATAGATGCGCCGTATGTAATGAGTGAGATGCGGCGCATCTGGAGCAGATTAGTCTTGATCTTCTTCATTTCAGTAGACTCTTAACTTCTTGCATGTTTTGCTCCATAATCAGTCCAAAATCGCTAAGTTTCACCAAATGCTTGTTTTTACCTGAGAATTACAAAAGTAAACGATTAAGTATCAATCCTCATACATAATATAGTAAAACAAGTCAAATTAATAGGATAAATGATAGTAATAAAATGTACTTATTTGAGTTCATCAAATATCCCCCCACTTGAACTTTACTTGTCCCCAAGTAAACCTTAGAATTCCTCTTATGAAAATGTATCCTAAAAGATGTTAGGATTTATTTTTATATTTAAGCATGTATTCGTTTATTTCATAATCACACAACTAAACACTTAACGAATTAGAGGTAAAGTAAAATAAGTTGATAAAAGCAAATCTAATCGTTTAACTGTCCAGTCGTGACGAATATTCTATCATAAGCTTGGCAAGTATACACATCTCCACCACTAAAGCTAAGGAATAACAAGTCTAAAGCGGTAAAAAGGGTTTTCAGGCTTAAGGGTTAATTATTCTTGATCACTATCGATCTCAAATTCCAGAAAAGGCGACAAAATCACAAATACATGATCGAATCCACGAACACGATACTTGCAATTGCTCAAATCCTTAACTCGAATAGGCTAAAGATAGGTCCAAACTTCACCAATAATAATATATCAAAAAGGGCGACAAAATCATAAATACATAGCCGAATCCATGACTACGATACTTAAGATTGCTCAAATCCCTAATCTCAATAAATCAAAGGTTTGGTTGGATAAAGAATAATAAAGGGCATGGATAATATTTGGGATATAAATTGGTGTAAAATGAAAAATAAACAAAACAAATAAATTAAAATCCTAAGTGTGGTTAATCACTATCCCAACCATCCCATGAATAAGACTCATATCATAGAATAACTCACGCTTTAACACTTGAAACACACGCTTTAGGTAGACACGAATTATACTCAACAAGATCTTAATCAAAGAATAAACCTTAATTGGCGTTCCCATAACTGCCAATTCCCATTCAATCCATAGATATAGTACAACAAATAGTGGTGATATCGACCACTTACATAACTTTACATAAGTTGGTTAAAACAAACATCCAATTTTTTTTTTTTTTTTTTTTTTTTTTCAAACTACTAACATAAACATAGATGTGTAAAATTTCACCACATCACTATAATGATAATTCTGGATAATTTTTCCATACTTTTCATGACTTCAGAAATAACGGTAATAGTGAAAGTAGTAAACACACGAAAAATAAACTCAAAGATATACAATATTTACTTTCACTCCAATTGCATTGTGCAATTTCCCGACCTAACCATAGATAATGAATTACGCACGCGAACACAGGTAATGTAAGGAAACACACTTTGCCTATAGCAATTAACCAACCACGGATTCTAATCTACAGGGTAGGCTAAGGTGTAAGGGTGTAACGAAACATTTTAAACATAGGTGTAAGAAACGAAAGGAATGGCTCTGAGTGTTTTTCTAGGGGTATCTTACTCTAAAAATGAGAGTAACAAAAGGGTTTATACGGGGGTTAACTAACCAGTGTAGTTAGTTAATAACACATAACATATAATAGGCTATTTGGGTGTAATCCTAGAATTTTACCAATTTAGACAAGTCATTCCAATTATATAAATAATACTCATTATGGTGGTCTCGAATAGTATACAAGCCAAGTTCTAAAGTTTACAAGTCACCGGCACACTCATAGATTTGTGAATTTTGAAAAATCACAATTTTTGAAAATAACGTCATGTGTGCAGCTATGCAACTTAGATCTTAAACAAAAACATGCTAAAAAATTTTAAGTTTAATATATTAAGCACATTTTAAGCATAATTTTTGAAAAGTTTAGGACAAGTAATTGTTAAGTGTTCTAATTCTCCAATCCCCCCACTTAAGTTAAACAACGTCCTCGTTGTTTGTATAAAAGTTTAAAAAACTGGAAAATAAAAGAATTAGAACAGAAAAACTCCCCTGAGATTTGCTCGGTATGATCCTCCATTTGTATTAGAGCAAAAATCAACTTCTTGTGAATTAGAATGTTAAAGCTTCATACTTGATGTATCCACAGGAAATCCAGGAAACTATAATACCACCAACACTTTAAAACACACCTAAGATAAGAAAGGTTCAAACTTGCATAATACATTAGTAGTTAGGAAAAATAAAACTTAAAAATTAAAACTGAAAATCATCAGGTCAGTCGATGCGCCGTATCTTATGGAAGAAGATACGCCGTATCGAGCCTGGAATTAATACGGATCAGAATAAAGATGCGCCGCATCCTTAACCAGGGATGCGCCGCATTAAAATAAACTGATAAATAGTTTTAAAGTCGAAAATAAAAATGCAGAAAAATAAAATAATATATGACCATTGCAGGAGATGCGTCGCATCTCAGGATTGAGATGCGCCGTATCCTCATGCGGGCCTGACTGACTCGACACAGAAAACAGAATAATAAAAATTCTCCGGGTTGTCTCCCGGTAAGCACTTGTCTTTATTCCAGAGTCTTCAAGTTAGACTCACGTTCAGCTCAGCAGTATCGATCATTGATTCCTACATGGTCACGTAGGATCCATTTAGCAACTAAATCGTCACGTATATATTCAGGTCCCAAATTCAAAACTCCATAGTAGAATCCATCCATTATTTGATATGGGTACTCAATCCCTCTCTTCATGTCATCATCACTAATAAAAAGGAATGGAGAAAATTTGTAGCAGACCCTACTAGTGGCATGTTTAAATCCAGGATGAGTTCGGGGCATCATATAAGTGATAATGTCGTTTCCACATTGAAAGGTGATCTTTCCTTCAAATCGTTTTGCATTAATAGTGATCTCCCTACAAAATGGTTTTCCAACAATCACGTCACCCATATTGCTGTCACAATAGGCATTCATGTCTTCAACAACGGCGAACTCAGTTACAATAGTAAAGCGTCCAACGAAGATCGGGACATTAATGAAGGCACCAACTACATTCTTTCCCTTATACTCCACTTTATTTCTCATAATGGAATTGTAAAACCTTCTTGACATGACATTGATTGGTAAAATAGGAAAGAAATTGGCGTCAATACACTTGTACCCAATCATGCATGTGAATTGCAAATTGTAAGCACAATCGGCGTGGATCCTTCTACCATAGTCCCAAGAACCATCATACCCCTCAAATTCATCGTAATTCCTAGTATTAATAACGTTAATTTTTGGACTATCAAGAATTTCTCCTTCTTCTAACTCAGATTCCGCATCATCCATGAATAGGTCATTGGATTCTAATGGTCCATTAAGGTCATCAAGTTCAATGTAGTCCCCATTGTAACGTTCGGGTGATTTTTCATGCACTAATACATCGTTCATAAAATTGGCTTCGAAGTCGAAGTCAATTAGTTCTCCGAATCCTTCCATTTTCCTTCTGAAATAATCACAAAAGCATCAGTAGGATCTGTTCGCTAAGAAGAAAAATTAATGAATTTAGAGACGGATATAAGAATACAAATTTCTGATGTCTGCACACGATGCGCCGTATCCAAAAAGTTGGATACGCCGTATCTTATAATCGTTAAAATTTAATCAGACTTTATCCAGAAAATAGATACGCCGCTTAGAATTTATGAATGCGCCGTATCGAATTAATTAATCAAAAATCGATATTTATTTAAAATTAAATACGTCGTATTAACGAAAGTTAATGCGCCGTATTTTCGTTACGTTTAAAAATACAAGATTTTTGATTCAGAAGATGCGCCGTATCGACAGAGATCGATACGTCGTATCTGTTTAATAATTCGCAAACTGTTTTTAATTAAAATAATAGATACGCCGTATCTGCTAAAGCAGATGCGTCGTATGGCGTTAACGTTTAGAAATTTTTTTTTTAATCAAAAACAGATACGCCGTATCTGCTAAAGCAGATGCGTCGTATTACTTTATCGCTTAGAAAAAATTTCTTATTAAAAACAGATACGCCGTATCTTGGGGAAAAGATGCGTCGTATCGAATTAATTAAACGCGTTGTATTTAAAAAAATTAAACGCAATACGCCGTATCTGAGAGATCAGATGCGCCGTATCGTTTGATTTAGCACAGTACAACGATAGCAGAACAGAAAAAATACGAAAAATAAAAACAAAAATTAAAACACACAAACAAAATAATCACAAAAACAAAAATAAAGGCAAACAAATAACAAACAAAACAACAAATATGCAAAATAATACAATGATGCAATTAATCTAATAAAAAGAAAAACCTAATTAAAATACTAATCAAATTAACAGATAATAACAATTCACTCCCCGGCAACGGCGCCAAAAACTTGATGCGCGTGATGTGTCGTTGCGGTTTAGCAGTTTTAATGCCTACTCAAGTTTTAAATTTATATTTAGCTGACTTATCAATAACACACACACTTAACGAGCAGTGTACCCGGTCAGTATGAATATAATGGTAAGTAGAGTGTCGATCACTAAGAGTGGAACGTATTATCTCGTTATTCTAATCAGTATTTTAATATCCTGACGCAAGGGGGTTTCAGCCTGAGAGACTGGCACGATTTGTTTGCAATTAAATAATAAAATAAACCAATAGGCACGAATCAGCAAGTAGCACACACGTACACAGATAAATACTCGAGACAATAAGAGGGCTGTCCTTATGATTAAGTAGATTGTCACTTGTTTTATTGATAGTTTTATATGAAGTGTATGTAGTTAACCCTTTCTCGTTGGTCCTATTCTTATCGGCGAGTAAACCCTTAATGATTACTTATGTCTAAAAGTTATTCCTAAGTGATCAATTTAGTAATAACCGTGGGAGCCACATTATTTTCCGCAGTCAAATGCCCGCAAGCCACTAATAAACACAGAGGTTATCAATGCACTAATAAGTAGTAACCAAAGACATCAACATATAAACTTTAATTGATGGGAAAGCAAGTATTAAAGGGAGTGCAATCTTTCGTTGTCACATTACACAAGCCACCAATCCTGATGAATTAAAGTTTGCTAACACAATAAAACAAAACTACTTAATGAATTAAACACATGCAGCACCTTCTTACAGCTCTTGTATCTTCGTTTGGTGTGTCTTGTGCTGCCTCCTTGACTGAATTCGTCCTAGGGTTCTGCTGCTTCGGTCTTCGAATCTAATATATTCCTCTGACAAAAAGCTCCAGAATTCGTCTGGTCTTGGGGGTATTTATAGTTTCTGTCTGAGGTGAGATGCGGCGCATCTAGTAAGTAGATGCGGCGCATTGACTTAACTTCGCGTGTGGTCCAAGATTATAATATTCAGGAATATTCGTACACCGCCAGAAGATGCGGCGTAACTCCATGATTAGATGCGGCACATGTCCTCTTGTATCTTGGATCGTATCTGGTGATATCTTGATATAGATGCGCCGTATGTAATGAGTGAGATGCGGCGCATCTGGAGCAGATTAGTCTTGATCTTCTTCATTTCAGTAGACTCTTAACTTCTTGCATGTTTTGCTCCATAATCAGTCCAAAATCGCTAAGTTTCACTAAATGCTTGTTTTTACCTGAGAATTACAAAAGTAAACGATTAAGTATCAATCCTCATACATAATATAGTAAAACAAGTCAAATTAATAGGATAAATGATAGTAATAAAATGTACTTATTTGAGTTCATCATATATATAGGCAGCTTTAAATTTGAATTTGAATAAATCCCGCTACAATTTGAAATTAAATTATCCTGCTCATAGTTGAATTTTGAATTTAGTTATCCCGCTTAAGAACCAAGGAGGTGTTTTGATTTTTTTGTTTTTTTTTGTTTTTTGTTTTTTTTTTTTTTTTTTTTTTTTTTTTTTTTTTTTATCAAACACTAAAAACATTAGAGGAGTAAAGGGGAATTTTTTTAAACCCAACGTCTACATAGTACAATTGAGGGGTAGAAATGATTTTTTTTATTCACATTAGCCTTTAACGTTGCGTTAAAAGGTTAACGTGGGGCGTTAACGCAACAAGACGGTGTGGTTAACGCATCCTTAACGCAGGCAATGTTAAGGTTTAACGCAGAAGGGCGTTACCACACCCCTTGCTCTAAGCAATCTGAGTCATATACTCCCTCCGTCTCAAATTTATAGTCTCTTTTTTCATTTTTGGTTGTCCCAAAATTATTATCCCCTTCCAAATGTAGTTGTGAATAATATAACAAGTTTTACTATATTACAGATATACTAAAAATTACAAAGTTCATTTAAAAATTTAAAAAGTTCATTTAAAAATTTAATTAATTGCGTAAAATGACATTTTGAAAAAAAAGTAAGCGCATTATGTTTTTTGGTAGGGACGAGTAACAATCACTGTTTTTCTTTCTTTATTCGGTCACACACACATTGACACATACACACACACGCTCACACACCATCGTTGACAAGTAATCAATCAGTCATACTCGTCGGCGATCCAGAACCTTCTTCTCCCCTCCGATTAAACTCACCATCCTATCCGTACAACAAAAACAATGGCAAAAGGCGTAATATCCGCAAGCGATCAAGCAGAACAACTCAAACAAGACGGTAACCTTTATTTCAAAAAGAATCGATTAGGTGCTGCTATTGATGCTTACACTGAGGTTTTTCTTTTTATAATTTAGTTATTTTTTATGTTATGCACATAACCTGTTTGATAAAATGTCTATATATATATATATATATATATATATATATATATATATATATATATATATATATATATATATATATATATATATATATATATATATATATATATATATATATATTTTTTTATAAAATTTGAGTTTTATGTTATGCAGATAAGGTGTTTGATAAAATGCCTGTTTAATTTCAGGCGATAACTTTGTGTCCTAATGTGCCTGTTTATTGGACTAATCGTGCGCTGTGTCATCGTAAGCGAAAGTATGTGTTTATTTAGGGTTTATAGTGAAAATGGATTGAATGTATTTGGTGATGAGTTTGATTTTGTGTGTGTAGTGATTGGAAGAGAGTTGAGGAGGATTGTTTGAAGGCGGTGCAGCTTGATCATCAATCCGTTAAGGTATATCGTTTTTGTAGAATGTTTGTTGTTGTGTATAGTTTTGTGTTTTTGTAATTGTTGAATTTGTCGTTGTTTGCGTCATGTTTGAGTTTTGCGTGTTTGTTTATGACAAGTTGAAGGAGAGTGACGTAACATAAGGAAATGTTATATATGTGGAACAAGAATGGTTAATTGAAGTTGATTGAGGTTCGTAGTTTGATTTCTAGGATCACGAGTTATATTTCTATTGAACGACAATGGTTTTACACGTGTATTTGAGTTAGCTATTTGTTTTTAACGAATTGAAGGAATGGGTTACGTAAGATAGGTATGGTTTCTTTTTATGTAGAGATGTGAATGTGTTTGCTGAAGTTTCTTGCCCGTAAGCAGTTTGAGCTTTTTAGTGTTGTTTACTAGGGTCATGAGTTAAATTTGTATATCTAGTGATGGTTTAACAAGTGAGAAGCTTACAGACAAACGTATTTGTCTATTTACGTATACTTGATTTTGACAATGGGGAATGGAACTAAGCTACACTCTGTATTATACTATAATATTTTGTGTAGATGCTCACGTTATACATTTGTGCTTCTATAGTGTTGACAGTGTTGACGGGCATGACGTAGGTAAATTATCCTTAACCTTACTAGGAAAATCTCTAGGTTGAAAAGGAACAGAGAAGAGAAAACCATGAAACGAAAGACATGTTTTAAGGAATAGTGGGACTGTAATGATATAGACACCCCATTAATGCTAGTTATAATTCATTAGCATTTAAGATTATATGCTGATTAGGGTTTGCATCAGTTTTGTTAGAAAATGATTGTTTGACAAGCTTGGCTTTTAGTCTATAGTGCTATGGCTTGCTACTTGCTACAGCTTACAAACATAGCCAGATGCAAACCACACAGCAATAGAGCTTTATGCTAATTTTAACACTGTCCTTATTTGGATGACATTGAATGCTGGGGAAAAAGAGATGATAATAACCTTTTCGGAGTAGTATTTAAGAAGTTATCATAAATCATATGATAATAATGAAGCTACATTCCTTTTAACGGATTGTTAGCTTCTGATTCTTTATAGATATAAATGTCACATTATTATCATTGATACTTTTTTCGTATCTTGGTTATATTTTTGAATTATAATTGTGGTGACAATGCAAACCATGTTGTTCAATTGACATCTTATCGCTAGGAAACATTGCATCTAGCCTGGTGATTCTTACCAAGTACCCTGTGAATTTTTCGGTGGTAAACATGCGGGAAAATTTCATCTTGGAATGTATAAAAAATCATAGATTCGTTACCCAATAATTTTTTGTCTTTTTCTGGCAGCTTGCATGTTAATCTAGTAATATACTAATACCTATTTGTTAGGAAAATCTTATACGCATTTAAGTGCATCTTCAGGTTACAATTCTAAAGGCTAAATTGCTAAGTTACCTTACTGTAATTAGATGAATACCGTGATTTTAGGTTGTAGCTGTATATTAGCTGCAAATACAATGAAAAGTGACTACCATATATGGTGTGACATAACTTTCTTCCATATCCTTTTTATTTTGGTATTGGAAGGGCTAACGGTGTGAAGCACTTGCTGAGCTGCAGGGTCATTACATGCTTGGGCTTGCTCTACTACAAAAGGAAAAATATGCTGAAGGGATAAAATCATTGCAAAGGGTATGAAATATACTTTCGGTAGTCTTGTAGAATCATTGTATATTAAACTGCGAAAATGCTATCATTTTCCTTCTACACATAGCATACATATCTGTCCGATGATATGCCTAAAAAATGAGGCTTTATTTAGGATTTTAAGAGAAACAAGTCGGCTTTGAGTGCTTGTTTGTTGAACTTTAATTCCAATGCTGTTTTCCTTTTCTCGATGCATCCCATCCCTTGTATGATTGGATTTTCCCATGATCATACTTGTGTACCCAGGGGCGGAGCCACCCTTACAGTAGTGGGGGGAATTGCCCCCAACGAAGCTCTCGGAGAGACAGAATATATAGAAAAAAAAAAAAAAAAAAGTTGAAATGGTAGAAAAAAGGCTTGTTGCCCTCACCAAAATATTCAGAGTGCCCTCACCATTTTTGATTGCCACAAGTAAAGTATTATGTATCGGCTGGAAAATCTTATTCGATGGTCTAACGTCGGAAAAAATGTTGGTATTATAATCTTGGGAAGTGGAAAGTGGGTAAATGGGAAAGTAGACTAGGTGAAGAGGAAAGTCAGAACTCATAAGTGGGTAACCACATCTTTTCATTTAATTTATTAAAAGTATATAATAGTACGTACCTAGGGTTATATCTTGCAACATTTTTCTTTAACCTTTTTTGTTTTATATTTAATTTGTGAAAACCAATTATATATATAAAAAAAATATAACTAGATCAACACGTTATGCATATATAAAGAGAATTTAGTATGATTTTGTTGTCAACAATATAGGTATATAAATTTAATTGTAATTTGTTTCTTCCATTTTTTTAAAGGTTTTGCTATAATAATCACGTTACTTTTAATAAAATTAATTGCATTTTAAAACAATGCAAATTATGTTTGATTTGTTCTTTTATTCTGCTTGATACTTGATCAATATATAACAGTGCAAAACGACCAAAAATGTGTCTCACATAAGGCCAGTTTGAAATCTAGGCACTTGACTTTTTTTTTTTTTTTTTTTCTCTCAATCTAAGGTATTGAAGTTATTTTTTGTGCAAGGTAAGGTTTTTTGACTTTTTGAAAGCAATTATCAGGCATAATTTTAGCCGAAATAACTTTTAAATGTTACATTATAATGATATATCACATTAATTAACCAATTCATCTGAAAAAATGATCGATAACATCTTTCGAAAGTCGAAAAATCCTTACGTTGCACAAAAATTAACTTGGATACCTTCAATTGAGAAAAATAAAGTTGAGTACCTAAAATTCAAATTGGTCTTAATCATGATACCTTTTTGTGCAATTTGCCCTATATAATATACATCCTAGGTTGGTTTATTTCCATTTAATGGTTAAAAACTAATCTCTTTTCATTTTATATATAGGCACCAATACCTCTAATAGTCTTAATCATCAAAGTTGATCTTTGTTCACCTTTTAATTAAACCCGACCCGATAGGATTCAAGTTAAAAAGTAACAGTCATGTTTTGTTACACAATGCCCCCGCGATTACATATCCTGGCTCCGCCACTGTGTGTAACAAACCACCATCGGATGGACTAGTGGTTAGGCACCTGATGTCCTCACAAGAGGTCTAGGGTTCAAACCTCACTAGCTACACCTTTGGGTTTGGCGATGGAAAGGGTTGGAAATGGGAGTATGCTGGTTGGGCCGCGTACATCTGAGTCAAATGACTCGCCTTTACCCGTTTTATCATACTTGTGTAACCGAGGAGCAATTGGCTATGATTGTGTTTATGTTCAAAGTCTGTCAAATTGCTTTTGAGACCTTATTTTACTTCCTCTGCAGGCTTTGGATCTTGGAAGAGGTGCACATCCCAACAGTTATATGGTGGAGGAGATATGGCAAGAGCTTGCAACAGCGAAATATCATGAGTGGGAGCGTGATTCAACCAAGCGAACTTGGGATTTGCGAAACCTCGAGTATGTTTCTTGTTAATCAATTACCACCTTCTGATGTCAATTCAGGGTGATAATTCGACCAATTTACTTTTAATTGGGTGTATTTGGCTGTTTTCTGGTATATTAAACAGGTCAAATAAAAGTAACGAAAACAGGAAGGCGTCAAAGTGTCAAACATGCTAAAAGTGACCCTAATTTTTCTTTATACATGCAACCTTCTAAATTGTTTAATCCAAAGTTTTAGATTGTTACTTACTATAACATTATTAATTTTGTAATCATAGTGTTTTACGAAAAAATCTGACGTTACTTAACCTGTACTAATACGATTCATTACAACCTGTAATCCGATTTGCCCAGAGTATCTTGTGAGGACGTCTTTTGTATAGCTTTGCACCGTTTTTTTCTGTTTCTATAATAATGTTGGGTGATATGTTCCACAGAGAATCTTGTGAGGCAGCTCTTAAAGAAAAACATTCTCGTGATGCTAGTAAAAAAGAAGATGATACTGATGAAGCTACAGATTCTATTTCAGAACAGTTAGCAGCTCTGAAATTAGTATTCAGCAAAGCAGCAGAAGACGACGTACCAATAGATGTGAGCTTTTGATTTTTCTTTTAGTTCTCATACTTCGTTTCACAAGCAAAATCTATGTTTTCTTCTTAGACGCACATTTAATTTCAGATACCGGACTATCTTTGCTGCAAAATCACACTGGATATATTTCGTGACCCTGTCATCACTCCAAGCGGTTTAACTTACGAAAGGGCCGTCATTCTTGATCATCTGGAAAAGGTATTTGTTCTTTTAGCATTTAGTTTTGATAGTCCTCCAAAATGTGATCCGTAGACCCCATTAATGAAGTAAATCTAGTCTTTGACTATTCATAGCCATTTAGATTATACACAAGCTTTTAAAACCTGGAGGTGGCAATATTGGCCCATTTGCTCATGAATGGGTTTGTAATATCTTGGATTTGTAATAATATCACATCATTTCTAAATGTATAAAACTGTATCTGCTAGTCAGCCCAACCCGTTTTGACCCACACTTGAAATATTAACTTTACTACTTGCCTGATCTGACCTGACCCGACCCCACCATTCACACTAAAAGCAGAAACAAAAAACCTCGGTGTGACATTTGTAATGACACATTTATCAAAATTTTCCTGGATTTGTCATTTGTAGTCCAGTTAGTTTCAAAAGTGAAAGTCTTGCCTCTTTATAAGAAAAAAGGGAGGCATAATGTTCTCTAAATTCTAAAACCGTCTTTCTTACATTATGTATTGTTAATGATGAGGTAGGTAGGGAAGTTTGATCCGATTACAAGGGAAACCCTACTCCCGTCGCAACTGATCCCAAATTTGGCAATTAAAGAAGCAGTGGAAGCATATTTGGAAAAGCACGGTTGGGCATATGAGATGGATTGAGAGATAAATCTATATACATATTGCGATGGTAAATACTTGGGATTTTTAGATTGTTGATTCTGTCATATGCAAATTTGGTTGTGCATTGATTTATTGTACAGTTTCATTTTCAAAAGCTGTCATTTTTCGTATGCTAGAATTGAGTTACATCTGGATTCTGTGCTTGTACAGCTGAGTGGCACAACTTGTCACTCAAATTAACTTGGGATACATATTGTGAAATGCTTCTTATGGATTTTGTTCGGTCTTTCAAACCCATTGTATAAGTTGTAGGAAAATTTTTGCCATGAATGAGGTTTACATGTTAAATCTTGCTTATTTCTTATACTAGCTAAATGACCCGCTAAATTGACGGGTTTTTAAAAAAGAGAGGTAAAATTAAAAGGTAACGAAATGTGCATAACAAAGTTATACGTTAGAAAGAACCATATATTAGTATAATCAGTTGAAAAAATATACTCGAAAAAGGTCATAAAGTTACATAAGAACGCAATGTGGTTTATGTTTTTGTTGAGTTTGGTTTTCTTGCGGGCATCTTATTGTGTGTTGATTTATTTGTAGATGTCTGTTTACAGTATCTTTAATAATTTGAATCATTCGTGAAGTACCTGCAAATCACATGATAGCCTATTTGATTTAAAGAGACATAATTTAAACACGGTTAATTTAAATACACACAGTGTAAACATAATAGTTGGGCAAGTTTGGTAACCTTTGATCATAGATTTTATAGCACTTCTTTGTAGACCCCGTTTCTTGTGCTATTCGTGAGGTTTCCCTCTTCATAAAAGATAACTTTTTAACACTTTTTTTGCTTACAACGCGAGATATGACAACATATATGTGAAAACAGGACGTGACAGATACAAACCAACTTGAATGAGAGATTGTCCATGACTTATGTTGATCGTAATAACGAAAGATACTAACACGACGAATTGCTTCCTTACAATCTTTAACGTCAAAGGTTTGTCCGACGGTGATATTTTCATAACTGCTATAATGACTCGTTTCCCGTAACAGCTTCCTTGATTTTATTGGCCTCAATGCAAGTTTTGGTCAACCTGGCCACACGAAGTCTTGTTCCATTGTACAAACCGTTCGGTTGATCAATGTTTCGTAAAAGCATTTTTGGAACACCCACTTTCAATGTAAGCTTATGGGTGGGGACACAAGAGAATTTAACACTGTTAATAAACTCTGTAGAGAATACATTTTCGTTTATGCTGGTACCATTTTCTTACTTGCAAACACTGTTGCATCTTAAACATGCGACTTTTTTCGCTTGAAATAACCGATAACAAATGATCGTTTATACTGTCAACAAACTCATTTATAGGTGCAACTATGGCTTTTTCTATGAAGTATCGGTGGCTGTCAAAGTTAACCAACATGTTCGAGCAAGCAAAGTCAATGGTAGAGGCCACTGGGTCGTTTAAATCCTTAATGAGGATTTCATAAGGTATGTCAATCTCAATCTCTCCATCATTTTCATCTCCAAGCTTGCCATCTTCAAGTTTCATAATCCGTTGAGCAAACTCTCTAGTCTCGTTCACATCTTTTGGACGACAACTTACAGTCAGACGCGTATTTGCGGTTAATCGCAACATTTTATAGTGGTACCATATGCACTACTTTATTAAAGAGGCGCTAACAATGTCTTGTCGATAACCTTTTGAAATAACGGGTAGCATCTGCCTCAATTAAGTCACCATCAAAGATAACAGTCATGTTACCGAACTGAGAATCAAGGATGTTATGCTTTGAATTACGCAAAATCTATCAATATCAATATCAATAATAACCTTCCACTAGTAGAAAAAGCGGATTCCGAAGCAACCGTAGAAGCTTGTACGGCTAGTAAATCCCGGGCCATTGCGGCTAGAACGGGAAATTGATTTTGCCTTCTTTTCCACCAACCAAAATATCAAAATTGTTGAATTCTTCGAGCGCCATATTTTGAATCCAATCGGTTCCAATATATCTCTCATATTCGTTAGTTGCCAATTGATCACTCCTAGCCTGTTTAACGCTTTCTTGTCTTAGACTATAAAATAAGTCCATTTGCGGATCCAAGGTAGCATTTGTAGAAAGCGATAAGCCTAACTCTTTGAAACATTTGTTTGACCATATATATTATAATAAACATCAAATATATCTTTAAACATTTGTTGAAATAATTTTTTGGATTTGTTGCAAAGAAAGGGTCTTCTTGAACCAAATACAAATCCAAAGTAATTTTTTCGATGAGTAATTCGACCCAGCTAACGTTAAAACATGGGTTTAGTGCGGCGGCACAAGTAATTACCGGTGGAATTTTTTGAAAATATTTTCTAAGTTTTCCTTTCATTGGTTGAACAATAGTTGCAAAAAGTGGACCCTTAAATTCGAATTAGCCTAATTTTGAACACATTAAAAAAATTTGGTCAAGTACCAAATGACTCGTGGGATAATAAACACCCGATAATAAAGTTGTTGCTTCTTTAAAAACTTTGAATAATTCGGTTATTTTTTGAATAGTATCCCATTTTTGAACCGAAAACTTCTTAATTTTACGAACTTTGCAAAGTTCGTCATGAAAAGATTGTAAAGTATTTTTTTGGCGTAAACCACAAACAAACATTTTATAAGTCGAACATCTTGTAGCAACGTCCCAATTAGGGGCTAAAAAAGGGACTCCGTTTCTTCACACAATTTCATATAATTTACATATGTATATCTTGCAACATTTTTTTAAAAATCTTCTGTTACCTTACTTATTCCGGGTGTCGCTAGTCCTTCTTGCACAACCAAGTTTACGATGTGTGCAACTCGACTATGATAAAAAAAGGCCATGCAAGGGTGGTTCGTATCTTAGTATTAGTTTTTGGAAGGCATTTGTATTATTAGAAGTGTTATCAAATGATATTGAAAAAACCTTTTCTTGTAATAATTTATTACGTCTCGTAACATACGAAATAAATTTAGACCCGTGTGAGGATACCCAAAGTTTCAAAAGCAATCGTACGCTTTATCATTTGCCAAGTTACGGGATCAACCCAATGTGCGGTAACACAAAGGTACGAACATGGCAAATTATGAGGAGCCGACCAAATATCGGTTGTTAAGCATCCGTTGTATTTAATTGTTCAAAACATTTTACTAGTTCAATTTTAGCCTTTTTCCATTGTTTCATACAATCACGTTTAAGAGTAGCACGACTTACTTGATTATTTAATTGTTCTCGAACCCGGTCCGCCTCGTATACAAAAATAACCCCCCCCCCCCTCTGTTTGAGTCTTTCACAATACTTAGCGACATGAAATTGCAACGTCGAGTTGGAATTGGGTTGCAAAAAATGACCGCAATGAGCCTTAATTGAATTATCCGACAACTTCACCTTGTTGAAATGACACCAAAGTTCGGGTTTTCGAGTTGTGGGTATAACTTCAACAATCGTTGGTGCATTTGAAGAACCAACACCAGCGGAAGTGAAAGTTGAAGAAGCTTGAGTTGCCATTAGTGACTAGTGAGCGTTTTGATTGTTTCAAGAGCAATTTGAGTGTTGTGACTAAACCAAACTCAATACACTTATTTATACTAAAGTTAGGAGGGGGGAAAAAGTTACTGTTTAAAAACGGTAGAAAAATCAGAAAAAAGCCCAATAAAGTCTGCCACCACCCTTTATAACTCCTCTCATTGTTTACCCTACCCTTCACTCTCTCAGCCGCTTTACTACATTTCACTTCTCAAAATTTCGATCAATTTGATGGAGCAACATTCAGTTATATTTTCCTTTGCAAGGGACGCAATTCTTTCGCTAAACAATGGATTAGTGACTTTTGAGCAAGCCCGAGCTGTGTTTGATGTTGAGATGTCGAGGTTTAAAAGCTTGCTGGTGGACCTAAACATCTTTGTGTGGAATGAGGTTAACGGACCAGTAAGGATTCATGGGGGTGATTATTTAATAACGATTGTTATTAAGGAAAGACAAAAGTCTTATGTTGTGCAGGCCACTAAACCGTTTGAAAATGTTAGCAGTATGATTGAGGCGGATCTTAGGGGCTGTTTCTTTTTTTTCCAGTTTCTAGTTAGTGTCTGTGTGGATATATATGTTGTTTCTTTTTTATGCTTAATTGACCATCTTAATACGAGTTTTTTCCCGAACAAGTGTAGGTGGAAAAGATTTATAAAAATTCAAAAAATTTATGAAAATTCGAAAAAATTTATAGAAATTTTAAAAAAATTCGAAAATTTTTAAAAATTCAAAAAATTTATAAAAATTCAAAAAATTCGAAAATTTTATATAAAAATTTTAAAAATTCGAAAAAACTTATTAAAATTTTAAAAAATTCAAAAAATTTATAAAAATTTATAATTTTTTAAAAATTCAAAAAATTTGTAAAAATTTATAATTTTTTAAAAATTCAAAAAAATTATAAAAATTCGAAAAAAAATTTAAAAAATTCAAATTTTTTATAAGTTTTTTTTAAATTTTTATAAATTTTTATAAAATTTTCGAATTTTTTGAATTTTTATAAATTTTTTATAAAATTTTCGAATTTTTTGATTTTTTATCAATTTTTCGAATTTTTATAAATTTTTATAATTTTTTTGAATTTTTATAAATTTTTTGAATTTTTAAAATTTTTCTTTTATAAATTTTTTCGAATTTTCATAAATTTTTTGAATTTTTAAATTTTTTTTGAATTTTTATAAATTTTTTGGAAGTTTTCTAAATTTTTCGAATTTATTTTTTCCACCTACACTAGTTCGGGAAAAAAATCGTATTAAGACGTCCTGGATAGAAACAGTATCAAATTTTGCCCCCTTCCACATTAAGGATTCTCTTTTGCAATAAGTTAAAAAGAAACACCAAAGTTTCATGTTTTCAGCCAGTTTTGTTACCAAGCAGGACATTAAGCAGAAAGTAAACAGCCCCTTAGTCTGTCTCGTGGATGTTACAGACTAACCTACATCCTTCCACCAGGTGTGAATATTTTGGTCAAGACAGATCGTGATTGGCACTTTGCGGTTGAGTTTTCCAAGGAGAGGGGCAATTTTGTGCATTTCGACTTGCAGATGATATGTCCATCCGGCACGACCGCTGATGAGGATGCTTGAGGAAATGATGCTCTGATGCAAGATAGTTTTTATCACCAGGATTTTATGCATGGTTGTCTGCATTTTTTTTTTTTTTTTTTTTTTTTTAATTTGCATGTTTGTTATATTTGGACTTAGAGGTGGCCAAAACTCGGATCCAAAAAAAACCGAAACCGGTTCCAAACCGGATCCGGTTCACAGTCAAAGCCCAAGATCCGGTTCCGGTTCCAAACCGGATTGATATTTTCGGATCCGGCCTATAAAATACCAGGACCGGTAGCACCGGTTCCGGTTCGGTTCCAAACCGGATCGGATCCTAATATTCGGTCGAACCGGATCCCAAGAACCGGTCGACAAAAACAAACAGTGGGTTGTGCAAATTTTGCGTTTTCGGGTTTTTTTTTGGTTGTGAACTTTGTTAGTAGGACATGCAAGGCAGTATTTGTTTATGTTTGCAGTTGTATTGGATGTGGTTCCTTTTGTGCATGGTTCCTGTTTATTAACCTTTTGAGTTTCAAAAAAAAAAAAAAAAAAAATGCAATGTATTTTCTATTAACATGTTATGCAAATTATGGTTAAACTCAGCAGCATTATTTTAAAATCCACAATGATATAGACAACAACGTGTTCAGTGTAAGTGTAAGTGGATTGCAGTTCACAGTGACGCACCATCATCAGCAAGCGATCAAGCAGAACAACTAGTCGGTAATCTTTATTTCAA
Organism: Artemisia tridentata subsp. tridentata; assembly: GCA_021014915.2. Lineage (NCBI taxonomy): Eukaryota > Viridiplantae > Streptophyta > Magnoliopsida > Asterales > Asteraceae > Artemisia > Artemisia tridentata. Next base: position 355,536,156 of record CP139508.1, on the reverse strand, counting down.
AAAGAATCGTTTAGGTGCTGCTATTGATGCTTACACTGAAGTTTAACTTTTCTTATTTTTTATAGAGTAATTAGTTATTTTTATATGCTATTTGATTAAATGTATATTTATTTTTTACTAATATCAGGCGATTACTTTGTGTCCTAATGTGCCTGTTTAATGGACTAATCGGCCGTTGTGTCATCGTAAGCGAAAGTATGTGTTTATTTAGGGTTTATAGTGAAAATGGATTGAATGTTTTTGGTGATGAGTTTGATTTTGTGTGTGTAGTGATTGGAAGAGAGTTGAGGAGGATTGTTTGAAGGCGGTACAGCTTGATCATAAATCCGTTAAGTTATATATATTCGTTTTCGAGAATGTTTTGTTATCATGTATAGTTTTCTGTTTTTGTAACTGTTAAATTTGTCGTTATTTGCGTCATGTTTGAGTATTGCTTGTTTGTTTATGACAAGTTGAAGGAGAGTGACGTAGCATAAGGAAACGTTGTATATGTGGAACAAGAATGATTAATTGAGGTTCGCAGTTTGATTTCTAGGATCATGAGTTATATTTCTATTGAACAACAATGGTTTGTTTTTAACGAATTGTAGTGTTGTGTTTACTAGGGTTATGAGGTAAATTTTATATCTAGTGATGGTTTAACAAGTGAGAAATATTTTCGACATGAGCTTACATACAAACGTATTTGTCTATATATGTATACTTGATTTTGACAATGGGGAATGGAACTAAGCTACACTCTAGGTTGAAAAATAACAGAGAAGAGAAAACCATTAAAAGAAGGACATGTTTAAGGAATAGTGGGACTGTAATGATATAGACACCCCATTAATGCTGGTTATAATTCATTAGCATTTTAAATTATATGCTCATTAGCTAGGGTTTGCATCAGTTTTATGAGAAAATGATTGTTTGACAAGCTTGGCTTTTAGTCTATAGTGCTTATGGCTTGCTAGTTACTACAGCTTACAAACATAGCCAAATGCAAACCACACAATAATAGAGCTTTATGCGAATTATAACACTGTCATTCTAATTTGTATGACATTGAATGCTGGGGAAAAAGAGATGATAATAACGTTTTCGGAGTGGTAATTAAGAAGTTGTCATAAATCATATGATAATCATGAAGCTACGTTCCTTTTAACAGATTGTTACCTTCTGATTGTTTATAGCTATAAACGTCTCATTATCATCATTGATACATTTTTGGTATCTTGGTTATATTTGTGAATTATAATTGTGGTGACGGTGCAAACCATGTTGTTCAATTGACATATTATCGCTAGGAAACATTGCATCTAGCCGGGTGATTCTTACCAAGTACCCTGTGAATTTTACGGTGGTAAATATGCGGGAAACTTGGAATGTACAAAAAGTCATAGATTTGTTACCCAATAATCTTGTCTTTTTCTGGCAGCTTGCATGTTAATCTAGTAATATGCTAATACCTATTTGTTAGGCAAATCTTATACGCATTTAAGTGCATATTCAGGTTACAATTTTAAAAGCTCAATTGCTAAGTTACCTTACTGTAATTAGATGAATGCCGTGATTTTAGGTTGTAGCTGTATAATAATAGCTGCAAATACAATGAAAAGCGATCTACCATATATATCCTTTTTATTTTGGTATTGCAAGGGCTAATGGTGTGAAACGCTTGCTGAGCTGCAGGATCATTACATGCTTGGGCTTGCACTACTACAAAAGGAAAAATATGCTGAAGGGATAAAATCATTGAAAAGGGTACGGAATTTACTTTCGATAGTCTTGTAGAATCATTGTAGATTAAACTGCAAAAATGCTATCATTTTCCTTCTACGCATAGCATACAATCTGTCAGATGATTTGTCGGGTTAATGAGGCTTTATTTAAGATTTTAAGAGAAACAAGTCGGCTTTGAGTGCTTGTTTATTGAACTTTAATACCAATGCTGTTTTCCTTTTCTCGATGCATCTCATCCCTTGTATGATTGGATTTTCCCATGATCATACTTGTGTAACCAACCACCACCACATGGACTAGTGGTTAGGCACCTGATGTCCTCACAAGAGGTCTAGGGTTCAAACCTCAATAGCTACACCATTGGGTTTGGTGATGGAAAGGGTCGGAAACGGTCACGGGAATATGCTGGTTGGGCGGCGTACATCGGAGTCAAATGACTCGCCTTCCGCGGGTAACCTGAACACCTTTACCCATTTTATCATACTTGTGTAACCGAGGAGCAACTGGCTATGATTGTGTTTATGTTCAAAGTCTGTCATTTTGCTTTTGAGACCTTATATTATTTCCTCTACAGGCTTTGGATCTTGGAAGAGGTGCACATCCCAACAGTTATATGGTGGAGGAGATATGGCAAGAGCTTGCAACAGCGAAATATCATGAGTGGGAGCGTGATTCTACCAAGCGATCTTGGGATTTGCGAAACCTCGAGTATGTTTCTTGTTAATCAATTACCATCTTCTGATGTCCAGTCGGGGTGACAATTCGACCAATTTACTTTTGATTGGTTGTATTTGGCTGTTTTCTGGTATCTTAAACATGTCAAATTAAAAATAACGAAAACAGGAAGGTGTCAGTGTCAAACATGCTAAAAGTGACCCTAAATTTATTCTTTATACACACAACCTTCTAAATTGTTTATTCCAAAGTTTTAGATTGTTACTAACTTACTATAACGTTATTGTTTTTACAAAAAAATCAGACGTTTCTTAACCTGTACTAATACGATTCATTACGACCTGTAATCCGATTTGCCTAGAGTATCTTGTGAGGATGTCTTTTGTTATGGGCTTATGGCTTAACCTGTACTAATATGATTCATTATGATACAGATGAAGCTACAGATTCTATTTCAGAACAGTTAGCAGCTCTGAAATTAGTATTCAGCAAAGCTGCAGAAGACAACGTACCAATAGATGTGAGCTTTTGATTTTTCTTTTAGTTCTCATACTTCCTTTCACAAGCAAAATCTATGTTTTCTTCTTAGACGCACATTTAATTTCAGATACCGGACTATCTTTGCTGCAAAATCACACTGGATATATTTCATGACCCTGTCATCACTCCAAGCGGTTTAACTTACGAAAGGGCCGTCATTCTTGATCATCTGGAAAAGGTATTTGTTCTTTTAGCATTTAGTTTTGATTGTCCTCTAGAATGTGATCCTTAGACCCCTATTAATGAAGTAAATCTAGTCTTTGACTATTAATAGCCATTTAGATTATATACAAGCTTTTAAAACCTGGAGGTGGCAATATTGGCCTATTTGCTCATGAGTGGGTTTGTAATTTCTTGGATTTGTAATAATATCACACATTTCTAAATGTATAAAACTGTATCTGCTGGTCAGCCCAACCCGTTTCGACCCACACTTGAAATATTAACTTTACAAAATTAGCTGGCCCGACCCGACCCCACCATTCTCACAAAAAAGAGAAAACAAAAAATCTCATGTGACATTTGTAATGACAGATTTATCAAAAATTTCCTGGATTTGTCATTTGTAGTGGTTGGGCATATAAGATGGATTGATAAATCTATATACATAATGCCATGGTAAATACTTGGGATTTTTAGATTGTTGATTCTGCCATACGCAAATTTGGTTGTGCATTGATTTATTGTACAGTTACATTGTCAAAAACCGTCATTTTTTGTATGCTAGAATTGAGGTACATTTGGATTATGTGCTTGTACAGCTGAGTGGCACAACTTGCTACTCAAATTAACTTGGTTTACATATTGTCAAATGCTTCTTATGGATTTTGTTACATCTTTCAAACCCACTGTGCTTGTAAATATGTATATAAAAGGTCCCATTTTTCCGAGAGTATAAGTGTTGTAGGAAAAATTTTGCCATGAATGAGCTTTACATGTTAAATCTCGCTTATTTCTTATATTTAGCCTTCTGATAACAAGATAATACAAGTAACGCCTGGTATTATCATATATTTTCTTAAGGATAGGTGTGATGGTATAGCATGATTTAACATTACCACTTGGATTGAGGGTATGAGAATGAGGGAACGACTTTCTTCTCAATAAAGTTGTTTGATTTATAGGTTTTGTTTTTGAGAATAGGTATGAAACCCAAAAAGTAGGCATTTTTTAAACCTTTCATTGGTGATAGGTTTGTAAACCCATTCCTATATATGTACCTATAGTTGTACATGATACAAACCAAACGCCCCTTCATGCTTTATATCTGTTTGATAGAGAATACAATTGCGTAATATTGAGGATTGTAAGATCGGCTGTAATGATGTCACACACCACAAGTGGTCTCCCCCTTTTCAAGTGTTATGAACCAACCAATCCCCACACACACCCGCGTGCGCGGAGGCCAACTTTTGGCACCCGCGTACAACACTGAACCAAATATAATTGTTTTGTGTGTGTGTGTGTGAGTGTCTTGTGTATATTTGTGTTTAAGTGGAATATGTTTGTGTGGTAGGTTTGGTGGTCGCTACTAGAGGGGTTTAGTGGTTTTGTTTGGTAATAGGAGTAATTAAAAACTGATGCGGTGATGATGAGTCTGATGACCATTACATCTAACTTAATATAAACAGATTGTGGGAATGTTAGTTACTGTGGATATAAAAGTAACGGTTTTCTAAAACCATAGGATTTGTTAAAAATATACAAAGGACTACTTTTTGCAATTGGAGATGGTTTTGGAGAAGGTTTTCTTTGTCACGTTTGATGCTTTTATTTGGATTTCTTTTGCCAGAAACTCAAATCCTTTTAGAATTATCTTTTTGTTCATAACAAGTTCGAGATAGCTTTTACGAAATGTGTTGTTTTGAATGGGTGATTGTTTTGCCTTCTTATTAGGAGTAATTTACCCCTTAAGAGAATACGAGTAGTTATAATGAGTTAACATTACTATTATTTCATTTGCACATGATAAAGCTTAAAATTGCTAACTCTTCTTAATTACTTGGTTATCCTAACGAGAATAAGTATTACCAAGGTTTGATAGTCTTTGCTTCGGGTGAAAATATTGATGAGGTGAAAATATTGATCAGTGTTTTGAAAACCGGTTGATTCAAAACTAGCTCAACTGAGAACCGTAAAAAAACGGGTTCAATGTCCGGTTCAATTTCAAAAACCATGCTATTATTGATAAGTTCTTTGACTTCTTCCTATAAACCTTTTTTTTTTTTTTTTTTTTTTTTTTCCTTTTTTGAAAGCTAATATGTATCAGTTATCTGATGTATATACACGTAGTTTTCAGTTAACTGTTTGCTTCAACTCAGTTTGCACCTCTTTAACATTGATGCTTTCAAAAAAGTTTCTATTTATCTATGAAAAAAAAAAAAAAAAAAAAAAAAAACTTAAGTAGCAAAATAAGTTCCATATCTTAAAACGTATATTTTTTTCAACATAATGAAGATTTCTGTTTATTTCATGTTTTGTTTGTTAAAGCCTTTCGCATAAATTATATACCTTTTAGATTTAATTTATCTAGTACCTTGTTGGCCTTTTATAGCAACCATGTGAGTTAAATGTACTACTCTAAGTCAGGTGTATTCTTGATGTTCGACTGGACAGATACCTCATATATTTTTAAGGTATGTACTTGTATATGTTTCGGATACAAATAAATAAAATTTTAAATTGGGTTTTGATTATGAATAGAAGACTCGATCCGTATATATAAAACAATTTCGACTCATCTTCGACAATTGGTTGGATATCTAATGTCATCTAGAACACATTTTGACAACAAATCACGAGCATGCGCGATAATATAAACAAGTGTCTAATGCAAACATGTGATTCCGACACATTAGATATTTAAGACCATCCAATAACATGTAGACATTAGAATTTGACCTTTATTAAGAAATATCTACCAAACTAAAATAATATTAACTCCACCGTCATGGTTACTAATAAAATGGTATCAAAACAATCTAACACAAGATGTAATCACCTGTAGTAACCCGTAATTGATCGTGTATAGTATCCCCGGACCCTAGCATATGGGGCCGGACATGACTAACATCCCAAACCACGGCAGAACCCAATTCCGCAATCCGGACAAGATCATCCCCGGTCTCTTAAGTCCGGGGATCTAATCCGATGTCGACAGCTATCCTGCCGCGACTACCTAAAGCCAGATCTTGTGGGATTGTGTCTTCCACTTGATCTGACACTTACCTACTATGGTATGACGCAGCCATGCGCTGCTCTGACAATTACCTACTCAGTAATTAATGCGCAGAGTTTCGAGGTAGCTACAGTAAGTATACGGGTAGTATAAATACTCCCATCTCATTTATTACCACACCTAACTGCATTTACTGCACCTAATCCGCACTTAAATTATCTCTCTTGATAAATATACTTACTCTCACACCGGAGGCCAACCGCGGAACCCCCCGTCCGCGGTAAGACTAACGGTGCTACTTTTATCTTAGCAGTTAACAAGAAGCAATTGGTGTAAGATCTACCCTCCAAGAACTAGTCTAACCTAGGTCTGGGAGTGTGCCAAAGATTTGTACTAACATTTGGCGCCATCCGTGGGACCAGTTACACAAACTGCGTTTCAAAAGGAAGAAAAAATCTACCATGAGCAATCAAGGAAACAATCCTTCTCCTTCCCAGGAACCTTCCACCGTGCGTAACACTCATGATACGGGAAAAAACAAGGAGAAGGAACTCCATGCGGAATCCCTTCCGGATGAAGCAATCAGGAAGTTTTGCGATCAGCACTACGACCGATTGCTGCCACTAATGTCCGAAAAGGTTCACGCAGAAAAGCTAAATCAAGTAAGGACCCGCCTTGAGTTCGAGGATGAGTCGCGGGAAGACCCTTCCCCGCAAGAACTATCCAGAAACTCCCAGTCGAGGTCCCTAGGGGAACGAAAGAATGAAAAGAGGCGCAAATCCAGCCCTAGTTACAGGTCAGGGCCCTCTGAAAGCTCTTACTCCAGAAGCGTTTTCTCTAGGCTCAGCAAGGAACCTAGGGGCGGTAACCAAGAAATGGAGTATCCCCGATCCACTGTTTTCACCCGCGTGGGAGAAAGGAGAGGGGATGTTAAGTCACGCCTGGGAGAAAAGAAGGCGGACGTGTTCTCTAGGCTTAAAACAAAAAGCCGTGCCAGAAGAGAGCGCAGAACTGAAGCAGAGCGTTACAGACAAGAGAGGCGTCCTCATGAGGAAAGATACCCAGAAAGCAGCAGGAAAAGGTCACCCAGCCCCACCCTTAGCCGCGTCCCTCGTTCTAGGGAACATAGAACCAGAAGCAGGTCCGCATACTCAAGCCTCGAACGACCTCGGAAGCAAACACCTGTAGAAAGCGAGGACAGTGCAGGAGAATACTGGGGGGCAAGGTCTGGAAAGAGCAAAAGGGAAGAGGATGATCTTTATCATCCCTACGACGTTGAAGACGCTAACCCGTTCACATTAAGGATTCGGGGTTTCAAATTCCCAAAAAGAACCAGGATGCCTAATAATGTCAAGACTTATGATGGGACCGGAGATCCAGAGGACCACATGAAAAGCTTCTGCACCGCGGCAAAGGTAGAGAGATGGGCCATGCCCACATGGTGTCATATGTTTAACTCCACTCTCATGGGTCACGCTCGAATGTGGTTTGACGACTTGCCGGCGGAAAGCATTGATAACTTCGAGGACCTCAAGAAGTACTTCCTGTCTTATTTTCTCCAACAAAAGAAGTATACCAAGGACCCGGTGGAGCTCCATCATATCAAACAAAGAGAAGGGGAAACAACCACGGCATTCGTTGATCGTTTCAAGGCAGAAAGCATGCAAGTGAAGGGTGCCCCGGAATGCATGAGAGTCTCAGGGTTCATGCACGGTATTAACAACCCGGAGTTGATCAAGAGGCTTAATGACAGAATTCCAAAGACCATGGACGAGATGTGGAAGATCACCACTGCCTTCGTCCGAGGAGAAACTGCCGCGGCAAACATATCTAAGAAAAAACATGACCGTTCCGCATGGAAGTCCGGCGAAGGAGGATCCCGGACGACCAATGCTCAGCCTTTTGACAGAAAGACAGAATTCAAACAACGCTCTAGGGCAGATCGAAGGCGGAGTGATAGATTCACGCCCCTCACAAAGACACCTAAAGAAATTCTGGCAATGGATTCAGTCAAGTTCACGGCCCCACCACCAATGTCAAGTCCGGCCGAGTTTAGAAACAAAGATAAATACTGTGATTTTCACAGAGAAAAAGGCCACCACACTGACGAATGTTTTCAATTGAAGAGACAAATTGAGGAAGCAGTGAGATCAGGACAGTTGGCGCATCTGGTAAAAGAGATCAAGAACGGGGCCCAAAAAGGCGGAACCTCCAAGGGAGGAAAGAAGGAAACCGCGGCTAAAGATAAAGCTCCAGCCATATTCATGATACAAGCCTGGCCGCGGAATGTGAAGCAGAAAACAACCTCTAACGCCTACCCCAATATGGAAATATCTTTCCCTCCCATACGGGAGGATGATTGGGATGATCATCCGCTGGTGATAAAGGCAGAAGTAGGCGGACATCATGTACACCGAATGTATGTGGATAATGGAAGCGCCTCAGAGGTCTTGTATGAACATTGTTTCAATCGTTTGAGTCCAGAAGTCAAGAAAAGAATGATCCCTGCCGCGACCCCCCTGCTTGGATTCAGTGGAGAGTTGTCGTGGCCTTTAGGGCAAATTTTACTAGAAGTAACCTTGGCAGATGAAGAGAACTCCTCAAGCGCTTGGATGAACTTCATGGTTGTCAGATCGCCCTCCCAATACAACGGCATAATAGGCCGACCGGGGATAAGACAGCTCAAGCTCATTCCCTCCACAGCCCACGGTATGATTAAATTCCCCACGAAAGGAGGAGTAGTCACCATACATAGTGACAAAATAGTGCCCATAGAATGCCGGACGATAGCAGAATCATCATCGCAGCAGAATTTTGAAGAAGTTCCAGTCAAGGACGGCATAAAAGTTGCTATACATCCCGAGTTTGCGGACCAAACAGTCACGCTAGGGGAAAGTTTGACAAATCAAGGGAAGAAAGACCTATGTGATTTGCTGAGGAATAACCTGGATATTTTCGCTTGGCAACCGTCGGATATGACGGGCGTGCCGCGGAACGCAGCGGAGCATAGGCTCAATATTAGGGAAGGGTACTCGCCAATACGACAAAAGAAGCGCGGACAAGCTCCCGAAAGAAATAAGGCCATCAATGAAGATGTGGCAAAGTTGGTAGAGGCGGACATAATGCGAGAGGTCCACTATCACGATTGGGTGTCAAATCCGGTCTTGGTCAAAAAAAGTGATGGAACTTGGAGAATGTGTGTGGATTTCAAAGACTTGAACAAGGCATGCCCAAAAGACTGCTACCCCCTACCGGAGATCGACCACAAAGTCGAATCCCTCTGCGGCTACACCTTCAAATGCTTCCTAGACGCATACAAAGGGTATCACCAAATTCAAATGGCCGCGGAAGACGAGGAAAAGACTGCCTTTCACACGAACCAAGGTATATTTTGTTATAAAAAAATGCCTTTCGGATTAAAGAATGCAGGAGCTACCTATCAACGATTGGTGGATAAGGCTTTCAAGAAGCAGATTGGAAGAAATCTAGAAGTATATGTAGACGATTTGGTAATTAAAAGCCATTCGGAGATGGAGATGTTAAGAGATATAGAGGAAACCTTCAAAACGTTGAGGAAAATCAACATGAAGCTGAACCCAAAGAAGTGCACCTTTGGAGCGGAAGAAGGAATGTTTTTGGGACATTTGATCAACAAAAATGGGATTGGGGCATGCCCGGATAAATCCGCGGTGGTCGCCCAGTTGCCCTCTCCCCGCACACTCAAAGAAGTGCAGAGCCTCAATGGTAAGTTGGCAAGTCTCAACCGTTTCCTATCAAAGTCAGCAGAAAAATCCCTGCCGTTCTTCAAGACATTAAAGAAATGCATCAAGAAGAGTGACTTTCATTGGACACCAGAAGCGGAGCAAGCATTCAAGGAAATGAAGAACCACATAGCTAACCTTCCCACTCTGGCGGCTCCGCAACCGCGGGAAGAGCTACTTCTGTATTTATCCGCGGCACAGGAAGCCATTAGTGCAGTCCTGCTGGTGGAAAGAGGGCCGGTCCAGCAACCCATCTACTTCATCAGCCGCACATTGCAACCCCCGGAAGTAAATTACGACCCAATGGAAAAATTGGTTCTGGCGCTAATTCATGCAGCCAGAAGATTGAAGAGATACTTCCAGGCGCATCCAGTAGTTGTCATCACGGACCAGCCCATCAAACAAATGCTCGCAAAAACAGAGAAAACCGGGAGATTGGCTAAGTGGGCTATAGAACTGGGAGAACATGACATAAACTACAGGCCGCGGAAGTCAATAAGGGGACAGGTGCTAGCTGACTTCATTGCGGAAATCCCAGAAGAAAAAACTCCGGCAAACGTTGAAGCTGCGAAAGAACATCCATATGTCGAGCCTTGGAGTTTATACACTGACGGATCATCTTGCCAAGAAGGGTCCGGCGCAGGCCTGATCCTCACAAACCCTGAAGGTGTGGAATTTACTTACGCATTACGATTTGAGTTTGATACCTCTAACAATGAAGCGGAGTATGAAGCACTAATAGCAGGTCTAAGGATAGCTAAGCAAATGGGAGTCCAACACTTATCCGCGAATGTCGATTCCCGGCTGGTCGCAAACCAGATTAATGGGGCTTACGAAGCCAAGGAGAAGAGTATGGCCTCGTATCTAGCAAAAGCTAAGGCCTTGATACAACACTTCCGCACGTTCTCCATCAGACAGGTGCCGCGCAGCCAGAACAAACAAGCAGATGCCCTAAGCAAAATAGCCTCCACCAGTTTCGCCCATTTATCAAAACAAGTTCTTGTCGAAACATTGAAGGCCAAATCAATAGAAGAAAAGGAAATAATGGCCGTAGTAGAAGAAGAAGAGGAGACTTGGATGACCCCCCTCATAGCCTACATAACGGATGAAGTACTCCCGGCAAATCAAAAAGAAGCCAGGAAATTGAAAATCAAGGCACGACAATACTCTGTTATCAATGGGGTATTATTCCGCAAGTCTTTTCTAGAACCATGGTTACGATGCGTAGGTCCGGCACAAGCGAAGTACGTAATCAGAGAAATCCATGAGGGCTCGTGCAGCATGCACTCTGGACCGCGGTCTATTGTAGCCAAGGCAATCAGATCCGGCTACTACTGGCCTACAATGCACAAGGACGCAAGGGAAATCATAGATAAATGTCAGGACTGCCAGGTACACCGACCGGTTCCCAGGAACCCTCAACAAAAGTTAAATCCCATCACCTCCCCCTGGCCATTCTACAAATGGGGAATAGACATCTGCGGCCCATTCCCAGAAGCCCCAGGAAGGATCAAATACCTGATAGTGGCAATAGATTACTTTACCAAATGGATAGAAGCCAAAGCCCTCGCCACCATCACCGGCAATCAGGTTAAGAAGTTTGTGTGGGATAACATTGTATGCAGGTTCGGACTTCCGGGAGAAATAGTCGCGGACAACGCAAAACAATTTCGGGACAACCCCTTCAAGGATTGGTGTGACAAGCTCAACATCAGACAACGATTTGCATCGGTCAAACACCCCCAGGCAAATGGACTTGTAGAAAGAGCAAATCGGAGCTTAGGCGAAGGCATCAAAGCACGGATTGATCAAGGACGCCGGGACTGGCTGGAAGAAGTTCCGCATGTGCTATGGGCGCATAGAACTATGATCAAATCAAGCAATGGGGATACCCCGTTCTCTCTGACCTATGGGACGGAGGCTGTCATCCCAGTCGAGATCGGAATGCCATCTTTGAGATGCGCCTTGTTTGACCCAATCACAAATGATGAAGACCTACAGCTAAATCTAGATTTAGTTGAAGAAAGAAGAGAGGTCGCGGCAATCCAGGAAGCAAAAAGTAAAACCCAAATGGAGAAGTATTACAATGCTAAAGTCCGCGGCACAAGCTTTAAGCCAGGAGATTTTGTCTACCGCAGCAATGACGCAAGCCTTGTGGAAAACACCGGCAAGCTGGGCCCCAAATGGGAAGGCCCATATGAAGTTGTGGAAGCCTTGGGGAAAGGAGCTTATACGCTCAGAAGTCAAGATGGTAGGGACATACCGCGGACTTGGAACATCCAGCACCTTAAGAAATGTTACTTGTAATTATGTTTAAATACTCCTATCTTTTGTATCCGGTCACGGCTCAGTCCGACCGCGGGAGTTCATAACCAAGTTCTCTATCCTTTGTAAGTACTCCTAACTTTTGTAACTTTTGTATCCGGCCATGGTTCAGTCTGGCCGAAGGAGTTCATTCCATCTTTAAATAATATGCGGGGTCTGATCAACTCCGCAACACTTTCTAAAATTTACGTGTTATTTTTCACATTACTTCTATAGCATGCATGCATTAACCCGGACCTCAAACCCGGAAGCGTAAGTGGCCTCACAAGCCCGGCATGAGGACATTGCACCTCAAATTACTAAAGGCATATAAGTGGTATTGCAAACCCATTGACCAAGTAAACCCATCTCCGGAAATCCTAAGTACGGGCATGCAAAGATGGAAGAATAAAGTCCGGCCATACAAGTCCCGGCACCACAAAGCATTATGTAAAAAAAAAAACCAAAAACCAAAGTGTTATTACACATCCAAAAGGTTTAAGTTATATTCACCAACGATTACAAGATACGCGGATACATTCATCCGGAAGACAGTACTACTACAAAAATACACGGATGCATTCATCCGGAGTACACTTCCCAAAAAACTAATGTTTAAAAGCTTCACAAGATTGCGGCAAGGCGGATATAGTCAAAATATCCCCTAAAAAGCAGCCGCAGAAAACTAATTCTCAGGATTCTGAGAGTCAAGAATGGAAGAATCAAACATGTCATCATGTTTAGCATCACCATCCTTGGGCAAGGTAGTCTCCGGTCCGGAAGACGCATCAAGAGTTGAAGGCCCAACTGGCCCAGCAGCGGAGGAAGGCTGAGAAGAAACGGGGGTAGGAAGCACAATAGCAAGACCCTTGTCGGTGTAATCAAACTCTACCCCATACTTCTTGTTCTTGAACTCCTTGTAGGCTGCAATAGCCCGCGGACGACGTGTAACAAACCGAAGCACGGACTCCGGCAGAACCGTCTCCTCCGCAACCGGGGGTTTAAACGTAAGCTCCCCCGACCCAGGGTGACGATGCTCCTCTAAAACCAATTTCGCCATCAAGTACTCAAGCGGAGCATCCCGACACTCCTCCAAAGAATCCAACAAAGGGAAGGGAACTTTAGACAACCTGACCACGGACTCCTCATAACGCTGCTTGGCTTCCGGGTCGTAGGCCTCTATCTGATCAAGCTTTATGCCCTGCGACCCATGCACAACCCCGGCCTCCAACCCTTGACGTACCCCGTCCTTAATGGCCGCGGAAATACAGCCACCAAGCCTCAGCTTCAGATCCTCAGATTCTTTAAATTTTTCAATAGCATATCTGAATCCGTGGCCGATAACCCACCGGCGGCCCTCAACAGCTCTCAAGGTCTGGGGAAAGAGTTCAGTGTCAAACTCTTCGTTGATCGCGACCAGCCTTTTATCCATCTCCGCAAGATGATTCTCAAAAGTGGCATGGGCCGCCCTCATACTATCCTCGACAATCTTCTCCGTCTCGGTTTTAAACTGCTGCTGGAGCGTGTCACAAAGAACTTCTAGGCCGGACACTTTTTCCGCCAACGCCTCCTTATCACCACGAAGTTCTACAACTTCCGCAGCCAGCCCAGCATTTTTCCCAATCAATGTTTCAACTTCCGGAGATAACCTCTTAACCTCAGCCCGGAGCTCTTCCAGTTCCTTATCTTTATCATCCACCACTGATTGCAAAGAAGACACTTGGTCGCGGATAGCCATGACCCCGGCATTCTCACCCTCCACCGCAGACAACTTGGCCTTCAACTCAACAACCATCTTTTTCTTCCCTTCCAGACTCTTCCTCAACCTGCTATTCTGGTACAAGGTGTTTTCCAACCTCAGTCGCACCTCAGAATTAACACAAATCTGGTGAGCAGATAACTTATTGAAGTCATTCATCAAATCTTCATTGGACATATTCCTCATAGCAGACGCAAACACTGGAGTCGCAACATTATCAACAATACTTCGGCAGACCCAGGGATCGTCCATCTTGAAGCCATTTGTAGACAACCACCTAGGGACATAAGTAGAAGAAGTGTCCGCTGTCTCAACAGATACAGACTTCTCTAAATCATCGGACTCACCCGCATCCTCTTCTTCATCAACTGCATGACTAGACGAAGCAATCACACCCTCAGCATGCCCGGAAGTTTTGTCCTGCTCAGATACCTCAAGACTTGGCATTTTGGACTCCACATTCTCAGACTCATTAATATCCGCACGAGGAGTCTCAGAATTCCCCTCTGACCGCTCTTGAGTAGGTGTGTGGGACGAAGAAGAAATATTCTTCGTCATTCCCTCGTCCGTCTGAGGGCCGGAGCGGTCCAAGCCTGAGCCCGACTCATCTTCAAGATCAACAACAATATGCTCTTCCGCGGAAGCACCGGCTGAAAAACGCAAACGTGTAAGTAGGAATACAAAACAGCAAGAGAAGAGAACAACACACAAGGGCAACATAAATAAAAAAAAAAAAAAAAAAAAAAAAACTCATCATCATACCAGATCCGGCCGCAGCATCCTTGCGGGCCACTTTCTTCTTCTTTCTGGGCGGATCCGGCACAGAAATAACCACCCTCTTCTTCCCGGCTTTCTTGCCCTCCTTCGACGCAGCAATCTCATCAATAACCGTATGTTGTACCAGCTTCACCATACCCTCCTGCGGTTGAACAACACGTGTAGCGGTCTCAGCCCGCAAGGACTTCTCGTCCTTATCCAAAGTGCGCTCCCCAACCTTTACCTTGAATACATCCGGCTGGTTGATATACGAAAACAAGTCCATCTCTGCAAAGCAAAGCAAATAAAATTAGATGCGGAAGCACACCAATAGAAAACAAAAATACATGCAAATCCATTCAACCCACCCGTTTCATCCGGCCGTAGAAACGTGGGACGGGCACTATCATCATCCCAAGTTTGGCTCAAACCTATAACGTTCAGAAACTCCTCCGGATATTTCTTAAATGGAGCCCTATTAGCATCCAGGCGCCGCAACAACTCTAGATCCACACCCACATCGGAAGGCGGAGGGTCGCGGTCCACAGAAGTCCCCTCAAACCATGGAATATCCAGAGGAAAAATGGTCTTTTTAATGAAAAAGAAATGGTCCTTCCAGTTCTTAACCGAATCTAAGGCACTAGTATAACAGACGGGGACAACCAAGGATTTTGGGCCTTTTCTCTTCTCCAATGACATCCAACCATTATTAACACCCGCATAATAGAAATGCCTAAACAGATCTACAGTCGGTACACCACCATGGACGCGGCAAAGTATCTCAAAGTGGCTAACCCTACAAGCCGCTAACACAGACAGCTGTGACAAGTGAATCTGGAAATACTCCAATACGCGGAGCAAAAATAATGAAAGGGGAATCCTAAAGTTACCAAACTCAAAAAACCTAGTGTATACACCTATCATGCCGTCCGGA
Organism: Artemisia tridentata subsp. tridentata; assembly: GCA_021014915.2. Taxonomy (NCBI): domain Eukaryota; kingdom Viridiplantae; phylum Streptophyta; class Magnoliopsida; order Asterales; family Asteraceae; genus Artemisia; species Artemisia tridentata. The sequence continues at coordinate 355,520,524 of CP139508.1, read as the reverse complement.
GCATCCCTAATGGTTTCCCTAGGTCCGGGCGCTGTTGGTAAAAGATACCCTGGAATTTTATACTTATCACAAAATGCGTTTACATCTTCCTGACTAAGTTTGGAGGTGAACGTACTTATATGAGCCATTCTAAATGGTAAATGAAGGACAAATGTAACAGAAATCTAACCTGAAGATACTAAAGTCCGGAAATAAATGGGCAAGCGAAACAAAGGCGGAAGGAATTCTCGTTTCTTGGAGAGAGGAAAAGTTTTAACTGTGTGTAAAAAGTTTAAAAGTAGTGTAAATCTTAGTATTTATAGCTACACATGCACGTGTTATCAGATCCAATCGAAAGGCCACAAAATGGCCACGTCCCCGGACGTTTATTGGATGGTCACAGATCACGACAGATGGACTACTAAGATGATAGCCGCAGAAACGTCACATCAGTCAGTAATTGCGTGGGTGAAAACGTTTCGCTATTCCCCATGACAGCCTGTCACCACCAACCACATGGAAAGTGGAATGTCCAGTCAGCAATATCGGACACACCCTAAACCAACCGCGGATTCTACAACGGCCGCGGAAAAGAAATATAAAGTCTAGAATACTTGCTCTTCAAATTAAACAAGTATACTAGACTGGGGGGACTTGATCGTGTATAGTATCCCCGGACCCTAGCATATGGGGCCGGACATGACTAACATCCCAAACCACGGCAGAACCCAATTCCGCAATCCGGACAAGATCATCCCCGGTCTCTTAAGTCCGGGGATCTAATCCGATGTCGACAGCTATCCTGCCGCGACTACCTAAAGCCAGATCTTGTGGGATTGTGTCTTCCACTTGATCTGACACTTACCTACTATGGTATGACGCAGCCATGCGCTGCTCTGACAATTACCTACTCAGTAATTAATGCGCAGAGTTTCGAGGTAGCTACAGTAAGTATACGGGTAGTATAAATACTCCCATCTCATTTATTACCACACCTAACTGCATTTACTGCACCTAATCCGCACTTAAATTATCTCTCTTGATAAATATACTTACTCTCACACCGGAGGCCAACCGCGGAACCCCCCGTCCGCGGTAAGACTAACGGTGCTACTTTTATCTTAGCAGTTAACAAGAAGCAATTGGTGCAAGATCTACCCTCCAAGAACTAGTCTAACCTAGGTCTGGGAGTGTGCCAAAGATTTGTACTAACAGCAACCCGTAATTTTTCACGTCAACATTTATTTTCAAACTCCAATTTACGACTTTGACACTTTACAAGAACACTTTTTACGAATAACTATTTGGTTAAATAAACATAAAACTAGGAACAACCCTCTTGAACGCTATGAATTTAGACTATATTTAGTTCAAAACATTCCAGTATCTTGCTCATGCTCTATTTCACAATTTTAAACTATAAAGCAAATTTCTATTCTTTAACTACTTACGGTTTTGGAATTCAACAAACGTTATTTGTTATTCAATATTTAACACCCGACATACCCGATTCTCTCAACGATTATTTCCAAGGTATTTTTATACTTCCAAAATTATTACCAAAGTGCCAAAAATATTTCCTGACACCTAAAATAATTTCTTTACAACTTACGTTTAAATACGTATAACTTTCGTTAGTTACCGAAACAATAACCAATGCACATTTTTAACACCCAATATATACAACATATACACTTTTGTATTAAAACTACACATCTAATCTCATTTTATGCTTGGTGCCGCCCCCTCCCCTCTCATGTCCTTTAGATATTAAACATAATACTTACTTAATCATCATTACCCAACAAAAGCTTACTTAACTTTTTGTTTTTGGGCTAAGCCGCCCTAGTTGTCCCCCTTGCCCCCCCCCCCTAGCCACCCTATTCGGCCTCCCCCTCCCCCTTGACCAAATTATGATATTTGACTTACTATTCCAAGTTTGAACCAAGCTTAGTATAAATAAGACTTAACACATCTCATTTTTGCTACTAGTGTAAGTTAAGAACAAAAAAATAAATCATCCTACCCTTTTATACATACAATTCGACACAACCATAGGAGCAAGGAAAGAAGAAATCTTGATTTGGCTAGTTCAAGAATCATTAGGATACATTAGCAAGAGTTTGGAGCATAAGTCTTGTGGTTAAACAATTGTTTTACAACTTCCATCTCACTAATCACTTTTGTAAGTGATCTTACTAACACTTCATGATTTTCATATTTTATATGCTTGTCAAGTATCTATACTCATTATCACTTGGTACATGTTGGTGAAATTTACATTTACTATGATCATTTAACAAAGTTTAAGTTTTAAACAAGTTCTTATTACAAAAATAAGCCCTATATACATATATATTCGTAAATTTGTGAAGATAAAGATTTTGATGATCATTCACACGGACATTGAATATGGTTAAGTTTATGTTCAGATTACTATTATTATGTTGAGGAGATCATGGGTGAACTAGGACAAGGTTTGGAGTGATTTGGAATGTGATAAAAACTAGAAAACACACTTTTGAAACGTCTACATGAGCTGTTGTCCCGTTTTGTAAAAAAACTGGAGAAATCAGTAGGTTGTAAGTAATTTTTAGCTAGAAATATAGAAAATAGACTTAATAACGAAAACGTGGTCGCTTGAATGAGTTAAAACGGGCTTATAACGAAAAAGATACGCTATTTTCGAAGTAGACGACAAAAACTACATTTTCTGAAAAACCTGAAAAAAATACATTTTGTCCAGATTTTTGAGAGGTGAAAAACTGAGGTTAAATGATGTTTAGACTAGCCGAGAACTTGAAAAGCCTAGAGTATACTTAAATACCTTCGCGGGGATAGGTCAAACTTAAGAAACCGAGCTACGACGCAAAAGTTATGGCCTAACGAATGTTTACGACGACATATAATTTTGACAGCCTAATAGGAAGCTGTTAGGATTTTTAAAAGTGGATTTTAGACCTTTTAGTGTACATTTTGGTTAAAATGGCGCAAACGGAAATGGTAGAACAATGTGTATATTTATTAGACGTGTTAGAGACTTTTGAAATACATATTAACATGACGATTAAAATTTGGTCGCAAGATAAACAAGTTACATTTTCTAAAAAGTGGTAAATTTCTAAATAAAGGATCAAAATGACGCAATTATATTTTGACAGCAAATGTTACAACAACATGTACAAGTGATAAAGTAGAGTACGAACTTGCATGCATGACCATGTTTTCGAACCTAAGACATATGAATCATTTAGGTCGCGGTTAGAGCGTCCGTACCTCGATATTCGTTCGCTTTCCTTTTGTTATCCTATCAGTTGCTCCAGGTGAGTTCATGGCCCCTACTTTTACTTGTTTTATAACTGTTTTGGGGGAGAATACATGCTCGTTTATATTTAAACTCTATGCTCATTTTACTTGAAACGTGAATCGTTTTCTCAAACATTACTGATTGGTTGAAACACTTGATCGATTACTCGAAAGTATTATATGTTTATCTGTTACCCACTTGATTATTTTATTATGGACACAAGTGCATTAAACTATTTCATATTGCCTATGTTATGAACCGTTAAGCGCGAATGTTGTGAATAGATCTATTGGGATTGAACTCACCGTCCGGGTGGTGTTCCCCACCTGACTGTGATGTCAAACGGACGCATAATCATTTGAGGAACCTTGGATGTCCTAGGTGGATATCTACCAGAAACTTTGGGTGTCCGGGTGGTTTCCCCACTTGACTGATATGTCAAACGGACTGTGGTTTCTCCATTTGACTGTTATGTCAAAAGTATGCCCAAACTATAACTATTAAGGCTTCGGTGTCACGAACTTAATACGACGATAACCTTTTCTATATTTGGAATATATTGGTCTTTGAATTCTTGTGGTCTATATATTACTTTTGTTTACCAGAACCTAAACTTATTTGGCAGTGGGTTGTAAACACACAGGTTGCAAGTCTTGTATGGGCGGGACTTGGGACTGAGTGGATTTACAATGCCTTTGCTGGGAAATCTTTATTCCAATGCTTTACATTTAAACTAAACCTATGAACTCACCAACTTCGTGTTGACCCGTTTTAGCATGTATTTTCAGGTTCTTAAAGTGTTAGCTCACAATTGACGGCTTTTGGCATGGCATGGTATGGTTATAGGATCGAGATACTCTGATATTCATTTGGGGACCATTTTACTTATTTCATGGGCCTAATTCCGCACCACTTTATAATGATGTAAATTTAACACTTTTGTTAATGAATTTTATACTAAATGATTGAGGTAAAAACCGTTCTTTATACTTGTGTTGTGGTACCAATTGAGTAGCACCCCAGCGACGTGTAAGCTTCCGCTGGACCCGATTTTGGGGGTGTTACATCACCCAACCAACCACCCCTTAATGATCTATTCTTATTATTAAAACAATATACACAGACGACTTGTCTCCAACACGGATTCAAGCCAAAACAATACAAGAAGAAATATAGTAGTCCCTCTATAAGGTGCCACTTACAAGAACACACACTCTAAACCAAACCTGAATCTAAACAACAACTGAAACCAAACTGACTATCAAGATCATGATCTTGATGTAAACTAATCACTACACAAACTTAAACTAAAACCCAGAAACCCAGATGATGATGATCAACCTTGAGAGAAAACTTTGTGTGTGTGTAAAACTGTGAGAATGAACCAATGCCCAAACTCTAGCTCGTATCAATCATCATATAGCCCAAAGTTTCACTTAAGACCCTGCAAATACAAACACTATGCAAACACAGCTAAAACATAAGAGTTAGTGAAAACAGTTATAAAATAATTACACAACTAACCCTGAAGTTTCATAAGTTTGATAAAAAGATGTTACAATTTTAACACCCCCCCCCAACAAAAAAAAACTGATGAAACAAACAAGTTAATCATGCCCAACCTTTTCACCATAACACCATGTTGCGCAGTACCAAGAGCTTTTGTTAACACATCTGCATTTTGATCCTTAGAACCAACACTCACAGTTTTGATCAAACCAGATGAAACCTTCTCTCTAATGAGATGAACATCAATATCAAAATGTTTAGTTTTTTCATGCATAACGGGATTAGCAGCAATCTGAATTGCTGATTTGTTATCACAATACAAATCCACTGGTAACAAATTATCATTAACACCCAAATCCTTTAAAATTTTAAGAATCCACAAAACTTCACAAGTAGCAGAGGCCATAGACCTATACTCTGCCTCAGCAGAAGACTTAGACAAAGTATTCTGCTTCTTACTTTTCCAAGATACCAAATTCCCATTCACAAACACACAATATCCAGAAACAGACCTCCTAGTCATAGGACACTTAGTCCAATCAGAATCAGAAAATGTTATAACTTTAAACCCAATCTGACTCTTATTAAAACTAATGCCACTACCAGGAGCCAACTTCAAATACTTAAGAACTCTTAACCCAATCTCAAAATGAGACTGCAAAGGAGAATGCATATGTTGACTAAGACAGTGTACAACATAAGCTATATCTGGCCTAGTCAAAGTAAGGTATATTAATTTCCCAACAAGCTTTTGAAAAGCAGTAAAAATTTTCAAATACTTATCGTCATCAGTCTCCTTATGATTTAAAACAATATTTTCTGGCAAAGGAGTCATCACAGGTCTACAAGCAAGCAAACTATACTCATGAAGTAACTCAAGACAATACTTTCTTTGATTCAAACATAACCCAGTCTTGGTTTTTAACACTTCAATCCCAAGAAAGTATTTAAGCACTCCCAGATCTTTTATCTTAAACTTATTTTTCAAAAACACTTTAAAATTTTCAATTTCAACTTCACTATTACCAGTTAAAACCAAATCATCAACATACAAAAGCAAGTACAAAACTGAACTTCCTTTGTTTTTTATAAACAAAGAATGATCATTTTTGGACTGCTCAAACCCAGCTTCAAACAAAGCCTCAAACAGCTTATGATTCCACTGCCTGGGAGCTTGTTTAAGCCTATACAAAGGCTTTTTCAACTTACAAACCTTGTTACTTCCTTCTTTAAAATACCCAGGTGGAGGAAGCATATACACTTCCTCATTTAAATGACCATATAAGAAAGCATTATTCACATCCATTTGAAAAATTCTCCAACTGTTTTAAACAGCCAGACTAAGTAAACACCTAACAGTTCCCATTTTAACAATAGGACTGAAAGTTTCCTCATAATCAACACATTCCTTCTGACCAGAACCCTTAGCTACCAATCTAGCTTTATACCTATCAACTTCCCCTGAAGACTTATACTTAATTTTCCAAACCCACTTACTACCAATAGGAACTCTACCAGGGGGTAAATCAGTTTCTTCCCATGTATCATTTTCATGTAAGGCACATATTTCATTATTCATAGCATTAATCGAGTTAGGATCTTTACTAGCCTCATCATAGTTAGCAGGTTCAACAGTTTTATTCAGATTGGATACAAAACAACAATTTTTAGCACTCAACAAAGATATTGGCAAACTTATTTAAACCATATGTAACTTTACCATCAACCACAAAGTCATTTAGTTTAGCAGGTTACCTAGAAGACCTATTAGACCTTCTACTACTAGTAGTTTCTTCCTCTGTATGACTGTGTAAAACATTTTGAAACCTAGGCATAGACACATCTGGATCAGGAAAAACATTTCCCTCAGAATTAGAACTATTGTTTTCATCTAAAGGAGTTGCAGAATCACCACATACTTGTTGCTGTGAACTACCAGGTTGTTGTATTTGCTCAGAATTAGAAGCCTGGTCAGTATTCACAACCATACCAGGCTGTTGTGAACTGCCTTCTCTACCAACAGATGCTATACCATCACTATTATTAACATCATCATTGGGAGAGGGACTAGGAGTTTTGGTTTTTGACTCAGACTCAACACTATCAAAAAAGTTTAACACATTAACTTCAGTTTGAAAATGGTATCAGAGCAATCTAACACAAGATGTAATCACCCAACCAACCACCCCTTGGTGATCTATTCTTATTATTAAAATAATATACACAGACGACTTGTCCCCAACACGGATTCAAGCCAAAACAATACAAGAAGAAATATAGTAGTCCCTTTATAAGGTGCCACTTACAAGAACACACACTCTAAACCAAACCTGAAACTAAACAACAACTGAAACCAAAGTGACAATCAAGATCAAGAGGATCTTGATGTAAACTAATCACTACACAAACTTAAACCAAAACCCAGAAACCCAGATGATGATAATCAACCTTGAGAGAAAACTTTGTGTGTGTGTGTAAAACTGTGAGAATGAACCAATGCCCAAACCCTAGCTCGTATCAATCATTATATAGCCCAAAGTTTCACTTAAAACCCTGCAAATACAAACACTATGCAAACACGGCTAAAACATAAGAGTTAGTGAAAACAGTTATAAAATAATTACACAACTAACCTTGAAGTTTCATAAGTTTGATAAAAAGATGTTATAATTTTAACAGTTACTTAGTTCAAATAGAATACAATCACAACTTTCCAATCAACAACCACCAGAACCACCCACCGTTAGCAAATAGGCTTTTTAGTAGTAAAAAAATCTAGAACATGTTGAATAGGACTTGTATCGTATCAAAACCAAAAACGCAAGAGGATCCGAGGAACGTGAAACGGGCTATATAGGTTTAGTATCATAGACGACATTGTTTGATTGCATTAGAAGAACAAGGCCGTATTAACCATAAAGTCAGTAAGGCAATGTCTTTCGACCTAAAAATAGGAGTATAACGCCTCAAAGTTGTATCTAAGCTTAGATAGTTTCTAAAAGAAACGGTTTTAGTTACGGAAATTGACTACAAAAGCTTATTAAGGAACTTATACACATAAAAGGTTCTTAAACTGAAAGTTTCATGAACAAAACAAAGGTGTATCATAGTGTCATTAATTTCAGGCTCAAATTAGAAATTTCTTTTAGGCCCTTAAACATCTAGAGATGACCCTGGTTTGGGGTCGACGAGACCTGGCACGTTTTGAATACGGCACTGACACAAGTTCAGGTCCCGTTCGATTTTGTTTCGGTTTTTGCGCATACTCCAAAAGGTGAACGTTGTTAAAAGAGGAAATCTAGTTATGTAGGACAAAAATGGTGATGTGGGTACTAACTGTTTCTCAATTAAGGCTGGATGGCAAGGAGGTGAAGGTTTCACGCGGCATCTTCCTTGCCAACCTCCCAAGTTCACGAGCGAAACACAAATACCAAAACGACTTATGGTGGTCTGATCACCAAGGGGGAAAAAAAAAACATATGTATATATAAAATATAAAAACAAACAAGTAATGTTATAAATAATAAAAATACATTAAACGTCAAATACAAATTACATTAAACTACGATACGGAAATTAAAACGAAACTACGATATGGAAATGAAAATAAAACTACAACTTAATGGAAGGTATCATCTGAGTCTAGGTAACCATCTTTAGAGGATTCGGAATCAGGTGGGAACCAACCACTTTCCCAGTTATTCCTACGTTCTTCATCATCCCTGGCTTGCTGCTCCAAACGAGCAGCTTCCTGTTCTCGTTCACGCTGTTCAAACTCTAGGAAGACTTGCATATCTTCCTCCATTTGTCTGAGTTGTTCCTCAGACAAACCAAATGGATTTGGGTCTTGATGGGCAACCGGTGGATTGTTAACCGGTTCATTTTCCGGTGGATTGTTCACTGGTTCATGTGGTGGACTGAAAACCGGAAATGTATGTTCAGGTGGAGTATGAAATTCTTCATGTGGTGGATTTGAAAATTGTTGCCCAAAATTCTTTTGGCGAGGTGGACTTGAAAATTGTTGCCCAAAATCTTTTCTGAAAGACATTTGAATGTGTTTGTGTGTGAGATGAGTTTGAGAAGCCTGTGTATTTATAGGCCAGAAATCCACATATTTTTTAAATTTAAATTTTATATTTTAACTTTGAATTTCAAATTTAAAACGGATATAAATATATCCCGCCCAATATTTTTTTACTTTGTATTTGAATTAAAAAATAAAAAAAAAAAAAAAACCAAAAAAATGCAAAAAAATGAGAGTTAAGGTGAAAGATGGGTTTCTCTTGCTCACTAAATGGTGAAATGAGGTGAAGAGGAGTGAGAGGAGAGAGAAAGCTGACGTAACGCTGATGTATATGATGAAAAAACAACCACCTTGACATCGCCTAAGACTTTCATAAAATGAGAGGTGTCATTTAGGAGAGTCTGATGGACCACCAAAATATCTTACATCTATGACACAAAGGGACACATTGGCATATTGATTATGGCCACATTCATCCTATTTTGGCTTTTTACATTCTACCTTTCAACCCCACCTCAATAATTCAACATATTCATATCTACCTTTCAAAAGAGATTGAAATATTTCATGATGCAAGTTCAAAGTTCAAATCCAGCACATGGTATTGTCCAAAAAAGTATTAGAACTTAAAAAAAAAATCATGATAATTTTCTAGTCCTAAGTTATTATTTCAATAGATGGATACCAAACCTTGTATACTTTATAACAAAAACACAAAAAAGTTGGAATTTTTTTTTTAATGAATGATAATATACAAGTGTTAGCTGAATTCTAACACATGGTTAACTTAGAATGCGATAGATGAACACCCAAAACTTGGGAAAAAGTTTGAACAGTCAATTCATGTTTTGTCTTCTATATTTTTATGGCCTATAAGGAATCCAAACCATTTTAACTCAAGGATAAGACCGCACATCTATCTCCACCAATCAAGGCGGATGATGCATAACACATTGTGATATTGCATGAATCTTTTACAGAATATGCATCTTAAGTGTGCAAAACTATGCCTCAACAGCTCAACTACTAAAGGGGTGTTACAATAAAAGCAGGCGGTATCTAGAACTCTATAATAAGTAATGAGTAAGGTACCGATGAGAATGGTTGTTGCACAAACTTAAAAGTCTCAAAATGATTCACCAGTAAGGTATCGATGAGGATGGTTGCTACACACACTTTGTTTTTTATGAACGGCAAGTACTTGTATACATGTCCTAGCGGACACGAATTCAGTATCTGTATTCCGAAAGAATTAAAGAGTATAAAAGTATGTGTTCATATGTCTTTCATTAAAACATAACTAGGGTATGATTCCAAGAAAGAAATCATATGCTTGCATTTGCAGATAAGTAAAACAAAACATGTGATTATAGAGTGGAATTCAAGTTATTTGCTATAAAAGCCATGTGCAAGATCAATAGACAGCAAATATGCATATAATTAAAATGCATCAACTCTACATTATCTCATCAACTAAACTTCAAATTACCTTATAATATATCCATAGCAAACAGTTATTCACAGTAACTATGAAACAAGAACAAGAAACTTTACAAAAGCTGAGGTCAAACTTACCAACAAAATTGACTAAAAAGTCAAACCTCATGTGTAGCAGAGAGATTGAACTTGAGAACCCTAAATTTTTATGCTTTTGATGTAAAAGATGACGAATTTACATGTTTCCTTGAAAACTCATAAACCTCAAGCGGTATGGGTGCGACTCATCGATCTGTTAATACGATCAAGAACGCCTTCGGCTTTCCTTTTCGCTCTTAAAGTCCCGTTTTGTGCCAGTTGAGATAAAGTCCCATAAGTACTTTCTTCTTCTCTCATCTCCTTCCATTTTGTTCGGTCATTAAAGCATATGGTGTAAAGTATAGCGACACAATTCTCCTTGTTTCTTGCACAAGTTGTCTCCCTCATCAAAGAAAATAAACAAGAGACAGCCCCAAGATCACACATGTCCTCAATCGCTTTTTGGTTACTCGAAAGCATAGCAAGAATTGATAATAACTCGTCCACTTGAACCCTGTCTTCAATTTTGTTTAGAAGCACGTTTATTGCACCATCTCGCACTGCTCTACCTTTATTTTCATGGATGATACACAAGTTGAAGATTGCAGAAGCAGCATCCTTCATAGCCAATGCGTGCCCTTCGTCTAAAAGATCAATGAGTGGCTTTAAAGCTCCCGCTTTACCAATTAGTGATTTATTGGAATCCAATGCTGATAATGTGAAAAGGGTTGCAGCCGCATTGCTTCTTGTTTCAATTGTTCCTGATCTTAACGCATCTAATAAGATAGTGATAACCATAGGTGTCTCCGCAACCATTTTCTTGTTATTGTCGAGAATTGATAGATTCAAAAGGGTTGTGATCAAATCTTCTTGAAGATCAAGGTGGATTTCTTTCTTATTTTGGGACAACGGGGCTAAAAGCTGAGTTATTGCGTCACTACATTCACTGAAAAATGCACGAAAAGATGGGATTCTTTTAGTCAATGAGCGTAACGTCTTTGCAGCCTCCTTTTGTTCCGATAGAACTGACGATGACAACTTCTTGAGAAGAGATAGGAAATGGTCTTGATCGGCTTCTGTTAACCCGTCTTCATTTGCATATTGGAGAGGGCTAGGTAACCGAACCCCACGATTCTTGCACCATTGTGTGATCATATCTCGAACCAAGTGGTTTGGGGTTAGAATTGTGTGGGAAAGAACTTGTTGTGTTGTTGGACATGTTCTATTCCCTGCTTTTAACCATTTTTGGATAGAAGATCTATCATATGTCTGCAACATACACACAAAAAAAAACGTTAATAAAAAGATACCAAATTAACAAACCGAAAATCCCTAATCTAATCATCAAACTAAATGGCTAAAATTCAAAATCCAATGAAGAATTTCTTGATATTGAACAATAAGTAAAGTGCGTATTCAACAACAAACCTAACTACCAAAATGCTAACTCCAAGCAATTAATCTAAAACTGTCACGACTAATCAAATAAGCAATAATCACATTATCAACATTGTTTATAAATTGTACTAAAACATAATAAACATCTATAGACACATTCCATAACCATTCCAAAAAATGTCATCTATATGAAAACAACATTCAAAAACACTCTCAAAATCATTTTTCTACTATTCGCATAAAAACATTGATGACCAGCAACGCTAACCAACAACATATATAAACAATTTTAGTAACCACCCCAACCAAGGATGGAACAAGGGTGAGACCCGGGACACCCATGAAATTTTGCGGCGTAGTGTTAATTTTTGTAAAAAACATCGATATTTCATAAATGCACCTTGTCCAAAAAAAAAAATTGTGTTCCTCATTTTGTATAATTTTTCGTAAATGCACCACCCGGTCAAATCGTGTCCTGGTTCCGTCCCTGCCCCAACCACCCACCACCCACTATTATAAACGGCGGTCCGGTGACGGTGTTTTCGCACACCGCCACCGTAACCGCCGTAGTAACCACCTTATTTAACCACCCCCACCCCACCCCCTACCACCACCACCCAAAAAAAAAACCATCAGATAAATCAAATATTTAACCATGCAACCACTGAAAACCAATAAATCAATCAAACCCATCAACCAATTCCCATAACAACAAAAATAACACAAAAAACCAAATCAAAATCCAAAAAAACAAGATCAAAAACTAAAAAAGAAAACTCACTTTTCCAGTAGAGATAATAACAGGGTCTCTCATAACTTCATTAGAAACAGGACACTTAAATTCTTGAGGACACGTGTCAACTCCAACATTAACCAAAGAATATGATTTCAATTTCTTTAAATTCATCAAAGTTTGTGTAGCTTGATCAATAACATCAAACCCATTATTCTGTTCATCATCAATGATTGATTTCACAAGCCTTTGTAACTCCTTTTTTAAGGTGGTTATATTGGCAGTTGGACCACCTTCGTATACTCCACTTTTAGCCATTGATGTTGTGTTTTTTATATGATGCTCTGTTTTTTTTTTATATATAAATTTTGAGATAGTGAAGAAGGGAAGTGCGTTTTGGAGGTGAATGAGAAAGAATGATGGTGTTTGAGTGTGAGAGAAGGAAATAAAAAACAAGTTTATATTTATATGAGAAGATAAATATAGAGTGTGTTGATTCTAATTTCTTTTTGTATTTTGTGTGTGAACATGTATATTACATTCTCTGAGTAATACCTTATTCTTTTTTTCTTTTTTTATTATTTATTTTATTTATTTATTTATTAAGATTTGGCTCACTTAATATAATTAGTTTTAATTTTTACAAGTAGATTATCTGGTACTGCACAATTACTTGTGTATTGCAACAACGGTATATAATAACGTTAATTTATGTGTGCGGTTTTTTTTTCCGTGTGAAATAAGTGATCAAGGCTGGAACTTGTATGCGAAGTAAATGAAAGTGGAGAAACTTTTTGAATTATATTGTAATTAAGTGTTTGAATAATTAATATATTGCATTTGCTTTTATAAGTAACGGCATTTTAAGGAGACATCATACTTAATTTGTAAATTTTTTAAGTGAATGTGTTCACCTTTATATGTAGTATATATACATTATTTTAGCAAAGTAAAAGCTACATATAGCGGAATTGGTTCAAATAAACTAAGAAAATGAATAAACGAGTCAACATATAAGCCTATAAGGATTTATTTTTAGGTTGTCTGTAGATCGAGCCTTTTTTGCTTCGATGTAAGTGACGATCATGTGATCATTCTCAGAATTCCCGCCTATCTCCAAATGTTCACTGATTGACGTTTGAGCCGTAGTCTATTTTAAAACTTTAGAGAAATTACCATTAGGATACCTTATAATTTTATTAAATTTAGAATGATTTCACTTTTGCATGATGGATATGTGAGATCTTGAACATGTATATTTACATTCTTTTAAAATTTTATCGTAAATAAAGATTTGATCAATTCAATAATGTTTCAATTTTTACAAATAGATCATGCCCATGTTTTGATTTTTAAAGATAAGTCGTGTGAGATTTAAGACGTGCTTAGTATTGATTATCATGATGATATAGAATCATAGCATTATTTTGTGTGTGAAAATGATATTATTACATTATTGAAGTTATTCTCACATTAAATCTTTGACCTTTTGTCATGACACTTTGACTATGGCAAGTAGATCGTATAGAAACTGAACCGTATCAAGCGTGTTTTTTCCCTCTGTTAATCACTATCAAGCGTGATCAAACTCCTTAAAGATATGTAGCTTAATTTTATGTGTGTAAGTTTTTTAAATACGTTTAAGTATATCACAATATATACGTTATAAACTTATAAATAATGTGAATTAAACAAGACTCGAATGCACAATCATTTGATATAAATCATTCTCAAATGTTCAATTATCAGAAATAAACCCAATCTGACGTGGATCATAAAGATACACATTTATGACGTGACATGTACATTTGTTCACATAGGTAAATGTAATTAGATTCTCAAATTTGCCCCCATAAATTCACAATAAGTATTTAACATAGATATTTTAACCAATGTTTTTTACATGTACTTTAGTTAAGTATTTGACCTATATATTTTGACTTTTATATGTAGTATAGTAAATGAATCATGTTAAGTGTTAACTAAATATAGCTTTCATAGGAACTTTTAACATGTATTTTTGTGTGTGAACATACATTATTACGTACATTCTTACATATTACTCTCATAATTAGTATTTAACCCATTACATTTATGTTTTGACTTTTGCATATAGACCAAGTATAGTAGTAAATGAATCATGTCCCATAACTCATAAGTTGATCAAAAAGATTTTAGTGGTGCTCAAGAAATAAGTTTACATGTCACTATTGCAAATACATTATTACATTCTTACATATTACTCTCATAATTACGAGTAGTATTAACCTATTACATTTATGTTTTGACTTTTGCATATAGACCAAGTATAGTAGTAAATGAATCATATCCCATAGCTCATAAGTTGATCAAAAAGATTTTAGTGGTGCTCAAGAAATAAGTTTACATGTCACTGTTGCAAACTTCACAATAAATATAAAAAGTGTATACTTATTCTTTTATTTGAAACTACAGTATACTATATAATGGTTTTTGGTTTTTAGTTGTACTGGTGGCGGTGGTGGGGTCAAAAGGGGGTGAAGGTGGGTGAAATCACGGAGTCAAAAACCGGACAGCTAGCCTGCGACTACGCGGACCGGACTCAAATTGACCACCGCAAAGTACCAACCAAAATCTCATTTGTCTTTTTTGTTACATATTTCGGTGCCACTTTTTCTCATTAAAATAACTCGTTTCTTTGTATGTTTTTCCTATACGGCAAAATATGAAGTTTCCTAGTACAACTTATGTATAGTACCGAGTACAATATATGTTCTCTATTTCTCTATTATTTGCATGTGTCTACCAACATTGCCCTTTAAATATGACTCAAAATACCAAAATGGAGAACTAGCCGTATCACGGGCGGGCCGTAAATTTTTTTTTTTTTTTTTGGTGGTAACATAAAGAAGGCCGTAATTACTTATTGTATATTAGTGACATACATATTGCTTCAATGGTTCAGTTATCCCAACCGATATTAAACACCGATGAAATTACACTTATGTCTAAGATTATTGTATATGAGCTTTAATTAAGAGATTTTAGATGATCAAAGCGAAATTAACTGGGTGTTTACTTTGCTAGATTTTGATATATCACTTCAACATGAATAAAACAACTAAAAACAATCAAAATTAATAATAAAGAAAAAATAAACAAACAGAAGAAAAAAATAAAAATTGATTTTCATTTTTCTTAAGCAATCTGACAACACGGGTTAAAGTATTATTACACATACAAAACGATCTTTTGTATTGATTTTTACTTATATTCCTTCCTGCCTCTTTTGGGTTTGCAATTATTGTTGGCGTATGTGTCCGGACGGCTTAGCTCGTCCGGACGCCGGAAGAAGCAAGACCATCTGGCAATGGCCGGAAGACACCTAGATCGTTCGGATAAAGCAGCTGTCAACAACAAGACAAGTGGCATTACCTTTTGACAGATGGCAGCAGCAGACATAATCCCAGGATTCACGGGATTATGTCCAAGACATGTTCCCAGAAAATCCGGCGCCGCCATCACAGGTACCAAGGCTGGGTACTATAAATACCCAGCCCATTTACTACTTTCAGGGATCTCCTTTTACCACACATTTTACTATCTATTACTGTTGATAGCCTTTCGGTATATTCGATACTTACTCTCACGCCGGAGGTGGGTCCTGGGATAGCACCCGGGGCGAGCCTAACGCGTGTTGTTGTGTGCAGATACCGGAGGATCCTTGGAGACCGAAGGGATCGACACATAAGCCTCTCGGAAGAACCTTCATTCAGTTCAACCGAAAGGCCTCCTTTATTTGTCCGCAGTGATTGCAAGAAATTACTTCAACAAATTGGCGCCATCCGTGGGATCAACTGCTCGATCTACCCAAAGGTCGAAATGGCTGGTCCTACACACCTAAAAAGGAAAATGATAGACGCCGAGGAGGAATGGATGAATATCCCGATCAGTTTTCCGGCCATCCTTCCGAGAGACGTGTCGGACGAACCTTTGATAGTTGAAGCCGAAGTGGAAGGCTATACTATACGGAGGATCTATGTAGATCAGGGTGCTTCGGTTGAAGTAATGTATGAACACTGTTTCGAGCACTTGTGCCCCTCCATCAAGGCCAAACTGAAAGAAACCAACACTCCATTGATAGGATTCGCGGGGGAGTCCATAAAGCCATTAGGGAAGATCGAATTGGAAGTCTGTTTTTGGAGCCAAGGTTTATTGCATCGGACCATGATGAAGTTCGCTGTGATAAGGTCTCCTTCTCCATACAACATTATTCTGGGGCGCTCGGGTTTGAAGAAGCTACGGGCCATTCCTTCAACCATCCACTCGATGATGAAATTCCCCACCCCTAAGGGCATAGCGACCTTAGTCACCCGGTCAGTAATTGTCTCGGAATGCCGCAAGTTAGAGGAGAAACGGATGATAGAGAAAGGAGCAAGGAAGGAACCTCAGAGTGCCGACGTAACAGAGAAAGCTCCCAGGAAAACGGAAGGAATAATGGTACATCCGGCTTACCCGGACCAGCTGGTAACCATCGGAGGAAATTTTTCCTCGGAATGCAGAAGACAGCTAATCACGCTGCTAAAAAACAATCAGGATGTGTTCGCCTGGGAACCTGCGGATATGACGGGGGTACCCTGACGGATTACCGAACACACGCTAAACGTGAACGTCCAAGATAGGCCGGTGGCACAGAAGAAGAGAACATACTCGGACAAAAAGAACCAGGCCATAGCCAAAGAGGTGGAAGAGTGGGTGAAGGCTGGAATAGTTCGGCCGGTGCAATACCCTACATGGATTTTGAACCCGGTTTTGGTGAAGAAATCTGACGGTAGTTGGAGGATGTGCATCGATTTTAAAAACCTCAACTCGTCTTGTCAAAAAGATTACTACCCGCTACCCGACATTGATTGGAAGATAGAGTCGGTTATGGGATTCTGGTACAAATGTTTCTTGGATGCTTATAAAGGATACCACAAAGTGCAAATGGCTAAAGAGGACGAGAAAAAAACAGCTTTCTACACCGAGCACGGGACGTAATGTTACACCAAAATGCCGTTCGGATTAAAGAACGCTGGAGCCACGTACCAACGGTTAGTGGATTCAGCCTTCCGGTCGCAGATAGGGAGAAATCTCGAAGCCTACGTAGATGATATGGTAATAAAAAGCAAGACTGAAAAGGAGTTGCTGGCCGACATAGCGGAAACGTTCGATAACCTTCGGAGAATTAATATGAAGTTGAACCCCAAGAAATGCTCTTTCGGGGTAGAGGAAGGAACATTTCTGAGATACATGGTGACATCCGAAGGAATTAGGGCAAATCTGAAGAAAACAAGGGCTATTGTGGACATGCAGTCCCCGAAATCGCTCAAAGAGATGCAGAGTTTAAGCGGTAAGCTGGCAGCTTTGAACCGGTTCCTATCCAAGTCAGCAGAAAGGGCGCTCCCATTCTTTGAGACATTAAGGAATATTACGAAAGAAAATCAGGACGAGTATCGATGGACGGACCAGGCCGAAGAAGCTTTTCAAGAGATGAGGAAGATGATCCTCGAACTTCCTTACCTGACAACTTCGGGGCCAAAGGAAGACCTATACGCGTACCTCTCGGCATCGAAAGGGGCAATGAGTGGAGTGCTTTTGGTGGAAAGGGAAGGGAAGCAAATCCCAATACATTATGTTAGCCGAACGTTGCACGAGGCCGAACAGAATTATGCTCCGGTCGAGAAGTTAGCTCTAGCCCTGCTGCACATGTCTAGAAGACTTCGGAGGTATTTCGAAGCCCATCCAATAAAAGTCATCACCGATCAGCCCATCAAGCAAATACTGAATAAGGCGGAAGCATCCGGGAGAATGGCCAAATATACCGTGGAATTAGGAGTTTACAACATCACTTATGTCCCCCGAAGCGCGGTCAAAGGACAAGTCCTCGCGGATTTCATAACAGAAATACCCATGGGGACATCCGGTCATGACATGAAAGAGGAAGGTAAGGAGATATGTAACATCTCCAATCAAGAACAATGGGTGTTGTATACCGATGGAGCCTCCAGTAAGTCAGGTGCCGGAGCAGGCCTGGTATTGATTAGTCCGGATCAAACGGAGTACACCTATGCTATCCGGCTAAACTTCAAGAGCACCAACAACGAAGCGGAATACGAAGCCTTGCTTGCAGGGTTGAGGGTCGCTCGAAAGATGGAAATCCGGATATTGGAAGTCAGAGTGGACTCCAATTTGGTAGCAAGCCAGATCAACGGGGAATTCATGGCATCCAAAGATAGCATGATAAAATACCTAGCCAAAGCCAAAGAGCAGATCGCATACTTTGATCAGTTCAGAATCCGAAATATCCCAAGGGCGCAGAACCAGAATGCCGATATACTCAGTAAACTAGCATCCATGGCTTTCGACCACCTAACAAAGGAAACCACAGTTGAAGTTTTGGAAAAGCCATCAACGGAGGAGGAGGTGGTCAACACCATTGTAGAAGAAGAGGAGGAAAATTGGATGACCCCAATCATTCGGTGCAAGCAAGAAGGCATTTGGCCGGAGGATCAAAATGAGGCTAGGTCTCTCCGAATAAAGATAAACCAGTTTACTATGGTAGACGATGTACTTTTCAAGAAATCCTATTTGGGCCCGATGCTGAGATGTGTCGGACCGCTCCAAGCTAATTATATCATCCGAGAAGTACATGAAGGAGCGTGTGGGATGCACTCCGGGCCACGATCCGTCGTGGCAAAGTTAATGCGGCAGGGATACTACTGGCCGACTGATTGAACAAATATTCGTCAACCAAGCCTTCGATGGTGATCAAAGGAATAATGGGGTGTTGAGATTGCGCCAAGCTTGTTCTTAACCTGAAAATAAGAAATACAAAGACACTACGTTAAGTGATTGCGCAGGGGTTGGACCCTGCGAACCACCTCCGGCGTGCGAGTAAGTATGTGTAATAGTAATGTAGGTCGTAAATTTAGAGAGTGAGGTTAACTCGAAATTACTTACATTGTTCTTGGCCCGAATATGCTATTTATAGGTGAGAAATAGGACATAGTGGGCGGTTGCACATAGTTCGGAGATCATGGGGGCGTCCCATGGAAAGTGGTAACCGCTAGGGCTTTGTAGCCCACGATCTCTGTTTTGGCGGGAAGCCAAAGGATAGAGGAGACGTGGGTTTGACCAGGTCTGGATGATCCTTCGTGTTAGTCCCTTCGTCAGGAATACCCCGAAGGGCTTAGGGCTTCGATTGGCGGATTCCCACATGGTAACCATTCGCAGGCGAATGGTTTTACGCCAATGAAACGTATTAGAAGGTTAACCTGGGCCTCCGAAGGGAGGGCTTTCTACAGGCTCGAAGGGGAGTCCTTCGACCCGTTAGGAGGGTACATCATCAAGCCCCCCAGTCGAAGGCGATATATACGTACGAGTATAAATTGCTTTCGACTCAAAAAATCTGCTACACTCTATCCCCTCTGTCACAAAGCCGAACGAGATAAAGATAAGTGTTTAAAGAAATTATGCGCAATAAATGCGGCTAATAACTCTCCACCTACTACACCCTAGGCTGCAGCAGCTACTATATCGGTAATTTCAAACTTCTTTTCAAAATTGAAAAATGGTTTGGAATCCGTATTCTACTCAAAGTCTCAAACTATGAGTACACGTGGACGGTTAGGGTAAATTTCCAATAAATATGCATAAACTCTTTCTAGTCCCTACTTGATCATACGTTTTGGTTGCGCCCATAATACACATACACAGTACGGTGCTTTGTGCTTCTTCAAAAATTTTAAGGTAATTATCCCACCTCGTTCTCATTGTTACAAATACGATATGAGTATGGCAGCCAAAAGGATTATCAGGCAGCAAAAATGTTCCTTATCGGAACAGGCTTTAATGGAGTTTTTAAGGAAATACCCTATGCCCAAAGAAGTTAAAATTATGTTACCAAACGAAAACCAAAGTATCTTTGATGCCCCTGCTGGATATGTTGGGTTGTATGTTCATGCTTTTACGGAATCCAACTTTAGGATTCCTATTCATCCACTAATCTTAGAATTTTTACAGTATTATCAAGTACATATCTCTAGGTTGAACCCGTTTGGCCTGGCTAAACTAACCACCTACATTGTTGTATGCAAAGCTTATGGCTATGAACCCACGCTTAACGTGCTTAGAGGTTTTACCAACCTTTGCCCTGGTGGTGATTGGTTAACTTTAGGCAAAAGAAGTGAACCTGATGTTCCCTGTTTAATAACGAAACCTTTTGCCAACATAAGAAAATGGAAAGGTTTGTTTTTCTATGTGCAAGACACTATCATACCTCCCAAGTATCCAGCGTTGCTAGACAAAGACTTTCGTTTTGACGAGAAACGTTTTGATGATCCTTTGCCACACTTCGTCAGAAGCTATCCCCTTTACCAACGTCTTGAACGTCACCCATTTGACGTGCAAACTTTTCCTGAGCCGATACTGTTTATGGCGGGGATTGTAGATCATTGGGAAGGCTCTCCGCTGGAACCTGCTATAATCTGCAATGGGAAAAGTATGCGTATACCTATTAAAATAAAGTAAATTACTTATCTGATGATATTTATCTCTTCTCGTTGTATCTCTGTAGGGATGGCATTCAGGAACTTCGTCGTGGCTCGTGGTGTTAGAGAAGTTAGTTTTGTCCCCAAAGAGCCAGAAGAAACAAGCTATGAGGTAGGTTCTCCATCTATGTCAATTGAGAATGACAAAACCCCGCCGTTTGTGGAAACTGTTGCAGATTCTGATGACCCCCTTATCAAGGAATTTCAAGCGAGGCTCGCAAGGTCTTCCGGTGTTTCAAGCAAGAGAAGTAGTAGAGCAAAGGCTGTCATGTCTGTAAGGAGTCCTCCAAAGAGGAAATTAGCCCTTCCCAGCCTTCCTACGAGAGGTGTGAAAGCCAAAGGATCACACTCTAAAACTTTTATACCCGCTCCTCTAACGATCCCTTGTGATCCTACTCCAAGTAAGCTAGCATCTTTCATGCGTATCGAAAGCCATTCGCCATATAACTTGTGTTCTATGCTTTTTCAGGCCTTCCCGATGTTGTGGAACTTCCTACTGCACATGCCTGTCGACAATTGGTTGACAAAATGACGCCTACCAGCTGGAAAGGAGTTTTGAATAACATGTCTATTGAAGAACTCTGCGATTTTCACTCCAAAAGTTACGCTAGGCAGGTTGTTTTGGATAATCATCTTAATTCGCGAACAAGGGAATTAATGCAAACGTTGTTGGATGCGAGGGTAAAAATGGATGCTATTTTATCTAAAGAAAAAGCTAAGGATCAGGGATATGATAAGTTGGAGGCTAAGTGTAAAGAGGTGATGGAGGACTTTGAGAAGAATCCCTTCGTACGAGATATGCGGGTCAAAATTAACAGACTCGAAATCCAACTGAAAGAATCCCAGGAGAGGTGTAATAAATTGAAGGTTGAGGAGTCCAAAGTTTCCATCTATAGAGCCCAAATTGCCGCGCTTGAGTCTAAATGTACAAGCTTGGAGGTTGAAAGGTCTAGGCTAGCTGAGCAGGAGAGTAACGTGGTTGATAAACTCCATGATCTTGAATCCCAGCTGCAAATCTTGGAGAGGGACCGAGCTGGGGTAGTTTCAAGAGTTGTTCCTCATGTTGCTATGGAATTATATCGTAGCGATGAGGTAGGGGAAGTTATTGGGAGGCTTGTGAACGCAGCCATCTTCTACGGAACGTGCACCGCCTTGGAAGAAGTTGCCAAAACAAAGAAACCCGTTGTTCTGTCGGAGGTGTCTTACTATCGCCCCAATTCGGAGCGAGAGTTTGATGAAGCTGGTGATGCTTTTATTTCAACAAAGTTCCCATATCTTTCCGAAGTGACCAAAGATCCATTGGCTTCAATTGAGGAGCTGTTGGCAAAGAAGCCTATGAAGATCCAACCTTCATCTTCAACAAGGAAATCCAACTCTGCTCTACCTTGAAATGGTCCCCACCATGCTATAATTTTATCTTTTATTTCTGTTTGAACAATTTATCTTTTGTGTCGCTGGGCTTCGACCAGTAACTTTAGACAATCGTCCTTTTTGTGACTAAGACTTCGCGTAGCCTTTGTTCGTCATAATTTAGTGGAATATGTCCCACTCTTTTTGTCATGTTTATCTTCTCTTACGCTTACTTCAAGAGCGTACACATACAACCTAAGGTTATAACCTTATTGCGTGTATTTTGGACCAAGATTTTAAGCAATCGTATAATTTGATTGCGACAGAGGGTCGCGACCCACTCCGCCTTTATCCTTAAGTAGCAAAGGGCTTTTAATACCCTGAGACTTCATAGGAAAGTTAATGTGAATTATACTGGATGTTACATATATACAAGGCTTGTGCCTTGCCACATCCTTCGACATTGAAACTTTTACACTACTTGGCTGGACAAATCTTTGTTGTAAAGAACGAAACAAGAGATTTGAGGGAAATGCGTTATATCATTAATTGGGTAGGGAGGATTACATCATTTTAAGAAATGAATACTAGGACACCTACCATTAATGCTTCTTTCCCCGAATGAGAAGAATGCGTTACATGAAATTTGAAAAACAAGATGAGTAGTAAGTTTTATATGTAAAACTTACGAAGGTTAGTACCGTTCCAAGTTCTATCCATGACTTCCCCTTTAAGCGTTGCGAGCTTGTACGCGCCATTGCCGTAGGCTTCTGATATGACGTAGGGTCCTTCCCACGTTGGCCCTAGTTTTCCTTCGTATTCAGCTTTGCTTGCGCTATTCAGACGAAGGACATAGTCACCTAGCTTGAGTGTGGAAGGTCGAACTCGGCTGTTATAGTACTTTTCAATCTTCTGTTTGTGGGCAGCCTCCCTGATCGAAGCTATTTCTCTTCTTTCTTCCAGAAGATCAAGATTTTCTCGAACCTTTTCATTATTTGTCCATTCTTCATAGTTCACGATGCGTTCCGTTTCGATGCTTATTTCAGAGGGTATAACAGCTTCCGTTCCATAGGTGAGGCTAAAAGGAGTCTCCCCGTGGCTTGACTTAGGGTGCGTCCTATGTGCCCACAAAACTTGGGGCAACTCGTCTACCCACCCATGATGGCTTCGTCCCAATCTCTTTTCGATTCCTTCTATGATATCCCGGTTCGTAACTTCTACTTGCCCATTACCTTGGGGATGATAAACGGAAGTGAATGACTGTTTGATCTTAAGACCTTTGCAGAAGGTTGGGAACACCCCTTCGGCAAACTGCTTTCCATTGTCGGAGATGATAATGTGAGGTACACCGAAACGACAGATTATGTGTTCCCATACGAATTTCTCCATATGTCTTCCTGTCACTGATGCCAAGGGCTTCGCTTCAACCCATTTGGTAAAGTAGTCTATGGCTACAACCAAAAACTTTACTCCCCCTGGAGCAACTGGAAGGGGTCCGACTATGTCAATTCCCCATTGGCAGAAAGGCCATGCTGATGTAACGGAGGTCATGTCTTGCTTAGGCATTCTTGGGACCTTGGAATGGATCTGACATGCTTCACACTTTTGTATTATTTCCATGGCATCCCTGTGCATGGATGGCCAATAATACCCGAGTTTCATTACTTTTGAGACAACGGAGCGAGGGCCTGTATGTAACCCGCAAGAGCCTTCGTGAACTTCATATATGATATTCGAAGCCTGCTTTGGCCCCACACAACGAAGCCACGGTGATAAGAAGGATTTCCTGTATAGATTATCCCCAATAAGTCTATATTGGGGAGCCTTTATACGGACCTTTCGAGCTAGTTTAGGGTCTTCTGGCAAGATGCCGCTGATCAAGTACTCCCTAATTGGAGTCATCCAGTTGGTGCCCTCCTCAGTTACAATGTCTGAAACTTCGCCCTGTTCGATCGACCTATCAGCCAATACTTCTACCAGAACCTCCTTTGTTAAATGAGCGAACGCCATTGACGCCAATTTGCTTAAGGCATCTGCTTTCTTGTTCTGATTTCTGCGGACATGTACTATATTATAGGTTTCGAAACCTTGGAGAAGTTCCTTAGCCTTTTCCAGATACTGTTTGATGGTGGGCTGTCTTGCTTCATAGGAGCCCTTGACTTGATTGGCGACTAGTTGGGAATCTACGAAAATGGACAGATTTTGAATTTCCATTTCTTTTGCTAGCTGAAGTCCCGCTAGCAGAGCTTCGTATTCGGCTTCGTTGTTGGTGGCTTCGAACTCAAATCGGAGTGCATAAGTATACTCTTTTCCTTCCGGGCTGACCAACATTAAACCTGCTCCCGAACCATCGGAACTTGAGGCTCCATCTGTGTACAGCTTCCATCCTTCGATCGTCTTCGAAGGCTGTCGCTTAGGGACCTCCTTGTCTTGGCTAGGTCCGGAGGGCGTTTCTGCTAGGAAATCCGCCAGTACCTGGCCCTTGACGGAATTTTGACCTTTATATTCTATTTCATGCTCTCCCAATTCAATGGCCCATTTGGCTACCCTTCCTGATTTCTCGGGTTTCGACAATATCTGTCTGATAGGCTTATCAGTCAAGACTGTAATGGGATGAGCCTGAAAGTATCTTCGAAGGCGTCTTGCAGCGTAAACCAAAGCAAGGATTAGCTTTTCCAACTCCGGGTAGTTTAGCTCAGCTCCTTGTAGAACCCTGCTAACAAAGTATATTGGGACTTGTTTCTTTTCCCTTTCGGCTAAAAGCACCGCGCTGATGCTTTCGAAGGAAGCCGCAATGTATATGAACAACACTTCGCCTTTGATTGGGGCCGTCAGTGTTGGTAAGATTTCTATGAATTCTTTTAGCTTTTCGAAAGCTGCTTCCGCCTCGCAACTCCATTGGAAAGTCTTCTTATCTGTGCACCCTTTGAGTGTTTTGAAGAATGGTAAAGAACGATCTGCCCCTTTTGAAAGGAACCTGCTGAGTGCCGCAAGCTTCCCATTGAGGCTTTGGACTTCCTTTAATGACTTTGGAGCCTGAAGATCAGTGATGGCTTTAACTTTCGAAGGATTGGCTTTAATCCCTTGCTTCGTTATCAAATGCCCCAAGAACTTCCCTTCCTCCATGCCAAAGGAACACTTTTTGGGGTTAAGTTTCATGTTGATTGCCCGTAATTGATCGAAGGTTTCTTGAATGTCAGAGAGGAGGTCCTCCTCAGTTCTGCTTTTGATTACCATGTCATCGACGTAGGCTTCCAAGTTCCTTCCAATTTGCTTATGGAAGGCCTTGTCTACTAATCGTTGATAAGTAGCCCCTGCGTTCTTTAAGCCGAAGGGCATCTTCTTGTAACAATAGACACCCTTTCCTGTGTAAAAGGCTGTTTTCTCTTCATCCTCTTTTGCCATTTGTATTTGGTGATACCCTTTGTAGGCATCAAGAAAGCATTTCAAACGGAATCCTGAAAGGGATTCGACCTTCCAATCAATTTCTGGTAGAGGGTAGCAGTCCTTCGGGCAGGCTTTGTTGATGTCGGTGAAGTCAACACACATACGCCACCCTCCATCGCTTTTCTTTACCATTACTGGGTTAGCAACCCAGGTTTGGTATTTTACTTCTCTGAGGATTCCAGCTTGTACAAGCTCGTCTACCTCTTTACAGGCGGCTGCACTTCTTTCTGGTGCTAGGCTTCGTCGTTTTTGCTTAATTGGTTCAATGTGCTTGAACTCGTTAAGCTTATGTTCTGTACCGAAAGGCTTGCCATCGATCATGAGAGTCCTAGGAACCCCGGTCATATCTGAATACGTCCATGCGAATACGTCTTTGTTGGCTTTGAGAAGCTTCTCCAAGTTTGCTTTGAAGTTAGTAGGGAGTTGCTTTCCGATTACCACCGTTTGCTCTGGATAGAGCTCATTCACTATGATACGTTCTTCGGCGTCTGTACAGCTTAGGATAACCTTCGGAGGCTCCTCCGGATTTTCTTTAATCTTTTTAAGGTTATCTCCCGTATGTTCTGGATTGTAAGTGGAGAAGACGGTGCCTATCCCATATGGTGTATGGAATTTTACCGCTGCATGTATGGTAGAGACTACGATTCCCATTTTTTGCATTGCGGTCCTTCCTATCAGCAAATTGTAAGGAGAGCTGGACCTTACGATAGCGAACATGAGGGTTTCTGTCCTTGTGAGCTTGCCTTCTCCAATCGTTATTTCCAACGGAACTTCTCCCAGAGGCCATAAGTGCTCGCCAGAAAACCCTACCAAAGGTATCTTCGAATCAATTCGTTGTGACCTGATTGTGGAATTGAGCTTGAGGAAACAGTGCTCGTAGATGACTTCGCAGGAGCTTCCGCAGTCCATATAGGCTCTATTCACTTCCCGGTTGGAAATGAGGACTTTGATTACGACCGGATTATTTGAAGGGATTTGACCTGCGAGAGGAGGAAAAGTCATCTCCCCAACTCCGTTGCCCTCTGTTACCTTTCTTTTCAAGCTGGCTTCGCCCCATCGGACCATGAGTATGGGGGCTTCGGGAGGAGTGGTGTCGATTGTCTCTTCCTTTTCCTTCTTTATACCTTTAATCAAATGTGCTAATTGCCCGGACTTCACAGCTTCCTCTATCTGTTTCTTCAGCTCTCTACAACTGTTTGTGTCGTGACCATAATTTTCGTGGAAGTGACAGTACTTGCTGGTATCCCTGTTCTTTGCTTTACTTGTCATACGGGGAGGCGTTTCGAAGGCTTTGGCTACCCTCTCCGTAGCAAGTATTTCCTTTGGAGACTTCGTTAGGCTGCTCAACAAACCCTGGTTGGGGACTTTGTTGTAAGGAGAGAATCTATCTCTGTTCTTGTTCTTGTTTTTGTACCTTTCCCACGTGGAATGCTTCGAAAACTTGTTGTTGCTATTCTTATCTATCGGAGCCCCATTAGTGGATACCTCTTTGGCTTCGATCCAAGTGTACGTCTTCTCGGTTAGGCCCTTGTAAGTTGTCGGAAGGTCGGTGGATAAGAATTCCACCAAACTCCGATTCCGAAGGCCATGTACGAAACCAGAAATACGCTGATCTTCATGAAGACCCAAAATTTGCAAAGTCTCATTGGTGTACCTAGTAACGAAAGCCCTGGTGCTTTCATTTTCTTTTTGTTTGATGTTGTGCGCCGTTAAATGAGTCCTTGTGAATTTCTTTTGCTGACTGAAGTGTGACCGGAACTTAGCCTTGAGATCATCAAGATTGACAATGCTGCCGGGCTTTTGCCCATTCCACCAAATACGAGCAGAATCCCGAAGGGTGTATGTAAACATGTGACAGGCCACCGGCATAACCCACTTTTGCATTTTGATAGCCCCTTCGAACAAGTGTAAGAAATTGTCCGGATCCCCTTTCCCATCATAAGTCCCGACATGTGAAGGCATTTTCAAACCATCAGGCAATGGGTAATCTTCTATCCATCTAACGAAGGGTGTAGCTGAACCCATAGGGTCTGAATATAGACAATTATAAGGAGGTGCATACATGGGGACTGTGTTGTATGGATTAATGTTTGGGGGCATTCCCATAGGAGTTTGGCCTGGGTAGGACTGATAAGGTGTGTTCATGGCAAACGGGTAACTGTTTTCCATGGCGTATGGAGGGTACGCCATAGGGTGGCCGAAGGGCCTGCTCCCATAATTTTGAGGGAAGCTTGGGTTATTAGGTTGTCCATTCACGGGAGGATATAAATTTTGAGGATAAGACTGAGTTTGGAACGGGGGGTACATACCATTGGGAGGAAGATTTCCTCCCATATTGATTGTAGACGGATTGCCTTCTACGCCTGACGCGTGAGAAGGCTGCACCGGAACCATGGCTTCAGTTCTCCCAAGATGAGCGGCTAGTAATGGAGGTAAAGTCATCCCCCTTTCTTCCCTAAGCTGACTCCTACCATTAGAGCCTTCAGCAACCGCACCTTCTCGTCTGGTCGGAGCCCTCTCTGGGACTCCTTCGAAACCAACAGACCTTTTGCTTAGCCTTCGGCCAACTGGAGAACCAATCCTTAAGGCAGATAGGGTTGGTCCTTGGGTCGGAGGCCTAGGTTCCATCTCCATTTCCTCATCATACTCTTCACTCGAGTATTCCAACTCCTTTCGTATCTCAGCATTTCTGACTTGCCTGTTGCGAGCCCTTAAAAGGGTTTCTAACACTTCATGGTTGGCTTCGACAAAGGCTGGGCTAATGACAGGTTCTGGGTTGGCTGATGTCGAAGCATGATTGTTGGCCGTGATTTCTGGGTGAGAACGTGTTGTGAAAGTGGAGGCGGTTATTGGGGGAAGGTTGTTAGGGTCGTCGACTGGTATTGGTGTTAAGGTAGAGAAGCCCGGCGGGGGAGTATCTTCTCTCCCTTGATCCATGCCGGAATAATAGTGAAATTGGTTGGTAGGTTAAAAGCTCGGAATTAACGAGACCAATTGTAGCGGTCCCACGGATGGCGCCACTGATTGAACAAATATTCGTCAACCAAGCCTTCGATGGTGATCAAAGGAATAATGGGGTGTTGAGATTGCGCCAAGCTTGTTCTTAACCTGAAAATAAGAAATACAAAGACACTACGTTAAGTGATTGCGCAGGGGTTGGACCCTGCGAACCACCTCCGGCGTGCGAGTAAGTATGTGTAATAGTAATGTAGGTCGTAAATTTAGAGAGTGAGGTTAACTCGAAATTACTTACATTGTTCTTGGCCCGAATATGCTATTTATAGGTGAGAAATAGGACATAGTGGGCGGTTGCACATAGTTCGGAGATCATGGGGGCGTCCCATGGAAAGTGGTAACCGCTAGGGCTTTGTAGCCCACGATCTCTGTTTTGGCGGGAAGCCAAAGGATAGAGGAGACGTGGGTTTGACCAGGTCTGGATGATCCTTCGTGTTAGTCCCTTCGTCAGGAATACCCCGAAGGGCTTAGGGCTTCGATTGGCGGATTCCCACATGGTAACCATTCGCAGGCGAATGGTTTTACGCCAATGAAACGTATTAGAAGGTTAACCTGGGCCTCCGAAGGGAGGGCTTTCTACAGGCTCGAAGGGGAGTCCTTCGACCCGTTAGGAGGGTACATCATCACCGACCATGCACCGAGACACCAGGGAAGTGATTCAAAAATGTGATTCTTGTCAGATACATGCACCCATACCGAGACTCCCGAAAACCGTACTCACTTCAATAATGGCCCCATGGCCCTTTTATCAGTGGGGCATGGACGTGCTGGGCCCCCTGCCAGAGGCTCCGGGAAAAATCAAGTTTGTTATTGTGGCCATCGACTACTTTACTAAATGGATGGAAGCCAAGCCATTGGTTCGTACGACCGGGAAAGAAGTAAAGAAGTTTGTCTGGGAGAACATAGTATGCAGGTTCGGTTTGCCCAGGGTGATTATCACGGACAATGGAAGCAATTTCATTCACGACCCTTTCAAAAGTTGGTGTGAGCGCCTGAATATAACCCAGATAAACACTGCCGTAGCCCATGCTCAGGCCAACGGATTGGTAGAAAGAGCAAACAAGAGTTTGATGAAGGGGTTCAAGTCAAGGCTAGGTAGGGAAAGAGCCGGATGGGTGGATGAACTGCCGAATGTCCTGTGGGCACATCGCACGTCTTTGAAAACGAGCAACGGAGAAACACCATTCAGCCTTACGTATGGTAGCGAAGCAGTCATACCGGCAGAAATAGGGATGCCAACCTTTCGGACCATGATGACCAATGAAAAAGAAAATGACGAGGGGATCTGTTTGAACCTCGACCTCCTACAGGAACGAAGGGAGATGGCTGCGATACGAAAGGCAAAGTACAAGAAGAAGGTGGAACAATATTACAACCGAAGGGTTCGTGCCGAATCATTTAAGGTAGGTGATTTTGTGTACCGAAGGAATGAAGCAAGCAGGGTTGAGAATCAGGGAAAGTTAGGACCCAATTGGGAGGGACCCTACCGGGTCGTGGAAGCATATCAGACTGGATCTTACAAGCTAGAGACAATGGAAGAAAAGGAAGTGCCACGAACTTGGCATGCTGTCAACCTTAGAAAATGTTTTTTGTAAATGACTTAAATATGCCTAATGTAAACATCCGAAAGGAGTTGTTTGACTATTTTTAATGACAAAGTGCAGTTATCCCACAGTTGGAGGGAAACGATTCATGTTATGCATTGAACTCTCGTATCATTTGTTGTTTTCTGGACATAATTAGAAAATGGCCCCCCCGAGAGGTTCACGCCCTCCAGGGAGTGTGTGGTCAATGTCCAAAGATGGTTGATACCCAAAAAGGGGTTGCCATAATCCTGGCGGAAAGGCTGAACCATTTGTTGTATTTCGAACATAAGTAGAAAGTGGTCCCTCCGAGAGGTTCGTGCCCTCCGGAGATTAGTGATCAATGTTCATTGTTTTCTGGATATAATTAGAAAATGGCCCCCCGAGAGGTTCACGCCCTCCGGGGAGTGTGAGGTCAATGTCCAAAGATGGTTGATACCCAAAAAGGGGTTGCCATAACCCTGGCGGAAAGGCTGAACCATTTGTTGTATTTCGAACATAAGTAGAAAGTGGTCCCTCTGAGAGGTTCGTGCCCTCCGGAGATTAGTGATCAATGTTCATTGTTTTCTGGACATAATTAGAAAATGGCCCCCCCGAGAGGTTCACGCCCTCCAGGGAGTGTGTGGTCAATGTCCAAAAATGGTTGATACCCAAAAAGGGGTTGCCATAATCCTGGCGGAAAGGCTGAACCATTTGTTGTATTTCGAACATAAGTAGAAAGTGGTCCCTCCGAGAGGTTCGTGCCCTCCGGAGATTAGTGATCAATGTTCATTGTTTTCTGGACATAATTAGAAAATGCCCCCCCCCCCCGAGAGGTTCACTCCCTCCGGGGAGTGTGTGGTCAATGTCCAAAGATGGTTGATACCCAAAAAGGGGTTGCCATGGCAAAAAGGCCGAGCGACACTCAAAAAGGGGCGGCCACATAATCATTTATTGCCTTTTGATTGAACAAATAATTGCACAACCAAGCCTTCGATGGTGATCAAAGGAATAATGGGGTGTTGAGATTGCGCCAAGCTTGTTCTTAACCTGAAAATAAGAAATACCGAAACACTACGTTAAGTGATTGCACAGGGGTTGGACCCTGCGAACCACCTCCGGTGTGCGAGTAAGTATGTGTAATCGTTTGAGTAGGTTGTAAATGACATGAGTGAAGTTAACTTACATTGTTCATGCCCGACTACGCTATTTATAAGGGAGAAATAGGACATAGTGGGCGGTTGCACATTGTTCGGAGATCATGGGGGCGTCCCATGATTTTGTGGTAACCGCTAGGGCTTTGTAGCCCACGATCTCTGTTTTGGCGGGAAAGCCAAAGGGAAGAGGAGAAGTGGGTTTGACCAGGTCGTCATGGTTCTCCATTGTAGTTCCTTCGGGAGGAATACCCCGAAGGGCTTAGGGCTTCGATTGGCGGATTCCCACATGGTAACCAGCTCGCAGGCGAATGGTTTTACGCCAATGAAACGTGTTAAGAGATTAACCTGGGCCTCCGAAGGGAGGGCTTTCTACAGGCTCGAAGGGGAGTCCTTCGACTCGTTAGGAGGGTACATCATCAAGCCCCCCAGTCGAAAGTGATGTATACGTACGAGTATAGATTGCATTCGACTGAAAAAACAAATTACATGCTAGTCCTTCCATCACAAAGTCGTACGAGTAGGGGATAAATGCTTAAACAACCTTGCGCAATAAATGCGGCCAATAAATATGCAACTACCATATCCTAGCTACATCAGCTAGAATGTCGGTACCCACAAACTTATTTTCAAAATTCAAAAGCAAATTGGAATCCGTGTCAAACTCATACTATGACTACACGTGGATGGCTAGGATGAAACAACTAAAAATATACATAAACCCTTTATGATTCCCACTGATCGTATTGTTTTACTTTGCCCCAAAGTACACATACACAGTACTTGTGCTTCGTGCTTCTGCTAAGATTAAAGGTAATTATCCTTCCTTAGTCTCATTATTTCGAATACAAGATGAGTATGGCGGCAAAAAGGACCATTAGGCAACAAAAGTGTATCCTATCAGAACAGGATTTGGCGGATTTTCTTGAAAAGTATCCCATACCTAAGAAGTATAAATTGATACTCCCAAACGAAACCCAAAGTATTTTTGATGCCCCCGCTGGGTATGTTGGGTTATATGTTCATGCTTTTACAGAATCCAACTTTAGGATTCCTATTCACCCGCTGATCTTAGAATTTTTACAGTATTATCAAGTACACATTTCCAGGTTGAACCCCTTTGGCTTAGCGAAGCTAACCACCTACATTGTAGTATGTAAAGCTTATGGTTATAAGCCCACGCTTAACGTGCTTAGAGGCTTTATCAACCTTTGCCCTGGTGGTGATTGGTTAACCTTAGGTAAAAGAAGTGAACCTGATGTCCCTTGTTTAATAACAAAACCCTTTGCCAATATAAGAAAATGGAAAGGTCTGTTTTTCTACGTGCAAGATACGATTATACCTCCCAATTATCCAGCGTTACTGGATAAAGACAATCGTTTTGACGAGAAACGCTTTGATGATCCTTTGCCGCACTTCGTAAGAAGCTATCCCCTCTATCAACGTCTTGAACGTCACCCATTTGATGTGCAAACGTTTCCTGAGCCAATATTATTTCTGGCGAGCATTATAGATCATTGGGAAGGTTCTCCCTTGGAGCCTGAGATAATCTGCAATGGGAAAAGTATGTATGTACTTATTCAAATAAATTAATGACTTATCTGATGGTATTTATCTCATTCCTTTTTTCTGTAGGGATGGCCTTCAGAAACTTCGTTGTAGCCCGTGGTACTAGGAGCTTAGTTTTGTCCCCAAAGAGCCAAATAATGTGATCCATGAAGTAGGTTCTCCGTCGACATCAATAAATAATGACGAGACTCCGCATTTTGTGGAGACTGTAGCAGACTCCGATGATCCCCTCATCAAGGAATTCCAAACAAGGCTCGGAAGGTCCTCCGGTCTTTCAAATAGGAAGAAAAGTAAGAAAGCAAAAGTTGCTATGTCTGTGAAGACTCCTCCGAAGAGGAAATTATCCCTTCCTACTCCTCCGACAAGAATGGTGAAGCCCAAAGGCTCTCATTCGAAAACCTTTATACCTACTCCTCTGACGATTCCTGAGGATGATACTCCTGGTAAGTTATCATGCATGCGTAAAAAGTACCCTTCCTTATATAACTTGTGCCTCTGTCTTTCGCAGGTCTTCCCGATGTTAACGAACTACCCAATTCAACTGCGTGCCGCCACTTGGTTGAAAAAATGACACCTGCTAAATGGAAGGACATCTTGGATAACATGTCTATGGAAGAGCTTTGCAACTTTCATTCTAAAAGTTATGCTAGACAGGCTGTTTTGGATAATCATTTGAATTCAAGGACAAGGGAGTTGGTGCAAACGGTGTTGAATGTGAGAGTTAAAATGGATGCTATCTTAGCCAAACAAAAACCTAGGGATCATGAATATGATGAATTGGAGGCTAAGTACAAAGAAGTGATGGAGAACTTCGAGAAGAATCCTTTTGTTCAAGATATGCGAGCCAAGATTGACAGGCTCGAAGGGCAATTGAAGGAATCCCAAGAAAGGTGTGATAGGTTGAAGGTTGAGGAGTCTAAGGTGTCCATCTATAGAGCCCAAATTGAGATGCTTGAGTCCAAATGTGCAAGTCTGGAAGCCGAAAAGTCTAGGCTGATTGAGCAGGAGGCCAAGCTTTGCGAGGAGGTCGATAGTCTGAAGTTCCAGTGTCGAAGCTTGAAGAAAGACCGAGCTGAGGTAGTTGCGAAGGTTGTTCCTCATGTGGCAATGGAGTTGCATCGTAGTGATGAGGTGGGGGAAGCTATTGGAAAACTGGTGAACGCACCATCTTTTATGTACCTGTTCCTTAGAAGAATTGCTCAGTCAAGGAAGCCTGTGGTTTTGTCGGAGTACATACTATCGCCTGATCTGAGAAAGAATTTGAGAGGCTGCAATGTGTTACGTCAACATGAGTCCTTTCCTGGCTAGGTAACCAAGATCCATTGGCTCCAAAAGGAACTTCTGGCGAAGAAGCTTGAAGGATCCATCCTTCGCCTCAACAAAGAAATCCACTTGCTAACCTTGAATGTTTTCCAACATGTAGTTTGTTTGATACAATTTTCTTTGTGTCCTGTTAGAACATATTAATACTTTCGTGCTGCAAGACTTCGACCCATAACTTTGACAATTGTCCCTTTTTGTGTTATGATGGCTAAGACTGTACGTGTCCTTTATTTATGCTAATTGTGTGTGATTGTCCCACTTTTAATTGTCATTTTCTTTCCTACGCTCATTTCAAGAACTAAACATACAACTAAGGTTTATTTAAACTTATTGTAGTGAATTTGACCAAGATTTTTAAGCAATCGTTAATTATATTTGACTGCGACATGAGGGGTCGCGACTCACTCCGTCTTTATCCTTAAGTTGCAGAGGGCTTTTAATACCCTAAGACTTCATAGGAAAGTTAATGTGAATTGTAATGGATGTTATTTATACACAAGGCATGTGCCTTGCTACATCCTTCGACATTGAAACTTTTATACTACTTGGCTGGACAAATCTTTGTTGTAAAGAACGAAACAAGAGATTTGAGGGAAATGCGTTATATCATTAATTGGGTAGGGAGGATTACATCATTTTAAGAAATGAATACTAAGACACCTACCATTAATGCTTCTTTCCCCAGATGAGAAGAATGCGTTACATGAAATTGTAAAAACAAACTGAGTGTTTTTTTTGTAGTAAGTTTTAGATGTAAAACTTACGAAGGTTAGTACCGTTCCAAGTTCTATCCATGACCTCTCCTTTAAGCGTTGCGAGCTTGTATGCACCGTTGCCATAGGCTTCCGATATAACGTATGGTCCTTCCCATGTTGGCCTTAGTTTTCCTTCGTATTCGGCCTTGCTTACACTGTTCAAACGAAGGACATATTCACCTGGCTTGAACGTGGAGGGTCGAACTCAGATGTTATAGTACTTTTCAATCTTCTGTTTGTGGGTAGCCTCCCTGATTGAAGCTATTTCTCGTCTTTTGTAACACCCTGACCCGACAAGGGTAAAGATGTCACAACGATGGTTCCATATCAGAACAAACACAAGCATTTGACATTATTAATACAATAGAATTCAATGGTTACAAAGGAAATATGAAACTACAAGGTTACAATAAAAAAGTTTCTAAGTCTAACTATAATTTCTTCTAATACTCTTCCATAGCTAGTCGGGCCTTCTATATCCATGGTACTCTCCGCTCATACCCAGCATCCAAACTAAAACCTGCCGCGGGAAAAAGAAACGCGGCTGAGCTACGAAAGCTCAGTGAACAGATATAACGATACAAAGTAGTAATAAGGGATGGTGAAATACTGAAATGGCACAAAGTGTAACAAGAGTAGAAAGGACAATGGAAAAGGTTATCAAGAAATGGTTACAATGGCTCAGTGTAAAGGAAACCAAAACCCACCACCAGCCCAAGTCGAATCAGGTCAAGTCCAGTATCAAGTCATAGGGTAACATAAATAGTAATCCACCACGAGCCCAGAAACAGTACATATCATATCAAATCACATATCAGGGTGTATGGAGGGGTGACCTCAGCATACCAGGTACAGGGTGAGGGGATACCTCCAGGGGTTGGAGTCATGAGCTCCCAGGATGTGAAAGACGTGTATCGCACACACCATCAGTCACCAAGATAATACAAGTAATACAAACAAATCAGGTCAGGTCTAGGATGCATCCATACGCCCCAATAGGCCACAGGGTCTTCCTCTACGTAACAAGTATAAATCAGGTCAGGGACGGGACAGGTCATCACTCTCCTGCCCTAGAGTCATGTCACCGGTGCATCAATGACATGGACATGAAACCCTCATGCCTAGTGGGTGGCTCGTAGTCTCAAACTGTGGGTCAAGGTCAAGTATCAAGTCTCAGGTGTCAAGCATCAGATATCAAGAGTCAGGTATCAAGTGTCAGGTTTTATATCAAGTTTCATATCAGATTTCATATCAGGGTTCATATCAGGGTTCAAGACAGGAGATCAATGCAGGGGTTCACTATCAGGAGGTCAATGTCGGAAAAGTCAAATACCAGAAGGTTCATGTCAATTTATTAAAAAGTAATCCTGATGAAGCGAAAAGTGTACCGCTTTTAAGGGTCATTTAAGCCCTAAATCGTATTTATTTGATCAAATATTGCCCTAAATCGTTCCTTTTGTCATTTTAGGTACTTTTGAGGAGAAATCTGGAAAAGGAGGCATTTTGGACGTTTTTGGAGTATAAAAGTGAAGAAAACGACAAAGTCTCAAAATCATGCTGGAAGTTACCTTTGACGGCGTCAGGATTATGCCTGGACGGCGTCATGGCTTGGCAAAAGTGGTGGATGTGAAATTTACTCATGATAAGCCAGTGAAAATTGCATGGGAATTCTGACGGCGTCACCCTTTAATTTGATCAAGGTCGTCACGTTATAATTTAAAGAGGGACGGCGTCACGTTCATAGTATGAGGGCGTCAAGCCTTGATAGGCCAGAACGGATTTTGGAGAGCTAAAGAGGGACGGCGTCAAGAAGGTCATCCGGGAACCCTAAAAGCGGCGAGGTGACGGCATCACACTCCATAACGTGACGCCGTCAGATCTAAAAATCTATATATAGTTTTGCAATTCTTTGTCATTAGTGTGGAACTTATTGGGGAACTTTGTGTGTGAAAACCCTAGGACGAATTTGGCAGCTCTTTCAAGGCTTTTTGCCTTGAGATCTTCCATGTTACATTGAAGATAAGTTATCAATTAATCATTCAATATGTTTATGTGTTGTTTGATTTTATCTTATTCTTGTCTTTTGTTTAACATGTTAGGCTAGATTTATCTTGTGTTTGCTTAGATCTAATGAAACCTAGCTATTGATTATTGGTTATTAGTGTGTTATTAGTTGTATTGGATGATTGTTTATCTATGTTAGGCTTAAGAAAACTGGCTAACTTCCTATTCGGTAACTTGCTTGAACGTCTTAAGAAACATGAACCAATGCATACTAAAGGTTTTTCTGGTTGTATTTAATGCACAAGCGAATTCTAGTGATCCCATGTTAGGAGCTTCCTAGCCGGCTCGACATAGGAGTGAAGTAGGAGCTTGTAGAGTTGGGGAAGTACGTACGCCACCCCACGAATGGTATTAAGGAATACACCCGTCATCCACGCAACTAATACACACTAATCAACCGGTAAAAGATAGTTAGGGAGTAAGGAAATCTAAGTAAACACATTTCCCTCCACATAAGTTTTCACCAACATTTTCATTTTTGTTATTTTATTTTATTTGCATTCGTAGTAATTTGGGTTAGTTGACTAGCAACTAATTCCGCCCACTCTTTCAAACCCGAGATTTTACTTGATTTCATAAAAATATAAAAACATAAAAAGAATCTTCTCTCACCCTTAGACCTATTAGAGTAATTTTTCATACCTAACGAACACTATTCCCTGTGGAGAACGATCAATCCCCCGTACTTACCACTACACTATACTACATCGGTCAGGTACACTGCCTGGTGGGGTTGTAAGCCTCTTGAGATCCCTCGAGAGGTAAAACCTGTTGTAAGGTTGCAAAACCACGCATCAAGTTTTTGGCGCCGTTGCCGGGGAATAGTTATTGTTTAGGTTGAATTTTTATTTTATAGGTCTACTCACTAGATTCCTTTCTAGTGAGATTTTTATTTTATTTTTCTAGGTTTTCTTTAGTCTATCTACTTTCTTTGTGTGTTTGTTCGTAATTGGTTCGTCACTATGGATAGGGAGATTAAGGCATTCAATGAGCTTAATGAGTTAATTGATAGAGAGAAGAGACTCGCCCGCCTTAGCACGAGTAGTGAGATTGAGCTTAGAGATGACTTAAGGTTAGTTCACAATTCCTCACCAATTCTAGAAGGATTAAGTCACCATAAGTTTATCTTTAAATGTCCTTGCCCCGCTAAAAATCGTAAGTACCCATGGATTAGAAAGGGGGGTTATTTTAATGTGAAGGTTCCATGCATGATTGGTCACATGTTTAGGGAGCATACCTATATTGATCTCAAGGCACCAATGAATTTCATGTCTAGGCTTTACTATAACTGGATCATGAGCAATGAGCTGAACCCTAGACAAGACCCGTATGACCCCAATTAGGCGAGATAGTTTTAGGAGAACCCTTCATAAGAACGTCCCAAGCAATTTATGATAAGGATGAAGGTAGTGTGACATTCTCCAGCGAAATAGGATGCATCAAGTACCTGATGCCCCATAATGTGTCTCGTTTCTCTAAGTTCGAACCAAAATTTAAGGGCATTAAGGGCTTGGATGTCGATAATATCCCAGCACTCGAGGTTGATAACAATAACCAAGGAAGGGCTAGAGTTAAGTATTCGATGTGTTTGGCCTTAGGTCCGGAATACAAGTGGGATGAAAGAGTGATACAAAGCTTTAAAACCATATTTTTTATGCGAAACGGAAAAACGTAGAACCCGTGACTTTGAGTCTAGCTACAAGACTCGTTAATAAAGAAAAGCGCTTCTTGGGAGGCAACCCAAGCTTTATTTGCTTTATTTGTTTGATTGTTTGTTTATTTAATTTTATTTGTTTCCGTATGCATTTCTTATTCTTTTTGTTTACTGTTCATGTCTCAAATATAAATTGTGAAAATGCTTTATTTTGTTTTTAACTTCGTCTTAACTACATATAAAGGTATTTTGCAAAAGATAAGTGTAAGGGAAATCCAAATTTGTTTTTAAGAACAAGATTGAACATGAACGATAACAATGAGATATAAGCATGCATATTAGTATTTGTTTGAGTCAAATGCTTGTATCGAGTCATAATGATGTTTTGCAGGATTTCCAGGAAGTAAGGTATAGGTTTTTCCAAAATTTTTCCGGAAACGTAACATGAGAATTCTGTCAGATCATTTCTGACGGCGTCAGGAGTTACAACCTGACGGCGTCAGGTTTAATTTTCTGAAAATTTTTGAAAGTTTTGTTTTCATAAAAAGTTTTTATTAAATCTCTAACTTATAATCTCCAGGAATCTGCAAAATTATCATTCCACAAGCATTATATCCTTATATATAGAGTTTATCCCGCCGATGTTATGCAGGTTTTCGTGTTTGTTTTCTCAGGTTTAACAGGTTATTTTGGACAAGGAAATGTTTTGAATCAAGCTTATGGCGATGCATTAGTCATGAAGCTTTTACATTCTCTTTGGAAGAAGATCTAACCATGTTACTTCATTATCCACCGAGCGAATCAGGGGAGTATTTGATTTCATTCTTTTACTTTATTCTTTTACATTTGTTATTTGAACATTGGGGACAATGTTCATCTTAAGTGTAAGGGGGGGGGGGGGGTAAAAGTACGATTTTAGAGAATACAATTGCGCTTGATTTTTGTTTGTTTAATAGTAGATGTGTAATAAAACTGAGATAAATACCTGTTAGGGTAATTTTAGTGCCAAATTTAAAATTTTTTACAACATTTAGGAGTAAAACTTTGATCTTAATGAGCGTCTCACGGATAGGAGTTATATGACTAGCACAAAAACCGTACCACTAAATAAATTTTCCACCCCCAAATATGTGAGGTTCGCCCCTAGAATTGGTAGGAAAAGCATTTTGCTATGATGTGTGTACCGGTAGCACTTAGATTCTAGAACTTGCGTTAGGACCATTCCGAGGCCACAAGTGAGACTACATTCGTGTAGTTAGATTTACTACATGATAAGAGGCATTAGGATTAACCCATTGTTTTACACCTGTGTTTTTGTTATAATTACGTTGGCTACATTGGTCAAGTAATTCTCCCACACCCTTTGCGTTGTACTCATTTTTAGTACACGATACCCCTAGTACACCCCTCAGAGCCTATCTTTTCGTTTCTAACTTTAAGCATTTTACTTAAAAGAAGAATTTGTTACACCCCACTAAAATGTACACCCAAATCGCCTTAGCCTACCTTGTATGCACTCATTTTTAGTGCATTATTGTTACAACATTTGTTTAAACCCAAGTTAATTATCTAATTGATTACATGGTTGCTAAGTCGAGTCATATCCTTGTACATATTGTTTTGGGACGATTGGGACTCATGGGTAAAGTACTAGTGTAATGAAGTAATGGGGAAGAACATCATTTATTACCCCCATATGTGCTAAATATTTTAAAAGTACTCCAAGTGTTTTGATTATCTTAATTCGAGTCATTAGAATAGTAATTTGTAAAGTTATGTAAAAGTTCAAGTGTAAGGGGATGCAACGCCCCTATGATGTATTATTTTGGATGGTAGGGCAAGAGTGTATGCAAAAAAAAAAAAAAAAAAAAAAAAAAAATCGAAAAAATTAAGAAAAATACAAAAAAAAAAATGAGAAAAAGAAAAGTAGAAAAAACTTACGGACTATCATCCCGTTTCATTTTATGTTTATTTTATGTTTTTGTTATTTTGTTTTTAGCTTAAGATTGAGTCGAGTCTTGGCTTAGCAACATTGTATAGTACATGTAATTGATCAAGATCTTTAACTCGCCACCAGTAAAATATCCTTTATCCAACAAAACCGTGTTTTCCTTTTCCCTACACCTAACATTATAACCCATTTAAAAGCCCTCTTTGATAGTTTATCTTAGGTGCTTACGCCTAGTGGAGGAGGTTTTCGATCCTTTCCCAAGCCTATGGTAATCTATTTGCTATGACAGGTAGTGAGAGATATTATCCGTTTTCATTTATGAGATTTATTTTGATGACACTTGAGAGATGTGAGTATCTAAACACTACTTGTGAGGTGCTAGTTTGTAATCTCCGTGCTTATTATGATTAAAGTGGAACGACTATTTGTTGCAATTACTTTTATGTTAGCATTAAATGACCCCTAACTTTTATTTTGATTAGAATAAAAGCGCATTTGCTTGAGAACAAGCAAATCTCAAGTGTAAGGGTATTTGATGAAGCGAAAAGTGTACCGCTTTTAAGGGGTCATTTAAGCCCTAAATCGTATTTATTTGATCAAATATTGCCCTAAATCGTTCCTTTTGTCATTTTAGGTAGTTTTGAGGAGAAATCTGGAAAAGGAGGCATTTTGGACGTTTTTGGAGCATAAAAGTGAAGAAAACGACAAAGTCTCTAAATCATGCTGGAAGTTACCTTTGACGGCGTCAGGATTATGCCTGGACGGCGTCATGGCTTGGCAAAAGTGGTGGATGTGAAATTTACTCATGATAAGCCAGTGAAAATTGCATGGGAATTCTGACGGCGTCACCATTTAATTTGATCAAGGTCGTCACGTTATAATTTAAAGAGGGACGGCGTCACGTTCATAGTCTGAGGGCGTCAAGCCTTGATAGGCCAGAACGGATTTTGGAGAGCTAAAGAGGGACGGCGTCAAGAAGGTCATCCGGGAACCCTAAAAGCGGCGAGGTGACGGCGTCACACTCCATAACGTGACGCCGTCAGATCTAAAAATCTATATATAGTTTTGAAATTCTTTGTCATTAGTGTGGAACTTATTGGGGAACTTTGTGTGTGAAAACCCTAGGACGAATTTGGCAGCTCTTTCAAGGCTTTTTGCCTTGAGATCTTCCATGTTACATTGAAGATAAGTTATCAATTAATCATTCAATATGTTTATGTGTTGTTTGATTTTATCTTGTTCTTGTCTTTTGTTTAACATGTTAGGCTAGATTTATCTTGTGTTTGCTTAGATCTAATGAAACCTAGCTATTGATTATTGGTTATTAGTGTGTTATTAGTTGTATTGGATGATTGTTTATCTATGTTAGGCTTAAGAAAACTGGCTAACTTCCTATTCGGTAACTTGCTTGAACGTCTTAAGAAACATGAACCAATGCGTACTAAAGGTTTTTATGGTTGTATTTAATGCACAAGCGAATTCTAGTGATCCCATGTTAGGAGCTTCCTAGCCGGCTCGACATAGGAGTGAAGTAGGAGCTTGTAGAGTTGGGGAAGTACGTACGCCACCCCACGAATGGTATTAAGGAATACACCCGTCATCCACGCAACTAATACACACTAATCAACCGGTAAAAGATAGTTAGGGAGTAAGGAAATCTAAGTAAACACATTTCCCTCCACATAAGTTTTCACCAACATTTTCATTTTTGTTATTTTATTTTATTTGCATTCGTAGTAATTTGGGTTAGTTGACTAGCAACTAATTCCGCCCACTCTTTCAAACCCGAGATTTTACTTGATTTCATAAAAATATAAAAACATAAAAAGAATCTTCTCTCACCCTTAGACCTATTAGAGTAATTTTTCATACCTAACGAACACTATTCCCTGTGGAGAACGATCAATCCCCCGTACTTACCACTACACTATACTACATCGGTCAGGTACACTGCCTGGTGGGGTTGTAAGCCTCTTGAGATCCCTCGAGAGGTAAAACCTGTTGTAAGGTTGCAAAACCACGCATCAAATCCTTTTAAAATGGTTTTAAAATAATGTGGTCTTTAAATCGGTTTTCATAATGAAAGTCTTTAAAAGCAATTTTCAAAACCTCTTCATATGTAATTTAGAAAAGTAGTTATAAAATCCTATGAACCTTTAAGTATCCCAGGGTCCTAAACATTCAGGTTACCAGGCTATGAACAGGTCCTGTCAAGTATCAAGGAAACATAATAGGGTCCAAGGCAGGGTTCAAAACAAATGATCAAGACAAGAGTTCAAAGCAAAGTTTCAAGTCAAGGTTCACAATACAAGGGGAACATAGCAATGGCTTTGGGAATCCTAAACGAATCAAAATCAGAAGTCAAGAGAAACGAAGGCTCCTTACAAG
The DNA here is from genome assembly GCA_021014915.2 of Artemisia tridentata subsp. tridentata. Classification (NCBI taxonomy): domain Eukaryota; kingdom Viridiplantae; phylum Streptophyta; class Magnoliopsida; order Asterales; family Asteraceae; genus Artemisia; species Artemisia tridentata. Next base: position 355,477,257 of record CP139508.1, on the reverse strand, counting down.
AAGGGCAGAATATCTGTACCTTATTAACCAAGTAAGCAGAATCACAAAACAAACACTGACAGGAAAATCAGTCACTCCCTCTTCAGACCTAGAGGAGTAGAAGATAGAATTACAAGAGGTTCTAAGTTCAGATTACTATTTTTAGTTATCCTTCCATTTTAAGTAGCTTTCCAGATTTAGCAAGTTTCCACTTTAAGTAAGTTTACTCATTTTAAGTGATTCTCCATATTTAGTAACTCTTGTCATTAACATTCCTGTTTAATCAACTTAAAGTATTTAATGATGACCATTTTAGTAGTTTAAGGTTCATAAGGTTATTTTCATACAATTAAGGTCATTATGGTAGTTTTACAAATTTGAGGGTTTATTAAGTAATTAGGATAAGTTTATGGACCATTATGCAATTATCATCAATTTAGGGTATAAAGTGTAAAGTTACAGGTTCTTACAAGTTAAGTCCTTTAGTATTAGCAAAATAACAATTTAAACCCTTTGGTTTTGGAAATTAAACAAGCAACACTTTTTAAATGTCTTTTAACACTTTAACAGATTTTATGCATGAACTGGACCTGTTTCAAATAATTTATAAATCATATTATAACTTAGAAGTAAAATCTACAAAAATTCACAGGGATACCTAAATGTCCCTAGTATTTTACCTAATTTTTCCAGATTTTATAAGCTAGTGTAAGTACAAATGAAAAATCCATTTTCCCAACCTGTTCCAGAATCGTATCTGATGAAACACCCGAAAAGAAATTAATTACTTACCCCATCAATAAAATTTATAAAATTCTACAAAAATTCCAGTAACTATTAGACATCTCAAATATTACTTAATTCAAAGGAAACCTTCTAATTCGACATGGGTTGTAAATTAAAATTCAAAAACCCAGACTGATTTTCCAGACCTACGAATTTGATTTGAGACTTAATTTTCTAAAAATCAAAAAGTAACCTTCCAGACCTCTAAAAATTACAAGATAAATTTTCCCAGGTAACTATTTCATTGAATTTAGTTTTAGACTCTTAAAACACCCAAAAACACGTTCACATCATTTAGTTACATTCGATTTAAGTTGGGTCTTTTCCTGGATCAGTAGCAGTGTTCATATATCATGTACTCTTTTAGGGTTTTTCATGCCAATGATTATTCTTTTGATACAAAACAATTATAATTGATTTTTACATGATCTTAAGATATTCATAATACTTAAATTCAGATTCATGTTCATAAATCAATTTATACATATTAGGGTTTTCATTATCTTATGTAAACAACTTATGATTTTATGAGATTTGTATCTATTACTTTATGTGCTCAAAATTCTACCAAAAGCATCAAGAATAGATTGAACATATTAAGATTAATCAAGAAAAAGGATGATACACAATACCCTTGAAGACCAACGAAGAACAAGAACAAGATCTCTTCCTTTTTGCCCTAGCTTGGATCGAATTTTTGTAGAAGAAAAAGGGGAACCGAATTTTTTTGAGATGGAGAGGATTAGGGTTTTTGTGAAATTCGGTCCTAGGGGAATCCATATATACCGAAACTTTAATTTAAGTTAAATGGGGATAGGTCCAAGATTTTAGGGGATAATATCAATTACATTATGGGCTTGATCATTTACAAATAAAACATAATCTCTCTTTTATTTTGGACTAGTTGAAATTTGTACATATGATCCATTAGAGGCAAGAAAAAAAAAACGCCTACTTAGGCTTTTAAATTAGGGAGCATTGTTTTTGTTACTTTCAAATTATAATGTAAGGTTTATTAGTTAGCTTAAGTCGTTAGGTAATTTAGGACATAATTATCTTAGGTTAACGACAATTGATGTTACTTACATAATTTTTCATAAGTTCTTAAAATTTAAATTTGAGGGCATTTTTGTCATTTCAGATTATGTTGAATTTTGGGTTTTACAACTCTTCCCCTCTAAAAGAAAATTTTCATCCTCGAAAATTGAAGTCGCAAAGTTAAACGAAGTCGTAGCAAGTCGCAAAAGATCATCACAAACATTCTCACGCCCGGGGAGGTTCTTCCAAAAGGAAAGCTCATAAAGAAATACGAACAAGATTTCAGATCAAATTAACTGTATCAACAGTAGAGGTTTCTACAAGAGTTCAAGATTTATAACTGTGGTCAACAGAATGCAAAACGAGAGTCCAAACTCATCCAGGTATCTAATGAACAAAGGCAGAGTGTACGCATAGAATGAACCTAAAGTCTCACTAATCACGGATAATCCAACGGAGATCAAATTCTAACTTCTTAGGTTCTCCCCAAGACATCCTATGGCCACAATGAGGGCACGTTATATGGTGTAAGTATTATCACGTTGGCCAGGCGTCATAATACTAGCACCACATAAATATGCCTTCATGATGATCATACTTTATCTCAAGTCGTGAATAAGCATCTATCAACCACCTAACAGTCCATTCTACACCATAGGGTTGGTCCAACTCGGCCATCACTAAAATTCAAAAATCAGGGATACAGATCGTACAAATAACGTAACGGAATTAATAAGCATCAAAGAAGTACGTCGTCCAGAGCGTCAGTTCTTTCACAATACCTCAAAATTTTCATACAAAATCGTCATCCAACATCCGCAGAAAGAACACAAACGAAAATACTAACGGAGGACCCGAATCATTCGAAAGATCTTATCATCAGGTAACGGAAGCTTAAGTGGGTTACGCAGAAGTGAACACGCCATCAATAACCTCGTCCTTCACAAAAGCAACTCATCCAACCAAAATCGTCCACTCAAATACATGATTTCAAAATCTCCTCCAAGTCCGAGTAGTCTGTCTATGCTTGTCCATCTGATCATACGCTGAGAAGGGGGGTGATAAACTTGAGTCTGGTCCCTCAAGCCTTCGGCACTTCTTCTTGACACTGTGATGGAGTAACGTGGATTTCTGGCACGATCTTTAAATCTCTTCATCATCCAGTCTGCCTCCGCTCTCAATTCATCTTAGTACAACCAAGATGAATAGGAAAGTGAGACTGCATGTCTTCATCAGCTCCAGGCTCGCCATCTTGACAAGAATTTCTTCTTCTGCATCGCTAATGTCTTCACTCTTCAGGGTAGCTACCGTTGTTGTCAACTCCAGGTCCGGCAGGGAAAATAATAGTGATAGCCAAGGTTTAATAATAGGTAATTGTAGGGAGTTCAAAGTTGTTTCAAACGCTAAAGGTGAGACATAGAAGGGTAGTTGCCAATATTGGAGTGCTCAGTCAACCAACTTCTTATCAGAATAGAATCGAAGTTTAACTAACCAAGGAAAGACGGATCACGAATCAAATTTTTATCATTCAAAAATGAGGGAAAACATTCTTATGCTCATGGTCACAACCACAAGGCTTCTCATAGGGACAGAGATGGGTAAGCGAAATCAAATAGTGTCGGAAGATTTATAGACGTTTATCAAAGCAAAAGACAAATAACAAAATGTGTCAAGTACGTCATCGCCATGGTGATTCTCAGAATGTTCGAAGAGGTATCAAAATGATTAACAAAAGAATCAGAGTTCGGAGTCGGAATCTCAAAATAAGGTTCAAATAGTGTTAGGCAAATCCTATGTAATTTCCAATTATTTCAAGATTTAATTGGGTTTCAGATCTTAGGTGGTGCAGAGCATAAGCCTTCACTTTCAAAAAGTGGTATCAACAGGATCTAACCAAAAGCAAAGCACGAATCAGAGTGATGCGGAAGCAATGATACTTAACCAAAAGCCTTAGAGTCTACCCATTCCTCACTGGTCAGAACTTAAGTTCCAATAGGGAAATCCTAAAGCAAAACTTAAAGGTTATCTTATGAGCGCCTACAGTGGAAACCTAATGGTCCAAACTTCACAGGTCAAGGGTAAATGTATTACGAGTCGCAGCTTGTCTCTCTGATACCATAAATTGTAACACCCCGACCCGACAAGGGTAAAGATGTCACAACGATGGTTCCATATCAGAACAAACACAAGCATTTGACATTATTAATACAATAGAGTTCAATGGTTACAAAGGAAATATGAAACTACAAGGTTACAATACAAAAGTTTCTAAGTCTAACTATAAGTTCTTCTAATACTCTTCCATAGCTAGTCGGGCCTTCTATATCCATGGTACTCTCCGCTCATACCCAGCTTCCAAACTAAAACCTGCCGCGGGAAAAAGAAACGCGGCTGAGCTACGAAAGCTCAGTGAACAGATATAACGATACAAAGCAGTAATAAGGGATGGTGAAATACTGAAATGGCACAAAGTGTAACAAGAGTTTAAAGGACAATGGAAAAGGTTATCAAGAAATGGTTACAATGGCTCAGTGTAAAGGAAACCATAACCCACCACCAGCCCAAGTCGAATCAGGTCAAGTCCAGTATCAAGTCATAGGGTAACATAAACAGTAATCCACCACGAGCCCAGAAACAGTACATATCATATCAAATCACATATCAGGGTGTATGGAGGGGTGACCTCAACATACCAGGTACAGGGTGAGGGGATACCTCCAGGGGTTGGAGTCATGAGCTCCCAGGATGTGAAAGACGTGTATCGCACACACCATCAGTCACCAAGATAATACAAGTAATACAAATAGATTAGGTCAGGTCTAGGATGCATCCATACGCCCCAATAGGCCACAGGGTCTTCCTCTACATAACAAGTATAAATCAGGTTAGGGACGGGACAGGTCATCACTCTCCTGCCCTAGAGTCATGCCACCGGTGCATCAATGACATGGACATGAAACCCTCATGCCTAGTGGGTGGCTCTGATGAAGCAAAAAGTGTACCGCTTTTAGGGGGTCATTTAAGCCCTAAATCGTATTTATTTGATCATATATTGCCCTAAATCGTTCCTTTTGTCATTTTAGGTACTTTGGAGAAGAAATCTGGAAAAGGAAGCATTTTGGACCTTTTTGGAGCATAAAAGTGAAGAAAACGACAAAGTCTCAAAATCGGCTGGAAAAGTACCTTTGACGGCGTCAAGTATTGCTCTTGACGGCGTCATGGCTTGGCAAAAGAGGTGGATATGAAAAATACACATGATAAGCCAGAGAATTTTACAATGGAAAAGGTGACGGCGTCACCCTTTAAGGTGATCAAGGCCATCACGGTTTAACTTAAAACGAGACGGCGTCAAGCCCATTTCTGACGGCGTCAAGCCTTGATAAGCCAGAGCGGATTTTGGAGCACTAAAGAGGGACGGCGTCAAGAAGGCCATCCGGGAACCCTAGACACGGCGAGGTGACGGCGTCAAGATCTACAACGTGACGCCGTCAGCCCTTAAACTCTATATATAGTTTTGCAATTTTTTGTTATTAGTGTGCAACTTTGTGAGGAGAAACCCTAAGACGAATTTCTGCCATTTTTAAGGGTTTTCATACCCTTGGATCTCCCATGTTTAATTGAAGATAAGTTATCATTTAATCAATCAATATGTCTATGTGTTGTTTGATTATATCTTGTTCTTGTCTTTTGATTAACATGCTAGGCTAGATTTATCTTGTGTTTGCTTAGATCTAATGAAACCTAACTATTGATTATTGGTTATTAGTGTGTTATTAATTGTATTGGATGATTGTTCATCGATGTTAGGCTTAAGAAAACTGGCTAACTTCCTATTCGGTAACTTGCTTGAATGTCTTAAGAAGCATGAACCAATGCGTACTAGGTTTTTATGGTTGTATTTAATGCATGAGCGAATTTTAGTGATCCCATGTTAGGAGCTTCTTAGCCGGCTCGACATAGGAGTGAAGTAGGAGCTTGTAGAGTTGGGGAAGTACGTACGCCACCCCACGATTGGTATTAAGGAATACACCCGTCATCTACGCAATTAATACACACTAATCAACCGGTAAAAGATAGTTAGGGAGTAAGGAAATCTAAGTAAACACATTTCTTTCCACATAAGTTTCACGACCTTTTCATTTTCAGTTATTTTATTTTATTTGCATTCGTAGTTATTTGGGTTAGTTGACTAGCAACTAATTCCGCCCACTCCTTCAAACCCGAGATTTTACTTGCTTTCATAAAAAAAATATAAAAATACAAAAAGAATCTTCCCTCACCCTTAGACCTATTATAATAGTTTTTCAATCCTAACGACACTATTCCCTGTGGAGAACGATCAATCCCCCGTACTTACCACTACACTATACTACATCGGTCAGGTACACTGCCTGGTGGGGTTGTAAGCCTCTTGAGATCCCTCGAGAGGTAAAACCTGTTGTAAGGTCGCAAAACCACGCATCAAGTTTTTGGCGCCGTTGCCGGGGAATAGTTATTGTTTAGGTTGAATTTTTTATTTTATTAGGTCTACTCACTAGATTCCTTTCTAGTGAGATTTTTATTTTCTTTTTCTAGGTTTTCTTTAGTCTATCTTTTTTCTTCGTTTCTTTGTTCGTAACCATTACCATCCGACATCATGGAAGGTGGTAATATCCTTGATCCCAACAACCCACCACCACAACAACACCCACCTCCTAGAGCCCGTACCTTAGGAGACTACTCTCGTCCTAGCCACCATGGCTATCGAAACACCATTGAGCTCACTCAAGGAGCCAATGTCACTCCCTTGCGATCCGACACCATCCGGTTGGTGCAAAGCGGATGCGCATTCCATGGACTTCGATCCGAAGATCCTAATCAACATCTCAAGGACTTTCTCAAAATCGTTGATTCCATAGACCTTGATGTTGCCACTCGAGAGACGACCCGACTGCGTCTCTTTCAATTCTCTCTGCGGGACCAAGCTAGTCAATGGCTAGAGCGTCTACCCGCAGGATCCATCACCTCTTGGGATGATCTTACCACTCGTTTCCTTGCTCAGTTTTTCCCACCGGGAAGAACTACCAAGCTAAGGAATGATATCTTGATGTTCCAACAACGTCAAGGCGAAACCCTCTACGAGGCATGGACTCGATTCAAGGACTTACTCCAAAAAGTCCCTCACCATGGCATAGAACTTTGGCTCCAAGTCCAAATCTTCTATGACCATATCAATCTCTCCACAAGGCAAACCATTGACCAATCGGCCGGTGGTAAGCTACGTGATCTAAGTGCGGAAGAATCATGGGCTCTCCTAGAAGATCTTGCTCTTTATGACAACGAAAGTTGGAGTGATCCCCGTGATTTGAATAAAACGGTCAAGGCAATATCTTTGCCTTCGAACAATTCAAGCACTTTCGACCGTAGGATCGTAGAACTTGAAGACCAAGTCAAGTTTCTTATGAAATCCTACGAGGCTCCTAAACCTTCAAGCCAAGTGAACAAAATCACTTCTTCGTGTGAATTATGTAGTGGTCCCCACGACACTCGTGATTGCATGGAACTCCCCGAACAAGCTTTTGCGGACTACGCATCCTCGCGTAATGACGGAGCGGGAGACAAGTGGTACACTTTCAAACCCGAGCCAAACCCCTACGGTGATTCATACAACCCCTCATGGAAAAATCACCCAAACCTTAGGTGGAAACAAAACCAAAACACACAACAAACCAATTCTTCCAACCCACCTAATCGTTTCCAATCAAGCGGTTCCAACTCGAACCGTACTTTCAACAACAATCCTTCCAGCAATGGTAGTACCAATAACTTTGAAGGATTGATGTCTCAATTTATGGCATCTCAAGAAGCTCGTTTAGCCAAGTTTGAAGCCGATTTCAAACAAAAACAAAGCGAGATGACCAATAAGATTGACACTTTGTTGAAAGCCCTCAATGACCGAGAAATGGGAGCACTCCCTAGCAACACAGTCAAGAACCCAAAACTAAACATCAACGCCATCTCGTCGGTTTCGTCTCCTAGTTCTTGTCCACAATATTATTCGGTCAATTCCATGAGCACATGTTTCAAACAAACCCAAGTCGTTCAAAATGACCAAGAAGTTATGATACCCAAATTGGTCAACAACATAGTTGAAACACCTCCCACTCAAAACCTTGACAATGAATTCAAGGAGCTCCACCTTGAAAGTCCGGTTATTGATGTGTTGGATGAGAAGAAGCTCAATTTAGGTGAAAAAGGGACCGCCTTTGTTCAAAACAAGCTACCTAAGAAATTAGATGATCCGGGCTTATTTGTTCTACCTTGCAAGATCGGTAATTCGAAGGCTTATGACACATTAGCCGTTCTTGGATCAAGCCTTAACCTACTTCCGTTACCTCTCTACACCTCTCTAAAACAAGGAAAACTTGAAGAAACCGAGGTGATAATAGGCTTAGCGGATGGGAGTGTTGCTTACCCAGTTGGAGTAGTCAAAGATGTGTTAGTACACATTGGAAAACTAACCATTTTAGCCGATTTCCACGTCCTTGACATGGTTAGCGACCCTACATGCCCCTTGTTGATAGGTAGAGGATTTTTGGGGACCGCTAGTGCTATGATTGATTGTAAGGAATCTAAGATAGCGGTAGGAGAAGGTGATACTTGGTCAGTCTATGATGTGAAGAAACATGCCTATGATACTAGTGAGGAACAAACACCCCATTGGTTAGAATTAAATAGGAGACCATCTAGATATGGACCGTGGATCGATAGAGACTTCATAGGACCCCAATGCCCATTTTACCTAGAAGAGGACTTTGTGAACCGAACACATGCGGTAGAACAACTCTTGGCTAGGGACACCGAATTGGATCCATTTGAAGACCCTCTAGTTTTTCGGAAGATGATTGATTTCCTAGGAGTTTTGCCAATCAACCTAGGGATGAATAAGTGGACTTGTGAGGACGATGATCATAAGTGAGAATGGGACAAACCACCCAAAGATGGAGATGGGTCATGGCATATTAAGATGACATTGTATGACCCGGATGGAGAGAGGTTTGAGAAGATATATTGTACCAAGCGGACCAATAGAAAACTTCAATCCAAGCTTAACCCTAAAGACGTCCTCGATGACGAGCTCACTTACATAGGGTAGAAGGACCTTGAGTCTAGCTACAAGACTCGTTAATAAAGAAAAGCGCTTCTTGGGAGGCAACCCAAGCTTTATTTGCTTTTTGTGTGTTTATTTATTTGTTTGTTTGTTTGATTTTATTTGTTTCCGTATGTATGTTTAATTTTTATTATTATTGATTCATGTTCAAAAGTAAATTGTGAAAATGCTTTATCTTGTTTTTAACCTCGTCTTAACTACATATAAAGGTATTTTGCAAAAGATAAGTGTAAGGGAAATCCAAATCGGTTTACAAGAACAAATGAACATGAATCGTAATAATATTAAATTAACATACATATTAGTATTTGTTTGAGTCAAATGCTTGTATCGAGTCATAATGATATTTTGCAGGATTTCTAGGAAGTAAGGTATAGGTTTTTCCAGAAATTTTCCGGAAACTTAACATGGGAATTCTGTCAGATCATTTCTGACGGCGTCAGGATTTACAACCTGACGGCGTCAGGTTTTAATTTTCTGAAATTTTTGAAAGTTTTGTTTTCATAAAAAGTTGTTATTAAATCTCTAACATATAATCTCCAGGAATCTGCAAAATTATCATTCCACAAGCATTATTTCCTTATATATAGAATTTATCCCGTTGATGTTATGCAGGTTTTCGTGTTTGTTTTCTCAGGTTTAACAGGTTATTTTGGACAAGGAAATGTATGTGGAATCAAGCTTTTGGCGATGCTTTAGTCTTGGAGCTTCTACATTCTCTTGGAAGAAGATCTAACCATATTACCTTTTTATCCACCGAACGAATCAGGGGAGTATTTGATTTCATTCTTTTACCTTATTTCTTTTACATCTTGTTATTTGAACATTGGGGACAATGTTCATCTTAAGTGTAAGGGGGGGGGGGGGGTAAAGTACGATACTTCAAAGAATACAATTGCATTTGATTTTTGTTTGTTTAATGGTAGATGTGTAATAAAACTGAGATAAACACCTGTTAGGGTAATTTTAGTGCCAAATTTAAATTTTTTTTACAACATTTAGGAGTAAAACTTTGATCTTAATGAGTGTCTCATGGATAGGAAGTTACATGACTAGCACAAAAACCGTACCACTAAAAAATTTTCCACCCCCAAATATGTGAGGTTCGCCCCTAGAATTGGTAGGAAAAGCATTTATGCTATGATGTGTGTACCGGTAGCACTTAGATTCTAGAACTTGCGTTAGGACCATTCCGAGGCCACAAGTGAGACTACATTCGTGTAGTTAGATTTACTACATGATAAGAGGCATTAGGATTAACCCATTGTTTTACACCTGTGTTTTTGTTATAATTACATTGGCTACATTGGTCAAGTAATTCTCCCATACCCTTTGCGTTGTACCCATTTTTGGTACACGATACCCCTAGTACACCCCTCAGAGCCTATCTTTTCGTTTCTAACTTTAAGCATTTTACTTAAAGTAAGAATTTGTTTACACCCCACTTAAATGTACACCCAAATCGCCTTAGCCTACCTTGTATGCACTCAATTTTAGTGCATTATTGTGACAACATTTGTTTAAACCCCAAGTTAATTATCTAATTGATTACATGGTTGCTAAGTCGAGTCATATCCTTGTACATATTGTTTTGGGACGATTGGGACTCATGGGTAAAGTACTAGTGTAATGGAGTAATGGGGAAGAACAACATTATTACCCCCATATGTGCTAAATATTTTAAAAGTACTCCAAGTGTTTCGATTATCTTAATTCGAGTCATTAGAATAATTAATTGTAAAGTTATGTAAAAGTTCAAGTGTAAGGGAGATGCAACGCCCCTATGATGTATTATTTTGGATGGTAGGGCAAGAGTGTATGGGGAAAAAAAATCGAAAAAATCGAAAAAATCAAGAAAAATACAAAAAAATGAGAAAAAGAAAAGTAGAAAAAACATACGGACTACCATCCCGTTTCATTTTATATTTATTTTATGTTTTTTTTGTTATTTTGTTTTTAGCTTAAGTCGAGTCTAGTCTTGGCTTAGCAACGCCATATTGTACATGTAATTAATCAAGATCTTTAACTCGCCACCAGTAAAATATCCTTTATCCAACAAATCCGTGTTTATCATATCCCTACACCTCACGTTATAACCCATTTAAAAGCCCTCTTTGATAGTTTATCTTAGGTGCTTACGCCTAGTGGAGGAGGTTTTCGATCCTTTCCCAAGCCTATGATAATCTATTTGCTATGACAGGTAGTGAGAGATATTATCCGTTTTCATTTATGAGATTTATTTTGATGACACCTGAGAGATGTGAGTATCTAAACACTACTTGTGAGGTGCTAATTTGTAATCTCCGTGCTTATTATGATTAAAGTGGAACGACTATTTGTTGTAATTACTTTTATATTAGCATTAAATGACCCCTAACTTGTATTTTGATTAGAATAAAAGCGCATTTGCTTGAGGACAAGCAAATCTCAAGTGTAAGGGTATTTGATGAAGCGAAAAGTGTACCGCTTTTAGGGGGTCATTTAAGCCCTAAATCGTATTTATTTGATCATATATTGCCCTAAATCGTTCCTTTTGTCATTTTAGGTACTTTGGAGAAGAAATCTGGAAAAGGAAGCATTTTGGACGTTTTTGGAGCATAAAAGTGAAGAAAACGACAAAGTCTCAAAATTGGCTGGAAAAGTACCTTTGACGGCGTCAAGTATTGCTCTTGACGGTGTCATGGCTTGGCAAAAGAGGTGGATATGAAAAATACACATGATAAGCCAGAGAATTTTACAATGGAAAAGGTGATGGCGTCACCCTTTAAGGTGATCAAGGCCATCACGGTTTAACTTAAAACGAGACGGCGTCAAGCCCATTTCTGACGGCGTCAAGCCTTGATAAGCCAGAGCGGATTTTGGAGCACTAAAGAGGGACGGCGTCAAGAAGGCCATCCGGGAACCCTAGACACGACGAGGTGACGGCGTCAAGATCTACAACGTGACGCCGTCAGCCCTTAAACTCTATATATAGTTTTGCAATTTTTTGTTATTAGTGTGCAACTTTGTGAGGAGAAACCCTAAGACGAATTTCTGCCTTTTTTAAGGGTTTTCATACCCTTGGATCTCCCATGTTTAATTGAAGATAAGTTATTATTTAATCAATCAATATGTCTATGTGTTGTTTGATTATATCTTGTTCTTGTCTTTTGATTAACATGCTAGGCTAGATTTATCTTGTGTTTACTTAGATCTAATGAAACCTAACTATTGATTATTGGTTATTAGTGTGTTATTAATTGTATTGGATGATTGTTCATCGATGTTAGGCTTAAAAAAACTGGCTAACTTCCTATTCGGTAACTTGCTTGAACGTCTTAAGAAGCATGAACCAATGCGTACTAGGTTTTTATGGTTGTATTTAATGCATGAGCGAATTCTAGTGATCCCATGTTAGGAGCTTCTTAGCCGGCTCGACATAGGAGTGAAGTAGGAGCTTGTAGAGTTGGGGAAGTACGTACGCCACCCCACGATTGGTATTAAGGAATACACCCGTCATCCACGCAATTAATACACACTAATCAACCGGTAAAAGATAGTTAGGGAGTAAGGAAATCTAAGTAAACACATTTCTTTCCACATAAGTTTCACGACCTTTTCATTTTCAGTTATTTTATTTTATTTGCATTCGTAGTTATTTGGGTTAGTTGACTAGCAACTAATTCCGCCCACTCCTTCAAACCCGAGATTTTACTTGCTTTTATAAAAAAAATATAAAAACACAAAAAGAATCTTCCCTCACCCTTAGACCTATTAGAATAGTTTTTCAATCCTAACGACACTATTCCCTGTGAAGAACGATCAATCCCCCGTACTTACCACTACACTATACTACATCGGTCAGGTACACTGCCCGGTGGGGTTGTAAGCCTCTTGAGATCCCTCGAGAGGTAAAACCTGTTATAAGGTCGCAAAACCACGCATCAGGCTCGTAGTCTCAAACTATGGGTGAAGGTCAAGTATCAAGTCTCAGGTGTCAAGCATCAGATATCAAGAGTCAGGTATCAAGTGTCAGGTTTTATATCAAGTTTCATATCAGATTTCATATCAGGGTTCATATCAGGGTTCAAGACAGGAGATCAATGCAGGGGTTCACTATCAGGAGGTCAATATCGGAAAAGTCAAATACCAGAAGGTTCATGTCAATTTATTAAAAAGTAATCCTTTTAAAATGGTTTTAAAATAATGTGGTCTTTAAATCGGTTTTCATAATGAAAGTCTTTAAAAGCAATTTTCAAAACCTCTTCATATGTAATTTAGAAAAGTAGTTATAAAATCCTATGAACCTTTAAGTATCCCAGGGTCCTAAACATTCAGGTTACCAGGCTATGAACAGGTCCTGTCAAGTATCAAGGAAACATAATAGGGTCCAAGGCAGGGTTCAAAACAAATGATCAAGACAAGAGTTCAAAGCAAAGTTTCAAGTCAAGGTTCACAATACAAGGGGAACATAGCAATGGCTTTGGGAATCCTAAACGAATCAAAATCAGAAGTCAAGAGAAACGAAGGCTCCTTACAAGAAGGGCAGAATATCTGTACCTTATTAACCAAGTAAGCAGAATCACAAAACAAACACTGACAGGAAAATCAGTCACTCCCTCTTCAGACCTAGAGGAGTAGAAGATAGAATTACAAGAGGTTCTAAGTTCAGATTACTATTTTTAGTTATCCTTCCATTTTAAGTAGCTTTCCAGATTTAGCAAGTTTCCACTTTAAGTAAGTTTACTCATTTTAAGTGATTCTCCATATTTAGTAACTCTTGTCATTAACATTCCCGTTTAATCAACTTAAAGTATTTAATGATGACCATTTTAGTAGTTTAAGGTTCATAAGGTTATTTTCATACAATTAAGGTCATTATGGTAGTTTTACAAATTTGAGGGTTTATTAAGTAATTAGGATAAGTTTATGGACCATTATGCAATTATCATCAATTTAGGGTATAAAGTGTAAAGTTACAGGTTCTTACAAGTTAAGTCCTTTAGTATTAGCAAAATAACAATTTAAACCCTTTGGTTTTGGAAATTAAACAAGCAACACTTTTTAAATGTCTTTTAACACTTTAACAGATTTTATGCATGAACTGGACCTGTTTCAAATAATTTATAAATCATATTAGAACTTAGAAGTAAAATCTACAAAAATTCAAAGGGATACCTAAATGTCCCTAGTATTTTACCTAATTTTTCCAGATTTTATAAGCTAGTGTAAGTACGAATGAAAAATCCATTTTCCACACCTGTTCCAGAATCGTATCTGATGAAACACCCGAAAAGAAATTAATTATTTACCCCATCAATAAAATTTATAAAATTCTACAAAAATTCCAGTAACTATTAGACATCTCAAATATTACTTAATTCAAAGGAAACCTTCTAATTAGACATGGGTTGTAAATTAAAATTCAAAAACCCAGACTGATTTTCCAGACATACGAATTTGATTTGAGACTTAATTTTCTAAAAATCAAAAAGTAACCTTCCAGGCCTCTAAAAATTACAAGATAAATTTTCCCAGGTAAATATTTCATTGAATTTAGTTTTAGACTCTTAAAACACCCAAAAACACGTTCACATCATTTAGTTACATTCGATTTAAGTTGGGTCTTTTCCTGGATCAGTAGCAGTGTTCATATATCATGTACTCTTTTAGGGTTTTTCATGCCAATGATTATTCTTTTGATACAAAACAATTATAATTGATTTTTACATGATCTTAAGATATTCATAATACTTAAATTTAGATTCATGTTCATAAATCAATTTATACATATTAGGGTTTTCATTATCTTATGTAAACAACTTATGATTTTATGAGATTTGTATCTATTACTTTATGTGCTCAAAATTCTACCAAAAGCATCAAGAATAGATTGAACATATTAAGATTAATCAAGAAAAAGGATGATACACAATACCCTTGGAAGACAACGAAGAACAAGAACAAGATCTCTTCCTTTTTGCCCTAGCTTGGATCGAATTTTTGTAGAAGAAAAAGGGGAACCGAATTTTTTTGAGATGGAGAGGATTAGGGTTTTTGTGAAATTCGGTCCTAGGGGAATCCATATATACCGAAACTTTAATTTAGGTTAAATGGGGATAGGTCCAAGATTTTAGGGGATAATATCAATTACATTATGGGCTTGATCATTTACAAATAAAACATAATCTCTCTTTTATTTTGGACTAGTTGAAATTTGTACATATGACCCATTAGAGGCAAGAAAAAAAAAACGCCTACTTAGGCTTTTAAATTAGGGAGCATTGTTTTTGTTACTTTCAAATTATAATGTAAGGTTTATTAGTTAGCTTAAGTCGTTAGGTAATTTAGGACATAATTATCTTAGGTTAACGACAATTGATGTTACTTACATAATTTTTCATAAGTTCTTAAAATTTAAATTTGAGGGCATTTTTGTCATTTCAGATTATGTTGAATTTTAGGTTTTACATCTTTCTTCCAGAAGATCGAGATTTTCTCGAAGCCTTTCGTCATTTGTCTTTTCTTCAAAGTTCACAATACGTTCCGTTTCAATGCTTATTTCGGAGGGTATAACAGCCTCCGTTCCATAAGTAAGGCTAAAAGGAGTCTCCCCGTGGCTTGACTTGGGGTGCGTCCTATGTGCCCACAGAACTTGGGGTAATTTGTCTACCCACCCATGATGGCTTCGTCCTAACCTCTTCTCAATTCCCTCGATAATATCCCGGTTTGTGACTTCTACTTGTCCATTACCTTGGGGATGATAAACGGAAGTGAATGACTATTTGATCTTCAGACCTTCGCAGAAGGTTGGGAACACCCCTTCGGCGAACTGCTTTCCATTGTCGGAGATGATAATGTGAGGGACACCAAAACGACAGATTATGTGTTCCCACACGAATTTCTCCATATGCCTTCCTGTTACTGATGCCAAGGGCTTTGCTTCAACCCATTTGGTAAAGTAGTTTATAGCTACGACCAAGAACTTTACCCCTCCTGGAGCAACTGGTAGGGGTCCGACTATGTCAATTCCCCATTGGCAGAAAGGCCATGCTGACGTAACGGAGGTCATGTCTTGCTTAGGCATTCTCGGGACTTTGGAGTGGATCTGACATGCTTCGCACTTTTGTATTATCTCTATTGCATCCCTATGCATGGATGGCCAATAATACCCAAGTTTTATTATTTTTGATACAACGGAGCGAGGGCCTGCGTGCAACCCGCAAGATCCTTCGTGAACCTCATAGATGATGTTCAAAGCCTGTTTTGGTCCCACACAACGAAGCCATGGTGATAAGAAGGACCTCCTGTATAGGTTATCCCCAATAAGTCTATATTGGGGAGCTTTGATCCTTACCTTTCGAGCAAGCTTAGGATCCTCCGGCAAAATACCACTGATCAAATACTCCCTGATCGGAGTCATCCAATTGGTGCCTTCATCGAGTATGACGTCGGAAACTTCGCCTCGTTTAATTGACCTATCAGTCAATACTTCTACCAAAACTTCTTTCGTTAGATGAGCAAATGCCATTGAAGCCAACTTGCTTAGGGCGTCTGCTTTCTTGTTTTGATTTCTGCGAACATGTGCTATATCATATGTTTCGAAGCCCTGAAGGAGTTCTTTAGCTTTTTCCAAATATTGCTTGATGGTGGGTTGCCTTGCTTCGTAGGAGCCTTTAATTTGGTTGGCGACTAACTGCGAGTCTACAAAAACGGAGAGGTTACGAACCTCCATGTCCTTTGCAAGTCGAAGACTGGCTAACAAAGCTTCATACTCGGCTTCATTGTTGGTAGCTTCGAACTCAAAACGCAATGCGTAAGTGTATTCCCTTCCTTCCGGACTAACTAGCATTAAACCTGCTCCTGAACCATCAGAACTTGATGCTCCGTATGTGTACAATTTCCACCCTTCCTTTGTTTCTTGGGATTTCTCCTTAGGAATTTCTTTATGTTGGCTAGGTCCGGAGGGTGTTTCAGCGAGAAAGTCTGCAAGTATCTGACCTTTGACGGAGTTTCGACCCTTGTACTCTATCTCATGTTCTCCCAATTCGATAGCCCATTTAGCTACCCTTCCTGATTTATCAGGCTTCGACAGTATCTGCCTGATAGGCTTGTCAGTCAATACCGTGATGGGATGAGCTTGAAAGTATCTTCGAAGGCGTCTTGCAGCATAAACCAAAGCTAGGATTAGCTTTTCCAACTCCGGATAGTTTAGTTCAGCTCCTTGTAGGACCCTACTAACGAAGTATATAGGGACTTGCTTCTTTTCTCTTTCGGCTAAGAGCACCGCGCTGATGCTTTCGAATGATGCCGCAATATACATGAACAATACTTCGCCTTTGATTGGGGCCGTAAGTGTTGGTAAGATTTCCATAAATTCCTTTAGCTTTTCGAAGGCTTCTTCCGCCTCACAACTCCATTGGAAAGTCTTTTTATCTGTACACCCCTTGAATGTTTTGAAAAATGGTAAAGACCGATCTGCCCCTTTCGATAGGAACCTGCTAAGTGCCGCAAGCTTCCCATTGAGGCTTTGAACTTCTTTGAGTGACTTCAGAGCTTGAAGATCAGTGATGGCTTTAACCTTCGAAGGGTTAGCTTTAATCCCTTGTTTTGTTATCAAATGCCCCAAGAACTTCCCTTCCTCCATGCCAAAGGAACACTTCTTGGGATTAAGCTTCATGTTGATAGACCGTAATTGATCGAAGGTCTCTTGAATGTCGGAGAGGAGGTCCTCTTCGGTTCTACTTTTTATTACCATGTCATCAACGTAGGCTTCCAAGTTCCTTCCAATTTGCTTATGGAAGGCCTTGTCTACTAAACGCTGATAAGTTGCCCCCGCGTTCTTTAGGCCGAAGGGCATCTTCTTGTAGCAATAGACACCCTTTCCTGTGTAGAAGGCTGTCTTCTCCTCATCCTCCTTTGCCATTTGTATTTGGTGATATCCTTTGTAGGCATCCAAAAAGCATTTCAAACGGAACCTCGAGAGGGATTCGACATTCCAATCAATTTCTGGTAGAGGGTAGCAATCCTTTGGGCAGGCTTTGTTGATATCGGTAAAGTCGACACACATGCGCCACCCTCCGTCACTTTTCTTTACCATAACTGGATAAGCGACCCAAGTTTGGTATTTCACTTCTCTGAGAATTCCTGCTTGCACAAGTTCATCCACCTCTCTACAAGCAGCTGCGTTTCTTTCTGGTGCAAGGCTTCGTCGCTTTTGCTTAATTGGTTCAATGTGCTTGAACTCGTTAAGCTTATGCTCTGTACCGAAGGGCTTTCCGTCGATCATAAGAGTCCTGGGAACCCCGGTCATATCTGAGTACGTCCATGCGAATACGTCTTTGTTGGCTTTGAGTAGCTTCTCCAAGTCCGCTTTGAAGTTAGCAGGGAGTTGCTTTCCGATTACCACCGTTTGCTCTGGATAGAGCTCATTCACCACGATACGTTCTTCGGCATCTGTACAACTTAAAATGGCCTTCGGAGGCTCCTCCGGAGTTTCTCTAATCTTTTTGCTGTTGTCTCCCGTCTGTCCTTGGTTGTAAGTGGAGAATACGGTGCCTATCCCATAAGGTGTATGGAATTTTACCGCTGCGTGTATAGTGGAGACTACGATACCCATCTTTTGCATGGCGGTCCTTCCTATCAGCAAGTTGTAAGGAGAGTTGGACCTTACGATAGCGAACATGAGGGTTTCTGTCCTTGCGAGCTTGCCTTCTCCAATCGTTATTTCCAACGGAACTTCTCCCAGAGGCCACGAATGTTCACCAGAAAACCCTACCAAGGGTATTTTCGAATCAATCCGCTGCGACCTGATCGAAGGATTAAGCTTAAGGAAACAATGCTCATAGATGACTTCGCAGGAGCTCCCACAGTCCATATAGGCTTTATTTACTTCTCGGTTGGAAATGAGGACTTTGATGACTACCGGATCATTTGAAGGGACTTGGCCTGCAAGAGGAGGAAAAGTTACCTCCCCTACTTCGTTACCCTCCATTACCTTTCTCTTCAAGCTGGCTTCGCCCCAACGGACCATGAGTATTGGGGCTTCGAGAGGATCAGTATCTTTAGCCAATTGAGTGTCGGTCATCTCTTCCTTTCCCTTCTTTATACCCTTTACCAAATGTGCCAATTGCCCAGACTTCACAGTTTCCTCTATCTGTTTCTTCAGTTCTCTACAACTGTTCGTATCGTGACCGTAATTTTCGTGGAAGTGACAGTACTTGCTGGTATCCCTGTTTTTACGCTTACTTGTTGATGATGTACCCTCCGAACGGGTCGAAGGACTCCCCTTCGAGCCTGTAGAAAGCCCTCCCTTCGGAGGCCCAGGTTAATCTTCTAACACGTTTCATTGGCGTAAAACCATTCGCCTGTGAACTGGTTACCATGTGGGAATCCGCCAATCGAAGCCCTAAGCCCTTCGGGGTATTCCTGACGAAGGGACTAGCATGAAGGACCATCCTGACCTGGTCAAACCCACGTCTCCTCTTCCCTTTGGCTTTCCCGCCAAAACAGAGATCGTGGGCTACAAAGCCCTAGCGGTTACCACTTTCCATGGGACGCCCCCATGATCTCCGAACAATGTGCAACCGCCCACTATGTCCTATTTCTCCCCTATAAATAGCATAGTCGGGCCAAAACAAAGTAAGTTAACTTCACTCTCTCAATTTACGACCTACATTACCATTACACATACTTACTCGCACGCCGGAGGTGGTTCGCAGGGTCCAACCCCTGCGCAATCACTTAACGTAGTGTCTTCGTATTTCTTATTTTCAGGTTAAGAACAAGCTTGGCGCAATCTCAACACCCCATTATTCCTTTGATCACCATCGAAGGCTTGGTTGGCAATTATTTGTTCAATCAGTGGCGCCATCCGTGGGACCGCTACAATTGGTCTCGTTAATTCCGAGCTTATAACCTACCGGGTTTCTCTACCTTGACACCAATACCAATCGACGACTCTAACAACCTTCCCCCAATAACCGCTTCCACCTTCACAACACGTTCTCACCCAGAAATCACAACCAACAATCATGCTTCGACATCAGCCAACCCAGAACCTGTCATTAGCCCAGCCTTTGTCGAAGCCAACCACGAAGTGTTGGAAACCCTTTTAAGGGCTCGTAACAGACAAGTCAGGAATGCTGAGGTGCGAAGGGAGTTGGAATACTCGAGTGATGAGTATGATGAAGAAATGGAGATGGAACCTAGGCCTCCGACCCAAGGACCAACCCTATCGGCCTTAAGAATTGGGTCTCCAATCGGTCGAAGGCTAAGCAAAAGGTCCGTTGGTTTCGAAGGAATCCCCGAGAGGGCTCCGACAAGAAGAGAAGGGGCGGTTACCGAAGGCTCTAACGGTAGGAGCCAGCGAAGGGAAGAAAGGGAGGTGACTTTGCCTCCATTGCTAGCAGCTCATCTTGGAAGGACAGAAGCTGGGGTTCCATTGCAGCCTTCTCACGCATCAGGCGTAGAAGGCAATCCGTCTACAATTAATATGGGAGGAAATCTTCCTCCCAATGGTATGTACCCCTCATTCCAAACTCAGTCTTATCCTCAAAATTTATATCCTCCAGTAAATGGACAGCCTAATAACCCAAGCTTCCCCCAAAATTATGGGAGCATGCCCTTCGGCCATCCTATGGCGTACCCTCCGTACGCCCTGGGAAACGGTTACCCGTTTGCCATGAATACACCTTATCAGTCCTACCCAAGCCAGACTCCTATGGGAATGCCCCAAACAGCAATCCATACAATACTGTCCCCATGTACGCACCACCTTATAATTGTCTATATTCAGACCCTATGGGTTCAGCTACACCTTTCGTTAGGTGTATAGAAGATTACCCATTGCCTGATGGGTTGAAAATGCCTTCACATGTCGGGACTTATGATGGGAAGGGGGATCCGGACAATTTCTTACACTTGTTCGAAGGGGCTATCAAAATGCAAAAATGGGTTATGCCGGTGGCCTGTCATATGTTTACATACACCCTACGGGATTCTGCTCGTATTTGGTGGAATGGGCAAAAGCCCGGTAGCATCGTCAACCTTGATGATCTCAAAGCTAAGTTCCGGTCACACTTCAGTCAGCAAAAGAAGTTCACAAGGACTCATTTAACGGTGCACAACATCAAACAAAAAGATAACGAAAACACAAGGGCCTTCGTTACTAGGTACACCGATGAGACTTTGCAAATTTTGGGTCTTCATGAAGACCAGCGTATTTCTGGTTTCGTACATGGCCTTCGGAATCGGAGTTTGGTGGAATTCTTGTCCACTGACCTTCTGAAAACTTACAAGGGGTTGACCGAAAAGACATATACTTGGATTGAAGCAAAAGAAGTGTCCACTAATGGGGCTCCGATAGACAAAGATAGCAACAACAAGTTTTCGAAGAATTCTTCGTGGGAAGGGTCCAAAAACAAGAGCAAGAACAGAGACAGGTTTTCTCCGTACAACAAAGGCCCGAACCATGGTTTGTTAAGCAGTCTAACGAAGTCTCCAAAGGAAATACTTGCTACGGAGAGGGCAGCCAAAGCCTTCGAAGCACCTCCTCGCATGACAAGTAAGGGCAAAAACAGGGATACCAGCAAGTACTGTCACTTCCACGAAGACAATGGCCATGATACGAACAGTTGCAGGAAACTAAAGAAACAAATTGAAGAGGCCGTAAGATCTGGGCAGTTGGCACACCTGGTAAAAGGAATCAAGAAAGGCAAAGAAAAGATGACCGACACTCAAATGGCCAAGGATACTAACCCTACCGAAGCCCCCATACTAATGATACAACGGGGCGAAACCACTTCGAAAAGGAAAGTACCGGAGCCGGAAGCAAACGAGGTAAGGGAAATAACGTTTTCCCCTATCACAGGCAAGATCCCTTCGAATGATCCGGTAGTTATCAAAATCCTAATCTTTAGCCAAGAGATAAGTGGAGCTTACATGGACTGCGGAAGCCCTTGTGAAGTCATATATGAACATTGCTTTCGAAGGCTCTCGCCTGCGGTCAGGTCTCAAAGGGTTGACTCAAAGATGCCTTTAGTAGGATTTTCTGGCGAACGTTCGTGGCCTCTAGGAGAAGTTCCGTTGGAAATAACAATTGGAGAGGGCAGGGTTGCAAGGACAGAAACCCTCATGTTTACTATCGTAAGGTCCAACTCTCCCTACAACTTGTCGATAGGAAGGACCGCCATGCAAAAGATGGGTATAGTAGTCTCCACTATACACGTAGCGATGAAATTTCATACACCCTACGGAATAGGGACGGTATTTTCTGAGCACGGCCAGAAGGATAGCAAGAAAAAAAGGGAAGGTTCTAAAGAACTTACGAAGGATGCTATCAGGAATGCGGATGTTGAAAAAGATATCGTTACAAAAAAGCATCACGCAAGACGGAGGGTGGTAGGCGAAAAGCAACCTCCAGCTAGTTCCACAACAGACTTGAAGAAGCCACACAAAGCCGAGGGGAAAGTCTTCGAAGGGACACATCCTAGGAATACCAGAACTCCTCAGGTACCAGTGACTGATGACAAGCTCTACGGCGAAGAACATCAACTCAAGGGGTTCAAACCCATTGAGCCAACTAAGCAAGGAGTCAAAGCCAACCCTTCGAAGTTTAAAGCAGCTATTGATCTACCAGCTCCGAGGTCATTAAAAAGACGTGATAGTCCAAGCTCCATCAAAGATCAGACATCCGCAGGAGTTCTCAACGAAACACCTTCCAGACATAGCCAAAATAGAGAAATTCCCCCGATGGCAACGGAGGGGTGGAAATTATACACTGACGGAGCCTCAAGCTCCGATGGTTTCGAAACAGGCTTAATCCTGATTAATCCGGATGGAAAGGAGTATAGTTATGCACTACGTTTTGAATTCAAGACCACAAAAAATGAAGCAGAGCATGAAGCCTTGCTGGCTGGCCTTCGACTCACAAAAGGCATGGAGGTTCATGACCTCTCCATCTTCGTAGGCTCACTTTCAGTCACTAGTCAAATCAAGGGTTCTTACAGAGCAAGACAGCCAATAATCAAGGAATATTTGAATGAAGTTAAAAAGCTCCTTCAGGGTTTCGAACGACACAAAGTAACAAATGTCCACATAAGCCAAAACAAAAAGGAGGAGGCCCTAATCAGATTAGCATCAACTGCTTTTGCTCATCTACCCAGTGAGGTTTTAGTGGAAGTATTGGCCACCAGGTCAATTGCACGAAGTGAAACATCTGATGAAGGCTCCAGCTGGATAGCACCAATAAAAACGTACTTGATAAGCGGCATTTTGCCTGATAATTCAAAATCAGCGCGAAGAATCAAAGTCAAAAGTCCCCAGTACAGGCTCATAGGCAATAATCTCTACAAAAGGCGTCTTTCATCTCCTTGGCTTCGTTGTGTCGAATTAAAGCAGGCTTCGAGCATTCTCTACGATGCCCATGAAGAATTTTGTGGAAGACACACAAGCCCTAGAGCCATCGCCTCAAAGGTAACAAGGAGGGGTTATTACTGGCCATCCGTACTGGAAGACGCAAGGGAAGCAGTCAAAACATGCATGGTATGTCAGACACACTCCAAAGCCCGGAAACTATTAGAGTATGATGCGTCTTCCACCATGACAGTAAGGCCTTTCGGTCAATGGGGAGTCAGCATAATCGGACCCCTACCAGTAGCTCCCGGAGGGGTACAATTCTTGGTCATAGCCATCGATCATTTCACAAAATGGGTCGAGGCCAAGCCGTTGGCATCAACAAAAGGAAAAGATGTGGAAGAGTTTATGTGGGAACACATAATTTTCAGATTTGGAATCCCACAAGTCATCACCTCTTATGAAGGAACACACTTTGTCGAAGGAGCGTTCCCCTCTTTCTGCAAAAGCCTGAATGTGAAGCAAAGGTTCATTTGTGTTGACAAGGATATTGTCGTCGAAATCGAGATGAAGCTAGGGCAATATCAGCATAAGTGGGCAGACAAACTTCCCAAAGTCCTGAGGGCATATAGGGATTTGTCCTTCGAATGAAAGCAGGCGAAACCAAGTGAAAGAGCCCAGCGTCAAAAAAAAATGCTGTGGCAACAAGGCATACAAGCTCGAAGGGCAGAGAAAAAATGTGTCGTGAACAAGTTTGGACATGACACCAACTCTCGTAAGTTTTGCATATAAGAACTTACCTTTCTTTAAAAGCACTTAGTTGTTTTTTCAATTTCATGTAACGCACTCTTCTCACGTGGGAAAGAAGCATTAATGGTAGGTGTCTAGTGTTCATTTCTTCAAATGATGTAATCCTCCCTACCCACTTAATGATATAACATGTTTCCCTCAAAATCTCTTGTTCCGTTTTATACAACATAGATTTGGTTCAGCCAAGTACTTTACAAGTTTCAATGTCGAAGGATGAAGCAAGGCACATGTCTTATATAACAGTAACATCCATTACAATTCACATTAACTTTCCTATGAAGTCTTAGGGTATTAAAAGCCCTCTGTAACTTAAGGATAAAGACGGAGTGGGTCGCGACCCTCTGTCGCTGTCAAATTATACGATTGCATAAAATCTTGGTCCAAAATACACACAATAAGGTTATAACCTTAGGTTGTATGTTTACGTTCTTGTAAGGAGCGTAAGAGAAGATAAGCATGGCATCAAAAAAGGAGCATATCCCTCCAAATTAATATTCATAAAGACTACGCACAGGCGTAGCTATCATCAAAAGAGATAATTGTTTAAAGTTATGGGTCGAAGCCCAGACAAACTATTCCAACAGGCACACGCCTGATAAAAGCATGATAAATTGTCTTAAACAAAGGCACCAGCCTTTAAACATAACCAAATTGTTTTAAAGGGTACATGCCACCCTTACAGACTAAATTACTGCCAACATGGCAGCCTTCATTTGTTAATGGAAGAGTTTGGGTCTTCCTGTTGAGTCGCGGACTTGGGTTTCTCAGACAAGGTTCTTTTGGTTGGAGACGGAGGCTGTATGCTCTTTGGCTTTTTAGAGAGGAGATCTTCGATGGAGGCTGAAGGATCTTTGGTTGCTTCGGCAAGAAAGGGGTACACTGCCGTGGTGAATGCGTTACCAGCTTCATCATACTCCCGAACAGAATTCGGACGATAGTATGGCACCTCCGAAAGCACAACTGGTTTTTTGGTTTCAGCAATCTCCTCCAAAGTTGTGCATTTGCCATGGAATATGGCTGCATTCACTAGCCTACCCACAACCTCCCCCACCTCATCGCTATGGTATAACTCCATAGCAATATAGGGAATAGCCTTCGATACAACCTCAGCCCTATCTTTTCTCAAACTTTGGCATTCGAGCTTCAACTTATCAACCTCTTGACAACGCTTGGCATCCTGCTCCACTAGTCTGGCCCTCTCAGTCTCCAACCCAGTACATTTAGACTCTAGGGCACTCACCTGGTTTTCATAGCCAACAACCTTAGCTTCCTCCAACTTCAACCTACCACACTCAGCCTGCGATTCCTTAAGCTGTTTCTCAAGACCATCAATCTTGTTTCGAAGAACCTCGTACCTTGGGTGTTTCTCAAAGTTCTCCATGGCTTCGTCACACCTCTTCTCCAACTCAGCATAACTCTTCTCCCTTTCTTTTTCTCTGGCAACAACAGCAGCAACCTCCTCCTTCGCCTCCTTGACTTTGTTAAGCAATCCCCTGGTGCGAAAGCTAAGATGGCTGTCCAGCATTGCTTGCCTGATATAACTTTTGTCGTTAAGATCGCAAAGTTTCTCAATGGACATCTCATTCATTTTACTCCTCCATGAGGCAGGAGTGACATTCTCAACAAGCAAGCGGCAGGAGAGAGCGTTTGGCAGTTCCTTCGTATCTGGCAAACCTAAAAAAAAAAAAAAAAAAAAAAAAAAAACAATATAAGCCAAACACGCAATAGTACGGAAAGGGAGGAGGACTTGAAGAACTTTCACTTACCCGGGATGTCATCTTCATCAAGCATTTTCTCTGACGCATACATAATGGCTTTCCCACGAGCTTTTTCTGTTTTTTGTTTGACATTCCTCGATGAGGGTGTAGGAACATTGGGTTTTCTTTTTGGAGCAGTCTTTGCAACTTTGGCACTGGTACCTTTCCTTGTTCTCACTCTATCAGCAATGTCGGAGGACCCTACGATCCTGAGCTGATCACTCCCGGAAGGGGTATCATCAGAGTCACCAACATCCTCCACTAGCTGGGGGGCTTCCTCAGTACCAAAGGGTTTGATTGGGGGGAGCACAGTAAGAGGCTTGGGTGGAGAGACATCAACATCGTTATTATTGACAAAGATGGAAGGAGATCCCACTCCGTAACTTGTATCCTGAGGATCCCTTGGCATAAAGCTAACTTCCTTGGCACCTCCGGCCACAACAAAATTACGGAAAGCCATTCCTGCACAAACAAACGAAAAGGAGATGAATATCAGCAGATAAGTTACTCAAATTATTTAAATAAGATATATACATACTTTGTCCTTCACAAATTATTTCAGGATGCAACGGAGAGCCTTCCCAACTTTTAGCAATACCAGCCACGAACAGGATAGGTTCTGGGAATGTCTGGACATCAGCAGGATGTCGTGCAATTCGCTGATACAAAGGCTCGCTCCTCACATTGTAGGGCAAGGGATCATTAAATTTCTTCTCATCATACATAAAGGCCTCGTCAAGCAAAGCTGGGTACTCAGACGGTATAATGGTGCTTTCAATATAAAAGAACTGACCTTTCCAGTTTCTTATGTTCGAAAAAGGTTTCGTTAAAAGGATGGGAACATCATGTTCACTTCTTTTGGCAATAGTCACCCAATCCCCACCGGGATACAAATTAACAAAACCCCTAAGAACATTCAATGATGGCTCATACCCATAAGCTTTGCACATCACGATGTAAGTAGTAAGTTTGGCTAGCCCAAATGGGTTAAACCTGGAAATGTGCACCTTATAGTATTGCAAAAACTCTAAAATCAAAGGATGAAGTGGAATCCTAAGGTTTGATTGAGTAAACGCGTGAATGTATAATCCTACGTACCCTTCTGGGGCATCAAAAACACTTTGTCTTTTACTGGGACGGATGATTTTGAGTCCAGATGGTAGGGGGTAGTCACGCAGAAAATCAGTCAACGTTTCTTTAGACAAGGTGCATGTTTGTTCCCTAATAATCCTTTTGGCAGCCATACTCATATCAATAGAATCAAGTAAGAAGCTCAAAGAAAATGACAGAATTTTACCTTTTTTGTTCCAATGGAAGCACGATAACACAGAGTTGTGTGTATATTTTGGGCGGAGGTAAAAGTGTTCTAGGGTTTACCGTATCGGAGATTAAATACTCATGAAATCTTTGATCATAACCGAACACGTGTACATTTTCTTTGCTATCTAAGCGGATTTCAAACGGGTGCTAAATTTGAAATGACGTTTTACGATTACCGAAGAAATGGCAATTAAGGGTTTGCAAGTGGGCGGATAATGATGGTTTCGCATTTAATGCGGAATTCAATTTGATGCTTTATCTTTTATTTGTTTTTGAAATAGGAAGGATAGAGTACATGTTTCTTATTAGAGTCGAATGCAATATATACTTGTACGTATATATCACTTTCGACTGGGGGGCTTGATGATGTACCCTCCAAACGGGTCGAAGGACTCCCCTTCGAGCCTGTAGAAAGCCCTCCCTTCGGAGGCCCAGGTTAATCTTCTAACACGTTTCATTGGCGTAAAACCATTCGCCTGCGAACTGGTTACCATGTGGGAATCCGCCAATCGAAGCCCTAAGCCCTTCGGGGTATTCCTGACGAAGAGACTAGCACGAAGGACCATCCTGACCTGGTCAAACCCACGTCTCCTCTTCCCTTTGGCTTTCCCGCCAAAACAGAGATCGTGGGCTACAAAGCCCTAGCGGTTACCACTTTCCATGGGACGCCCCCATGATCTCCGAACAATGTGCAACCGCCCACTATGTCCTATTTCTCCCCTATAAATTGCATAGTCGGGCCAAAACAAAGTAAGTTAACTTCACTCTCTCAATTTACGACCTATATTACCATTACACATACTTACTCGCACGCCGGAGGTGGTTCGCAGGGTCCAACCCCTGCGCAATCACTTAACGTAGTGTCTTCGTATTTCTTATTTTCAGGTTAAGAACAAGCTTGGCGCAATCTCAACACCCCATTATTCCTTTGATCACCATCGAAGGCTTGGTTGGCAATTATTTGTTCAATCACCCGCCTTGGTACCTGTGATAGCGGCGCTGGATTTTCTGGGAACATGTCTTGGACATAATCCCGTGAATCCTGGGATTATGTATGCTGCTGCCATCTGTCAAAAGGTAATGCCACTTGTCTTGTTGTTGACAGCTGCTTTATCCGAACGATCTAGGTGTCTTCCGGCCATTGCCGGATGGTCTTGCTTCTTCCGGCGTCCGGACACAACGCCAACATGTCCCCCCCAGTATCATAGTATTGGTTTCACCGATAATGTGATACTCTAAAAAATTTGAAGTCTGGTTCTACTAATTCCGAAAGGTTTGGGTCATTCGGGATCCGATGAGCTGATGCCATGCAGAAACTGCCAAAAACCATTATTACCTCTTTTTAAGGATAGCCGTCATTTTTACTGGGGTTCTGAGAAGTCGACACGTGCCCACGCGCGTATCGCACGAGTGAGGAGATGCCACCTCACCCGCTGACAAGGCATGTCGTTTCATATTCTTCTTTTCGCCTATAAATAGCGTCATTTCTACGGTTTTTTTACCACTGTAATTTCTTGTTCTGACAAACTTTCCGTAGCGTCTTTCCGAGTGGTTGATTTCTTCCTAATCCGAACGACTTTATTTCGCCATTCGGTTAATCATATCGACCTCTCCCTCCTCGATTCATGAGGAAGATACCCCGTAGGCCGGGGGGTTCCTTCCTAAATTCGATGTTCAGAAGTACACCTCCCAAATGAATGAGGAATATTTATATGTGGTGATGACGGACGCGGGTATACCGGGGGATCTGCATCCGAGGTTACCTCCGGCGGACATGACGATGGACCAATTGCCGGGCGATGCCATTGGTCTGTACGTGGAGTATTTTTACGAGGGTGGTCTTAGCGTGCCCTTCTCTACTTTTTTGCTGGACATCATCAAATATTACAAGGTACATCTCTCCCAGCTGGTGCCGCTGGGCTTACACCGTGCCACGCTTTTCGAGGTGTATAGCCGAAGCCTGGACGTCGCTCCCACCACTTCCTTATTCCGGGCCTTCTATAAATTGAGTAAGCAAGGTCACTGGTTTTCTTTCGAGAAGCGAAGTGGTAAGGAGAGGAAGGTTTGTTTCCGGGAGATTCTGACCGGACTGAAGGGTTGGAAGAATGATTCTGATATTTCGGATCCATATCCGAATGGCGAGTTCAGCATTGCGGATGCGGAGAAGCTGGCCGCAAACATAATTGACCTTACTCCGATTCCCAGGGGCTTTCTTTACGCCGTGGGGCTGACCTCGCAATGGGAGCATCCCGGTTACCGGGCCGCGCTTAAGGATGCCGAGGGTAAAGGTATGACTTCATTGCTTGTCTTCGTTTCCCCAATTGACTTTCGTTAAGTATGTTTGTTTCTAACTATTTCGTGCTCTTTTTCCCTTTTGCAGTTGTATCGATGTCTGAGTATCTGATCAACCCCATGGTCCGTAAGGGTGTTTCAATGGTCAAGGGCGATAAGTACCGTAAGGGTGAGTCTCACGAGTTGCACGTGACTTTTCCTGCCCCTTCGAATGTCGATATACCGGAGAAGTCGGCCGAGGAGATGAGGGTCGAGAGGGCTGACGCACGGGTCTTGGAAGCCAAACGTAGAAAACAAAGGCAGAACGTCACCCGAGATGCTCTGCGAGCCCAGAGGGGAACAGGGGTTAAAAAGGCGCGAGCACGAGTTCAGCCTGGCGAGGGTAGTAGCGGTGCGACCCGTCCGGCCAAGAGGAGTAGACAAATAGAGACTCCCGTGGTGGATTTGGAACCCGAATCGCCAGAGGTCGAAGTCATCCCGAACCCTACCCCAGTCCGGTCACTTCGTCTGGAAGACATCGGGAGTCGACCGGAAGGATCAAATTTTGCCTCCGGAACTGCTGATGTTGGTAAGTCGTCTAACTGTGTTTACCCTGCACTTCTCCCATTCTCCTACAATTCTTTGATAATGATTATCTTTTTCTCCTTTCAGAGGGTCCTTCCGTACAGGCTTCTGGACGCGGCAAGGTTAGAGTCATGGCCGAGGGTGATCCGGCAGCGGTGTTTGTCCCGGACTGGTCAGTCAGAAGAGGGGATCATTTGAATAGAGGGGCTATTTGCAAAGACTTGATGATGAACCTGCTCACTCCTCGAGAGGAGTTTTATTTTCAAAGCTTGGGTGACTCGGAGGCCCTTCAAAGAGGCTGGGTATTATTGGGTCGTGGTGCGGCCGCTCATTCGAACATTCTTGGCCGGTATGAGGCCCTTCTTGAAGAATATAAACAATTGTGCCGCACCCATGAGGGATGTGAGGAAGCCACTCAAGAGGTAGAGGAGCTTCGGAAGTTGAAACATGAGCATGCAGGCTGTATGGTGAGGGAATCG
Organism: Artemisia tridentata subsp. tridentata; assembly: GCA_021014915.2. NCBI lineage: Eukaryota > Viridiplantae > Streptophyta > Magnoliopsida > Asterales > Asteraceae > Artemisia > Artemisia tridentata. The sequence continues at coordinate 355,446,748 of CP139508.1, read as the reverse complement.
GATCTGAAAGATCGTCTCTCTCAGCTGGAACAGGCGAGAGATGAAGGGAGGAGGGTTTCTTCAGACCGAGTCAAAGCCTTGGAAGATGAGTTGAAAGATGTTAAGGACAAGCTTGCTATCGAGGAGGGGGAAAGTTCTGAGCTGTACAAGGAAAGGGTCGACCTGGCCGTTAAGCTAGGCCAAACGGAAATCGAACGTCATAAGCTGGTGAAGGAGTTCATTCTGGAAGTGGTCCGTCGGCTTCTGAACAGTCATGAGTACAAGCAACGTTTGGCTGAGCCTTTTAGTTTGTCCTCCCAGTCCGGGTTCTTACAGGCTGTCTCCGTGGGTCGTAAGCCGGAGGATGTGGCCAAAATTGTGGCCGAGATAGATGATCTGGATGTGGAGGCGGACCAAAAGTTCGACCCTTTGTACGATGGCCTCTTTTCCGCGGAATATCCGTACATTCGGAAGGTGAGCGATGCTGCAGATAGACCCTTATCGGAAATAATAGGCCTGATTCCTGACCATGCACCAAACGATTCTTCCGCCGAAGGTCCCTCCGCTGAAGAAAATATTCAAGAATGACCCATCCGGAAATCTTTTGCCCTGTCTAGAACAATTTTTGGTGTAAGGCCCTTGAGCCGTTAGATTAATTTGTGAATAGTTAATATTATTCGGATGAATGTAATAACAAATTGTTATATCCCTAACGACACATCGCACGCATCACCTTCCGTATGTTTGGAAGTTACGTAATGTCATGTTTCGCTACTTCTCAAAAGGCTTTTCCCTTCTTTTTTATTTTATACATATATGTTTGCAATATGTTACCTGTGCCTTTCAGCAACGTGCCTTCCGCCTTGACCGCATGATTGTTTCCTTCCTGAACACTGACCACACACTCTCCAGAGGGCACGAACCTCTCGGAGGGATCATTTTCGACTTGTGTTCGAAAGGTGATGATGTACCCTCCTAACGGGTCGAAGGACTCCCCTTTGTGCCTGTAGAAAGCCCTCCCTTCGGAGGCCCAGGTTAATCTCTTAACACGTTTCATTGGCGTAAAACCATTCGCCTGCGAACTGGTTACCATGTGGGAATCCGCCAATCGAAGCCCTAAGCCCTTCGGGGTATTCATCCCGAAGGAACTACAATGGAGAACCATGACGACCTGGTCAAACCCACGTCTCCTCTTCCCTTTCGCTTTCCCGCCAAAACAGAGATCGTGGGCTACAAAGCCCTAGCGGTTACCACTTTCCATGGGACGCCCCCATGATCTCCGAACAATGTGCAACCGCCCACTATGTCCTATTTCTCCCCTATAAATAGCGTAGTCGGGCATGAACAATGTAAGTTAACTTCATTCTTGTCATTTACAACCTACTCAAACGATTACACATACTTACTCGCACACCGGAGGTGGTTCGCAGGGTCCAACCCCTGCGCAATCACTTAACGTAGTGTTTTGGTATTTCTTATTTTCAGGCTAAGAACAAGCTTGGCGCAATCTCAACACCCCATTATTCCTTTGATCACCATCGAAGGCTTGGTTGTGCAATTATATGTTCAATCAGTGGCTCCATCCGTGGGACCGCTACAATTGGTCTCGTTAATTCCGAGCTTATAACCAACCAACCACTTTCACTATTATTCCGGCATGGATCAAGGAAGAGAAGATACTCCCCCACCGGGTTTCTCGACCTTGGCACCAATACCAATCAACGACACTAACAACCTTCCCCCAATAACCTCTTCCACTTTCACAACACGTTCTCACCCAAAAATCACAACTAACAATCATGCTTCAACATCAGCCAATCCAGAACCTGTCATTAGCCCAGCCTTTGTCGAAGCCAACCACGAAGTGTTGGAATCCCTCTTAAGGGCTCGTAACAGGCAAGTCAGGAATGCTGAGGTGCGAAGGGAGTTGGAATACTCGAGTGATGAGTATGATGAAGAAATGGAAATGGAACCTAGGCCTCCGACCCAAGGACCAACCCTATCGGCCTTAAGAATTGGGTCTCCAGTCGGTCGAAGGCTAAGCAAAAGATCCGTTGGTTTCGAAGGAGTCCCCGAGAGGGCTCTGACAAGAAGGGAAGGGGCGGTTACCGAAGGCTCTAACGGTAGGAGCCAGCGAAGGGAAGAAGTGGGGGTGACTTTGCCTTCATTGCTAGCAGCTCATCTTGGAAGGATTGAAGCTGGGGTTCCGTTGCAGCCTTCCCACGTATCAGGCGTAGAAGGCAATCCGCCTACAATTAATATGGGAGAAAATCTTCCTTCCAATGGTATGTACCCCTCGTTCCAAACTCAGTCTTATCCTCAAAATTTATATCCTCCAGTAAATGGACAGCCTAATAACCCAAGATTTCCCCAAACTTATGGGAGCATGCCCTTCGGGCATCCTATGGCGTACCCTCCGTACGCCATGGGAAACGGTTACCCGTTTGCCATGAATGCACCTTATCAGTCCTACCCAAGCCAAACTCCTATGGGAATACCCCCAAACAACAACCCATATAATACTGTTCCCCTGTATGCACCACCTTATAACTGTCTATACTCAGACCCTATGGGTTAAGCTACACCCTTCGTTAGGTGGATCGAAGATTACCCATTGCCTGATGGGTTGAAAATGCCTTCGCACGTTGGGACTTATGATGGGAAGGGGGATCCGGACAATTTCTTACATTTGTTTGAAGGGGCTATCAAAATGCAAAAATGGGTTATGCCAGTGGCCTGTCATATGTTTACGTACACCCTACGGGATTCTGCTCGTATCTGGTGGAATGGGCAAAAGCCCAGCAGCATCGTCAATCTTGATGATCTTAAGGCTAAGTTCCGGTCACACTTCAGTCAGCAAAAGAAGTTCACGAGGACTCATTTAACGGTGCACAACATCAAACAAAAAGATAACGAAAGCACAAGGGCCTTCGTTACTAGATACACCGATGAGACTTGGCAGATTTTGGGTCTTCATGAAGATCAGCGTATTTCGGGTTTCGTACATGGTCTTCGAAATCGGAGTTTGGTGGAATTCTTGTCCACTGACCTTCCGACAACTTACAAAGGGTTAACGAAAAAGACATATACTTGGATCGAAGCAAAAGAGGTGTCCACTAATGGGGCTCTGGTAGACAGAGATGGCAACAACAAGTTTTCGAAGCCTTCTTCGTGGGAAGGGTCCAAAAATAAGAACAAGTACAGAGATAGGTTTTCTCCGTATAACAAAGGCCCCAACCACGGTTTGCTAAGCAGTCTAACCAAGTCTCCAAAGGAAATACTTGCTACGGAGAGGGCTGCTAAGGCCTTCGAAGCACCCCCTCGTATGACAAGTGATTGAACAAATAATTGCACAACCAAGCCTTTGAAGATGATCAAAGGAATAATGGGGCGTTGAGATTGCGCCAAGCTTGTTCTTAACCTGAAAATAAGAAATACGAAGACACTACGTTAAGTGATTGCGCAGGGGTTGGACCCTGCGAACTACCTCCGGCGTGCGAGTAAGTATGTGTAATGGTAATATAGGTCGTAAATTGAGAGAGTGAAGTTAACTTACTTTGTTTTGGCCCGACTATGCTATTTATAGGGGAGAAATAGGACATAGTGGGCGGTTGCACATTGTTCAGAGATCATGGGGGCGTCCCATGGAAAGTGGTAACCACTAGGGCTTTGTAGCCCACGATCTCTGTTTTGGCGGGAAAGCCAAAGGGAAGAGGAGACGTGGGTTTGACCAGGTCAGGATGGTCCTTCGTGCTAGTCCCTTCATCAGGAATACCCCGAAGGGCTTAGGGCTTCGATTGGCGGATTCCCACATGGTAACCAGTTCGCAGGCGAATGGTTTTACGCCAATGAAACGTGTTAGAAGATTAACCTGGGCCTCCGAAGGGAGGGCTTTCTACAGACTCGAAGGGGAGTACTTCGACCCGTTCAGAGGGTACATCATCAAGCCCCCCAGTCGAAAGTGATATATACGTACAAGTATATATTGCATTCGACTCTAATAAGAAACATGTACTCTATCCTTCCTATTTCAAAAACAAATAAAAGATAAAGCATCAAATTGAATTCCGCATTAAATGCGAAACCATCATTATCCGCCCACTTGCAAACCCTTAATTGCCATTTCTTCGGTAATCGTAAAACGTCATTTCAAATTTAGCACCCGTTTGAAATCCGCTTAGATAGCAAAGAAAATGTACACGTGTTCGGTTATGATCAAAGATTTCATGAGTATTTAATCTCCGATACGGTAAACCCTAGAACACTTTTACCTCCGCCCAAAATATACACACAACTCTGTGTTATCGTGCTTCCATTGGAACAAAAAAGGTAAAATTCTGTCATTTTCTTTGAGCTTCTTACTTGATTCTATTGATATGAGTATGGCTGCCAAAAGGATTATTAGGGAACAAACATGCACCTTGTCTAAAGAAACGTTGACTGATTTTCTGCGTGACTACCCCCTACCATCTGGACTCAAAATCATCCGTCCCAGTAAAAGACAAAGTGTTTTTGATGCCCCAGAAGGGTACGTAGGATTATACATTCACGCGTTTACTCAATCAAACCTTAGGATTCCACTTCATCCTTTGTATTTAGAGTTTTTGCAATACTATAAGGTGCACATTTCCAGGTTTAACCCATTTGGGCTAGCCAAACTTACTACTTACATCGTGATGTGCAAAGCTTATGGGTATGAGCCATCATTGAATGTTCTTAGGGGTTTTGTTAATTTGTATCCCGGTGGGGATTGGGTGACTATTGCCAAAAGAAGTGAACATGATGTTCCCATCCTTTTAACGAAACCTTTTTCGAACATAAGAAACTGGAAAGGTCAGTTCTTTTATATTGAAAGCACCATTATACCGTCTGAGTACCCAGCTTTGCTTGACGAGGCCTTTATGTATGATGAGAAGAAATATAATGATCCCTTGCCCTACAATGTGAGGAGCGAGCCTTTGTATCAGCGAATTGCACGACATCCTGCTGATGTCCAGACATTCCCAGAACCTATCCTGTTCATGGCTGGTATTGCTAAAAGTTGGGAAGGCTCTCCGTTGCATCCTGAAATAATTTGTGAAGGACAAAGTATGTATATATCTTATTTAAATAATTTGAGTAACTTATCTGCTGATATTCATCTCCTTTTCGTTTGTTTGTGCAGGAATGGCTTTCCGTAATTTTGTTGTGGCCGGAGGTGCCAAGGAAGTTAGCTTTATGCCAAGGGATCCTCAGGATACAAGTTACGGAGTGGGATCTCCTTCCATCTCTGTCAATAATAACGATGTTGATGTCTCTCCACCCAAGCCTCTTGCTGTGCTCCCCCCAATCAAACCCCTTGGTACTGAGGAAGCCCCCCAGCTAGTGGAGGATGTTGGTGACTCTGATGATACCCCTTCCGGGAGTGATCAGCTCAGGATCGTAGGGTCCTCCGGCATTGCTGATAGAGTGAGAACAAGGAAAGGTACCAGTGCCAAAGCTGCAAAGACTGCTCCAAAAAGAAAACCCAATGTTCCTACACCCTCATCGAGGAATGTCAAACAAAAAACAGAAAAAGCTCGTGGGAAAGCCATTATGTATGCGCCAGAGAGAATGGTTGATGAAGATGACATCCCGGGTAAGTGAAAGTTCTTCAAGTCCTCCTCCCTTTCCGTAATATTGCGTATTTGGCTTATATTGTTTTTTTTTTTTTTTTTTTTTTTTTTTTTAGGTTTGCCAGATACGAAGGAACTGCCAAACGCTCTCTCCTGCCGCTTGCTTGTTGAGAATGTCACTCCTGCCTCATGGAGGAGTAAAATGAATGAGATGTCCATTGAGAAACTTTGCGATCTTAACGACAAAAGTTATATCAGGCAAGCAATGCTGGACAGCCATCTTAGCTTTTGCACCAGGGGATTGCTTAACAAAGTCAAGGAGGCGAAGGAGGAGGTTGCTGCTGTTGTTGCCAGAGAAAAAGAAAGGGAGAAGAGTTATGCTGAGTTGGAGAAGAGGTGTGACGAAGCCATGGAGAACTTTGAGAAACACCCAAGGTACGAGGTTCTTCGAGACAAGATTGATGGTCTTGAGAAACAGCTTAAGGAATCGCAGGCTGAGTGTGGTAGGCTAAAGTTGGAGGAAGCTAAGGTTATTGGCTATGAAAACCAGGTGAGTGCCCTGGAGTCTAAATGTACTGGGTTGGAGACTGAGAGGGCCAGACTAGTGGAGCAGGATGCCAAGCGTTGTCAAGAGGTTGATAAGTTGAAGCTCGAATGCCAAAGTTTGAGAAAAGATAGGGCTGAGGTTGTATCGAAGGCTATTCCCTATATTGCTATGGAGTTATACCATAGCGATGAGGTGGGGGAGGTTGTGGGTAGGCTAGTGAATGCAGCCATATTCCATGGCAAATGCACAACTTTGGAGGAGATTGCTGAAACCAAAAAACCAGTTGTGCTTTCGGAGGTGCCATACTATCGTCCGAATTCTGTTCGGGAGTATGATGAAGCTGGTAACGCATTCACCACGGCAGTGTACCCCTTTCTTGCCGAAGCAACCAAAGATCCTTCAGCCTCCATCGAAGATCTCCTCTCTAAAAAGCCAAAGAGCATACAGCCTCCGTCTCCAACCAAAAGAACCTTGTCTGAGAAACCCAAGTCCGCGACTCAACAGGAAGACCCAAACTCTTCCATTAACAAATGAAGGCTGCCATGTTGGCAGTAATTTAGTCTGTAAGGGTGGCATGTACCCTTTAAAACAATTTGGTTACGTTTAAAGGTTGGTGCCTTTGTTTAAGACAATTTATCATGCTTTTATCAGGCGTGTGCCTGTTGGAATAGTTTGTCTGGGCTTCGACCCATAACTTTAAACAATTATCTCTTTTGAAGATAGCTACGCCTGTGCGTAGTCTTTATGAATATTAATTTGGAGGGATATGCTCCTTTTTTGATGCCATGCTTATCTTCTCTTACGCTCCTTACAAGAACGTAAACATACAACCTAAGGTTATAACCTTATTGTGTGTTGATGAACTCAAATAAGTACATTTTATTACCATCATTTATTCTATTTATTTGACTTGTTTTATTATATTATCTGTGAGAATTGATACGTTAATGTTTACTTTTGTAATTCTCAGGTAAAAACAAGTATTATGTGAAACTTGGCGATTTTGGACTAATTATGGAGCAAAACAAGCAAGAAGTTAAGAGTCTACTGAAATGTACAAGATCAAGACTATTCTGCTCCAGATACGCCGCATCTTACTTATTATATACGGCGCATCACTATCAAGATTTCACAAGCTACGATCCAAGACAGCAAGGACATGCGCCGCATCTAAGAATGGTGTTACGCCGCATCTTCTGGCGGTGTACGAATATTCCTGAATATATTAATCTTGGACCCCACGCGAAGTTAAGTCAATGCGCCGCATCTACTTATCCTATGCGCCGCATCTAGCCCTCAGACAGAAACTATAAATACCCCAAAGTCAGACGAATTTCAGAGACTTTTGGTACGTGCGATATACGAAGTACAGAAACCCTAAGCCGAATTCAGACGAAGTAGCTGCACAAGACACACCTTGAACGAAGATACAAGAGCTGTAAGAAGGTCCTGCATGTATTCAATTCATTAAGTAGTTTTGTTTTATTGTATTAGTACACTTTAATTGGTCAGGATTGATGGGCTTGTGTTATGTTATCATTCACTTCAACTCCGCTTAAAATTGCTTTCCCATTAATTAAAGTTTATATGTTGATGTCTTTGGTGACTTTTATTAGTGCATTGATAACCTCTGTGTCTAGCTGAGCATTGCTTGGGTCGCCATGCCCCTTCCTCGCCTATTTATTAGATCGCCTATGCATTCTATCGTCTGTAGAAAAGTAGGAAGAAAGATAAATAGGATATTCATAAGTAATCATTAAGGGTTTACTCGCCGATAAGATTAGAACCAACGAGAAAGGACTTAATCTCGGTGCGTAGCATCGAACTATACACTTCATATAAAACTAGCAATAAAACAAGTGACAAGCTACTTAACTATCAGGACAGGTCTTCTTATTGTCTCAAGTATTTATCTGTGTACGTGTGTGCTACTCGCTGATTCGTGCTTATTAGTTTAGTTTATATTTAATCATAACCAAACCGTGTCAGTCTCTCAGGCTGAACCCCCTTGCGTTAGATTAGGTTGTATAGCTAACTTAAGATATTAAAATACTGATTAGAATAACTAGATAATACGTTCCACTCTTAGTGATCGACACTCTACTTACCATTATATTCATACTGACCGGGTACACTGCTCGTTAAAGTGTGTGTTATTGATAAGTCGGCTAAATATAAATTTAAAACTTGAATACTGCTAAAACCACAACGACATATCGTGGATATAAAATTAGAGCAATACCACGCACGCATCAAGTTTTTGGCGCCGTTGCCGGGGAGTGAATTGTTATTATCTGGTAATTTGATTAGTATTTTAATTAGGTTTTTCTTTTTAATTTTTAGATTCTAACCGCTAACTCTGTTGTATATTAGGTTAAATTGCATTCATTGTATTATTTGCATATTTTATGTTTTGTGTGTTATTTGTTTTCTTTTATTTTTTTTGTTGCTTTTCGTTTGTTTTTATTTTTCGTATTTTCTGGATTCTGCTATCGTTGTACTGAGCTAATATAAACGATACGGCGCATCCATTTTCTTAGATACGGCGTATTGCGTTTAATTTTTATAAAATACAACGCGTTTAATTAATTCGAATACGGCGCATCTTTCCCCAAGATACGGCGTATTCTGTTTTTAATAAGAAAATTTTCTAAACGATAACGAGATACGCCGCATCTGTTTTTACAGATACGGCGCATTAATTATTAAAAACAGTTTTCGAATTCATTAAATAACGAGAAGCGACGCATCGATTTTGTCGATACGGCGCATCTTTACTGATAATCAAAAATCTTATATTTTGAAACGTAACGAAGTAACGGGGTATTAGTTTTTGCTGATACGGCGCATTAAAATTTTTACAAGTATAACTAATTTTTGATTATTTAAACATATGGCGCATTTGATTTATCGAGCGCGGCGTATTGCTTTTCTGAATAAAAGTCTGATTTATTTTTAACGTATTAAGATACGGCGTATCCCATTTATAGGATACTGTAACACCCCCAATTTTATGATATGCAGCGGAATTTAAATTGGGTGTTACTTCATGGCACAACAGTTGAATAGTAGAAAACGATCACCAATTCGGTCGTTTTAAAAGATTTATCATTCGAATATCAGAGTTTACAAAGTAAGGTCCCAATGGTTTCAAAGTTTATTAAATAGGTTTTCGAATGATATTTATAGCCTTCATAAGTATTCGTGCTCCTCCGTGCCATCCGTGCTCATTATGGACCTGAGATAAATACATGCTAAAAGCGTCAACACAAAGGTTGGTGAGTTCATAGAGTTTGTAGTTGAAAACTGTTGATTTACAAAATCAAAGAGTTTGTGAGTAAATATTGTTGATTTCCAAAATCAAAGAGTTTGTGAGTTCATAGTAGTTGTAGATAAATAGTTGATTATCAAATCAAAGAGTGAGTAATACCATAGTGTTTATAGTTAAACCAGTTGATTTGTCAAATCAAAGTGTGAGTGAATCCATAGAGTTTAAGGTTAAAGCAGTTGATTATTAAATTTAAGTTGTGAGTGAATCCATAGAGTTTGCATAAAATCAGTTGACTTTTAATAGTTCAAAGTTTAGGTAATAATTGTAACAAATACAATTATTAAATAAATAAGCGGTGGGTTACGATATTATACACCCTTAGTTGGTTTGTTATAAAACAAGTAGTGGGTTAAGTTGTTATATACCCATAGTTCGTTTGTTTGCCCTAACCGGGTCAACACAAAATAGTTATTGTTTGCCAAGTAGTGATTTTCTGCTATATAGTGATAACAAGTTCAAGTTTAATAAAATAGTGGCAATACTGTATCATGACTACAGTATCGTTTTCTATTGCTCTAAGTCTCATGACACTCAACGCTTAACAGGCATAAAAAATGATGTAAAGTATAAAGGCCCTCGGGATGGGTATTTGCCAATAACCCATAAGTTTGTTCAAATAAAGTGCGCCTGGGTGGCTCATCCTAGCAGACCCAAACGGGGATTGTCAGTCCCAAATAGATCTATTCACAATTATTTACGTTCACTCGCAAGTGATTAAGGTTCATGATGTGAGGGACTTCGAACATGGCAATAAAGGTAAACTTAGGCAATAGTGAATCAAGTATAGCATACAGTTGAAAATCAGTTGTGATCATGTTTATAGCAGGTATCTCTCCATGAGATATAAAAATGTATAAAGTGGATTTATAAATTCATAATCGTTTGTAGAGGTTTAAAAGTACTTTTATAATTAAAAGCAAGTATTACGTCTCAGTAACGAGCAGAGCGTTTCATCAATTAAGTACGTTGTTTTAAGTAATCCAGTAAAGTTTATATGTGAAGCGAACATGTATCGCCTTCAGAAGTAATTCAGAGTAGATAAAAGAGTAGTCTATGGAACTCACAGTAGTATGTAAACAGTTAAGAGTACTTATGAATAAGTATAAAACATTGTATTTGAGCATGTATCTCCCCCAAAGAGTTTATAAAACAGTAAACAGGAAAAGTGGGGCTATGAACTCACCTGATGCGATAGCAATAAGGATGAAAGTGGATTTACTGAAACGTAATTTCAGTTGAGATTTCGGAGATAGCTTTACACATGACCTGAATAATAATAATGTTTGAGTATTCGACTTAGCACGAATAATGAATGCGATATGAGGAATCGTATGACGATTTGATCGGTGATGTGAGTGTGAATGGTTTAAGAGGTTTGGAGTTCAAGAATATTATCAATAATATTATTTTATGATTCAGAAATCATAATAGTCGTTGGCTTGAAGTGGTTGAATCGAATCGTTTAGGAATCGTTTAGAAATCGTTATATATATATATAACGTATCGTTAAGTATTTGTGTTCGACGTGGAAAAATACATGATGTGAGGGTGGTTTGTGTAAATTGAGGATTGGAAATAGAATGTTATAAAGTTTCTGTTTACTCTTAAACTTTCTCTATTTTTACACTTTATACCCTAACGGTGTTTGCGTTACATCGTTAGTCCCTAGTTTATAAAAAGTTACATTTTCAACCCAAAATTAACCCAAATGACAATCTGAGTTTATACTTTATTATAAAGTCATTTTCTATCCCAAAGATACTGTTTTTACTGTTTCAGAACCTAGTTTTACGCAGTTGGCAAAAACAGTCCCTTTAAGTGAAACTAGTTTGCAAAGTTAGTCCTTTTTGCATAAAAACTTATGGGAAAATTCTATAAAAATTTCAGAAGCTTATTTTAGCTTATTGAAGCTTAAGTCAACTGTTGGTTTGACTAGAAAAAATCATTTTGATATATTGGGCCTTAAAACGAAATGAAACAAGGCCCGTTAAGAATTTTAGAGGCGAGGGCATGAAAATACTTTTGGGCTTGGATTTGGATTATTTTTGTGATTCTAAAAATATTTAGTATGGGTCTATTGGGCTGTTAATTCGTCAGGTCTTGTTGGGCTTTGACTTAGCCCAAAACCGTATTTATAGTTTTCTGGAAAAATAAGTTATGTAGTTTTTAGTGTTAGGCAGTTTTTGGTCGAAACCGAATGGGTAGATTTAAGTGTCGAACCGAGGTTATAGGAACATGTTTAAAACACGAAAAGTTTAGTTTGCTAGATCTACTAACGAGAGGTGCAAAAATATTTAGGCGTTGTGTTCATAATTTCGAAGATATACTTTTGGTTTGTGGCCTGGTCACACGTTTTTTTGAAAACTGGAAACTATGAAAATATACCAAGTTCTTAAACCAATTTTTGTAGCGTGAAGTTTGGACGTTTTTAATAGCTTTCTAGAGCTTTTCGTTAAAAACTTAAAACACGAAAAATAAGGTTGACTAGGTTGAGATTCGAACTGGGCAAAGTTATGTGTGGGTTGCCTTTGTTATTTCGAAGAAATAGGCCTGTTTATATGGCGAGTTGGGCAGATTTTCTAAGTCAAAAGACTTGGAAAATTTTCTAAGTCTTTTGGTATATGGTTAAAAACTGAATTTTTTTGCAAAAACGAAATGGGTCATGTTTTGTCATACGTGAGTGCATGCAAGGCTTGTGAGGGTTTTATTGCGATGTCTGGTGGCTTGCCAACACTTTAGAACTAATTTGAACTCGAGTGTCACAAATATGTACGTAGAAAGAGACGTGTAAAACACACGTTCGAGCATAATATATGCGAAATGAAATAGTTTGGAATATGAAACGAAATGAATTTAAATGAGTCTAGGGGACTTACAAGGGCTTGAAAGTGAAGTGTGGTACGTAGGGATATAAGCAGAAACGCAAGAGTTCTTCGAAACAAAACCCGGATAGCAACTACTACACACGTTCGACTTTAAAGCGACTAACTCGATTTGGTTCTTGGCTCCTGGGTTTTCCAGAACTTATCTAAGCTGAGTTTTTGGACTTATGAGTGTGTTGTGGGAGTTTGAGAGTGAGTGTGAAATGTGTGTGGGTGTGAGCTCGTATACATAGACCGAGAGAAAATAGAAGATACTAGTTGCAAGTGATTTGCATTTGGAATTAGTTCATGTATTCACATGTTTGTTTCGTTGTAGTGTGAGAATAGAGTTGAGTGTTGCAGTAAGATTGAGTGTGTCATAAAGCTTGATGATGGTTATCCTTGTTGTGTTAGTCAGCATAAGGAAACAAAGGGAATGAGACAAATGAAATTGTGATGTTGGTCCTTGTGGTTGTTGTTCGAACAAAGAAAGAAATAAAGAGGAAATTATGGTTGTTAAGTCGAGTTGGGAGAAAACGTGGCAAGGTAAACGTCTCTTGTTGCATTTGTATAAGTTAAACTTTGGTAGAGTTGGGTTGGGTTTGTGTTTTGGGCTCGTTGGTGGGTTAGGCCAAATGAAGAGAATAAGAAAAATAATAAGGGTTCGTTTGGTGCGTTTAGTTCGCAGGAATATTGGGTCGAGGCCCAATGGTCTAACAATCCATTTGGGTATTGGGTCGAGGCCCAATATTGTTACTGAGTGTTTGTGAAAATTTTCGTGAGCTCGGGAACTTATTTGATCACATTTGGTTAATTGATGAGACATATAAACTTTAATTGTTTTAGATACATTCGCGATTTTAGACTGTAAAGGTTCGTACAAATGATTGTGACATAGAGAATGTGCGAACGTGTTACGACGTCTAGATTATCAGGGTTGAATAAAAGCAAAATTTTAGTCCGTAAAAATGGTTAATTAAATAGTGACGCTAGATTAGTCTTCGTTTACTATTTACAAATGGAAGGGAAATTTACGGGATGTCATAGATACGGCGCATCAACAGCAGATATCAGCAGCTTTTATTTTACTTTGATTGTTTCACTCTTCTTTTGCACGAGTAAGTTTTATTTCAGGAAGATGGACGATCCAGATATTACAATGGAAGAATACTTGTTACTGGAAATGGTTAAGTCAAAGAAAGAAAGAAATAGGTTGCCGTTTCAACACACTTGGTGTATGTCAAATGATGATGAAGAAGATTCATATACAGTGAAACCAATTCCGGCAATTGTTCTTGATAGTACTTTTTCTCCGGAGATTGCACAAGACGATGTGTATACGGAACCCTACGTTGAAGAATACTCTGCAATCGTATTATCACCATTAGACAATCCAATGGATGAAGATGAAAAGTATTCTAATTTTGATTTCGAACCATTTGACGCCATAGTTTATGATGACATACCTCAACCAGATCTTGACCCAACGAAGGTTTTTGAAGAAATCTGGGATGACTTGTTTAAAAATGAAATTCGGGACGATACTGAAATTGCAAGACCACTAGTTGAAGATGGAGATTCACAAGATGAATTGGAGTCACTTACAACACAAAGTGGTACAAATTTATTTAATATTATTAATCCCGTTACTAATAATCTTGCTAGTTTTCCTAAATAGGTTGCAAAACAAAAAGATGATGAGGTGAAATTTATTACACTACCTATTGAAGCACCTGTGATCAACCCGTATTTGGTGGAGCTCGAGGAAGAATTTGGTGATGAGCTCTTAAACATTGCTATGATTGATGAAGATGATGATTTCGACCCTATGAAGGTTATTGAGGAACTCGAACTTTTACTTGCCAAAGACCCTTTCTCATCTTCTGCGGAAGTCAAGGGACGCCTTACTACCAAAGAGACTAACCAAGAAGAAAGGAGACTCATTTTTCCTCAACACATTACTCTTTCAGATGGAATGGTCAAGTCATCTAATTTATCAACCAAACCGGGTAAGGATAGGAAAGATGTACACATATTGCCAAGGTATGATCTTTATTTATTTCTTCCATCTTTACTAGCAAATTTACACTCTTTTCGTGTTTATTGCTATTATCACCCGCACTTGATGCCAAGTGGGGGGAACAACACCCTATTACACAGTAAATAAGGGTGGAGTCAGGCTCGTGACTCGAACAAAAACAAGCGCTTCGTGGGAGGCAACCCATGCTTATCTTTTATTTTATTTTATTTTCTGATTTTGTGTCGAGTCAGTCAGGCCCGCAGAATATACGGCGCATCTCAATCCCAAGATGCGACGCATCTCCTGCACTGGTCATATCTTACTTTATTTTTCTGCATTTTTACTTTTAACTTTAAAACTTTTTGTCAGTTTATTTAATGCGGCGCATCCCTGGTTAAGGATGCGACGCATTTTCTATTCTGATTCGTATTCATTCCAGGCTCGATACGGCGTATCTTCTTCCATAAGATACGGCGTATCGACTGACCTGATGACTTTCATTTTTATAGTTTTATTTTTACTAACTACGAATGTATTATGCAAGTTTGAACCTTCTTAATTTAGGTGTGTTAAAGTCTTGGTGGTATTATAGATTCCTGCATTTCCTGTGGATACATCAATTATGAAGCTTAAACGTTCTCATCCATGAGGAAGTTGATTTTTGCTCTTATACAAATAATGGAGGATCATACCGAGCAAATCTCATGGGAGTTTTTCTGTTCTAATTCTTTTATTTTCCAGTTTTTAACCTTTGATACAAACAACGAGGACGTTGTTTAACTTAAGTGGGGGGATTGGAGAATTAGAACACTTACTTGTCCTAAACTTTTAAAAATATGCTTAAAATGTGCTTAATATATCAAAAATTAAAAATTTTTTAGCATGTTTTTGTTTAAGATCTAAGTTGCATAGCTGCACACATAACGTTATTTTCAAAAATTGTGAACTTTTCAAAAATTCACAAATCTATGAGTGTGCCGGTGACTTGTAAACTTTAGAACTTGGCTTGTAAACTATTCGAGACCACCATAATAAGTATTATTTATATAATTGAAATGACTTGTCTAAATTGGTAAATTTCTAGGATTACACCCAAATAGCCTTTATATGTTATGTGTTATTAGCTAACTACACTGGTTAGTTAACCCCCCGTATAAACCCTTTTGTTACTGTCACTTTTAGAGTAAGATACCCCTAGAAAAACACTCAGAGCCATTCCTTTCGTTTCTTACACCTTTGTTATAATGTTTCGTTACACCCTTACACCTTAGCCTACCCTGTATATTAAAATCCGTGGTTGGTTAATTGCTTTAGGCAAAGTGTGTTTCCTTACATTACCTGTGTTCGCGTGCGTAATTCATTATCTATGGTTAGGTCGGAAAATTGCACAATGCAATTGGAGTGAAAGTAAATATTGTATATCTTGAGTTTATTTTTCGTGTGTTTACTACTTTCGCTATTACAGCTATTTCTGAAGTATGAAAAGTTTGAAAAAAATTATCCGGAAAGAAAGTGATAGAAAAGTTGTGAAATTTTACACATCTATGTTTATGTTTCAAGTTAAAAAAAAAAAAAAAAAAAAAAAAAAAAAAAAAAAAAAAAAAAAAATCGAAAAAATGAGAAAAGAAAAAGAAAAAAGAAAAGTTGGAAGTTTGTTTTAACCAACTTATGTAAAGTTTTGTATTAAGTGGTCGATATCACCACAAGTTGTTGTATATTATATTTATGGATTGAATGGGAGTTGAACGTTATGGGAACGCCAACTATAGGTTATTCCTTGATTGAGATCTTGTTGAGTATAATTCGTGTCTACCTAAAGCGTGTGTTTCAAGTGTTAAAGCGTGAGTTATTCTATGATATGAGTCTTATTCATGGGATGGTTGGGATAGTGATTAACCACACTTAGGATTTTAATTTATCTGTTTTGTTTATTTTTCATTTTACACCAATTGGTATCCCAAATATTATTCATACCCTATATTATTCTTTATCCAAACCTTTGATTTATTGAGAATAGGGATTTGAGCAATCTTAAGTATCGTAGTCGTGGATTCGGCTATGTATTTATGATTTTGTCGCCCTTTTTGATATAATATTATTGGTGAAGATTACTTGGTCCTATCTTTAGCCTATTCGAATTAAGGATTTGAGCAATTGCAAGTATCGTGTTCATGGATTCGATCATGTATTTGTGATTTTGTCGCCTTTTCTGGAATTTGAGATCCATAGAGATTAAGAAGAATAATTAACCCTTAAACCTCAAAACCCTTTTTACCGCTTTAGACTTGTTATTCCTTGGCTTTAGTGGGGGAGATGTGTATACTTGCCAAGCTTATGATAGAATATTCGTCACGACTGGACAGTTAAACGATTAGATTTGCTTTTATCGAAATATTTTATTTTACTTCTAATTCGTTAAGTTTTTGGTTGTGTAATTATGACAAAAATGAATACATGCTTAAATATAAAAATAAATCCTAATATCTTTTAGGATACATTTTCATAAGATTAATTCTAAGGTTTACTTGGGGACAAGTAAAGTTCAAGTGGGGGGATATTTGATGAACTCAAATAAGTACATTTTATTACCATCATTTATCCTATTTATTTGACTTGTTTTATTATATTATCTGTGAGAATTGATACGTTAATGTTTACTTTTGTAATTCTCAGGTAAAAACAAGTATTATGTGAAACTTGGCGATTTTGGACTAATTATGGAGCAAAACAAGCAAGAAGTTAAGAGTCTACTGAAATGTACAAGATCAAGACTATTCTGCTCCAGATACGCCGCATCTTACTTATTATATACGGCGCATCACTATCAAGATTTCACAAGCTACGATCCAAGACAACAAGGACATGCGCCGCATTTAAGAATGGAGTTACGCCGCATCTTCTGGCGGTGTATGAATATTCCTGAATATATTAATCTTGGACCCCACGCGAAGTTAAGTCAATGCGCCGCATCTACTTATCCTATGCGCCGCATCTAGCCCTCAGACAGAAACTATAAATACCCCAAAGTCAGACGAATTTCAGAGACTTTTGGTACGTGCGATATACGAAGTACAGAAACCCTAAGCCGAATTCAGACGAAGTAGCTGCACAAGACATACCTTGAACGAAGATACAAGAGCTGTAAGAAGGTCCTGCATGTATTCAATTCATTAAGTAGTTTTGTTTTATTGTATTAGTACACTTTAATTGGTCAGGATTGATGGGCTTGTGTTATGTTATCATTCACTTCAACTCCCCTTAAAATTGCTTTCCCATTAATTAAAGTTTATATGTTGATGTCTTTGGTGACTTTTATTAGTGCATTGATAACCTCTGTGTCTAGCTGAGCATTGCTTGGGTCGCCATGCCCCTTCCTCGCCTATTTATTAGATCGCCTATGCATTCTATCGTCTGTAGAAAAGTAGGAAGAAAGATAAATAGGATAGTCATAAGTAATCATTAAGGGTTTACTCGCCGATAAGATTAGAACCAACGAGAAAGGACTTAATCTCGGTGCGTAGCATCGAACTATACACTTCATATAAAACTAGCAATAAAACAAGTGACAAGCTACTTAACTATCAGGACAGGTCTTCTTATTGTCTCAAGTATTTATCTGTGTACGTGTGTGCTACTCGCTGATTCGTGCTTATTAGTTTAGTTTATATTTAATCATAACCAAACCGTGTCAGTCTCTCAGGCTGAACCCCCTTGCGTTAGATTAGGTTGTATAGCTAACTTAAGATATTAAAATACTGATTAGAATAACTAGATAATACGTTCCACTCTTAGTGATCGACACTCTACTTACCATTATATTCATACTGACCGGGTACACTGCTCGTTAAAGTGTGTGTTATTGATAAGTCGGCTAAATATAAATTTAAAACTTGAATACTGCTAAAACCACAACGACATATCGTGGATATAAAATTAGAGCAATACCACGCACGCATCAAGTTTTTGGCGCCGTTGCCGGGGAGTGAATTGTTATTATCTGTTAATTTGATTAGTATTTTAATTAGGTTTTTCTTTTTAATTTTTAGATTCTAACTGCTAACTCTGTTGTATATTAGGTTAAATTGCATTCATTGTATTATTTGCATATTTTCTGTTTTGTGTGTTATTTGTTTTCTTTTATTTTTTTTTGTTGCTTTTCGTTTGTTTTTATTTTTGTTTTTATTTTTCGTATTTTCTGGATTCTGCTATCGTTGTACTGAGCTAATATAAACGATACGGCGCATCCATTTTCTTAGATACGGCATATTGCGTTTAATTTTTATAAAATACAACGCGTTAATTAATTCGAATACGTGTTATATCATTAATTTTTATAAAATACGGAACAAGAGATTTTGAGGGAAACATGTTATATCATTAAGTGGGTAGGGAGGATTACATCATTTGAAGAAATGAACACTAGACACCTACCATTAATGCTTCTTTCCCACGTGAGAAAACAACTAAGTGCTTTTAAAGAAAGGTAAGTTCTTATATGCAAAACTTACGAGAGTTGGTGTCATGTCCAAACTTTTTCACGACACATTTTTTCTCTGCCCTTCGAGCTTGTATGCCTTGTTGCCACAGCATTTTTTTTTTGACGCTGGGCTCTTTCACTTGGTTTCGCTTGCTTTCATTCGAAGGACAAATCCCTATATGCCCTCAGGACTTTGGGAAGTTTGTCTGCCCACTTATGCTGATATTGCCCTAGCTTCATCTCGATTTCAACGACAATATCCTTGTCAACACAAATGAACCTTTGCTTCACATTCAGGCTTTTGCAGAAAGAGGGGAACGCTCCTTCGGCAAAGTGTGTTCCTTCATAAGAGGTGATGACTTGTGGGATTCCAAATCTGAAAATTATGTGTTCCCACATAAACTCTTCCACATCTTTTCCTTTTGTTGATGCCAACGGCTTGGCCTCGACCAATTTTGTGAAATGGTCGATGGCTATGACCAAGAATTGTACCCCTCCGGGAGCTACTGGTAGGGGTCCGATTATGCTGACTCCCCATTGACCGAAAGGCCTTACTGTCATGGTGGAAGACGCATCATACTCTAATGGTTTCCGGGCTTTGGAGTGTGTCTGACATACCATGCATGTTTTGACTGTTCCCTTGCGTCTTCCAGTACGGATGGCCAGTAATAACCCCTCCTTGTTACCTTTGAGGCGATGGCTCTAGGGCTTGTGTGTCTTCCACAAAATTCTTCATGAGCATCGTAGAGAATGCTCGAAGCCTGCTTTAATTCGACACAACGAAGCCAAGGAGATGAAAGATGCCTTTTGTAGAGATTATTGCCTATGAGCCTGTACTGGGGGCTTTTGACTTTGATTCTTCGCGCTGATTTTGAATTATCAGGCAAAATGCCGCTTATCAAGTACGTTTTTATTGGTGCTATCCAGCTGGAGCCTTCATCAGATGTTTCACTTCGTGCAATTGACCTGGTGGCCAATACTTTCACTAAAACCTCACTGGGTAGATGAGCAAAAGCAGTTGATGCTAATCTGATTAGGGCCTCCGCCTTTTTGTTTTGGCTTATGTGGACATTTGTTACTTTGTGTCGTTCGAAACCCTGAAGGAGCTTTTTAACTTCATTCAAATATTCCTTGATTATTGGCTGTCTTGCTCTGTAAGAACCCTTGATTTGACTAGTGACTGAAAGTGAGCCTACGAAGATGGAGAGGTCATGAACCTCCATGCCTTTTGCGAGTCGAAGGCCAGCCAGCAAGGCTTCATACTCTGCTTCATTTTTTGTGGTCTTGAATTCAAAACGTAGTGCATAACTATACTCCTTTCCATCCGGATTAATCAAGATTAAGCCTGTTCCGAAACCATCGGAGCTTGAGGCTCCGTCAGTGTATAATTTCCACCCCTCCGTTGCCATCGGGGGAATTTCTCTATTTTGGCTATGTCTGGAAGGTGTTTCGTTGAGAACTCCTGCGGATGTCTGATCTTTGATGGAGCTTGGACTATCACGTCTTTTTAATGACCTCGGAGCTGGTAGATCAATAGCTGCTTTAAACTTCGAAGGGTTGGCTTTGACTCCTTGCTTAGTTGGCTCAATGGGTTTGAACCCCTTGAGTTGATGTTCTTTGCCGTAGAGCTTGTCATCAGTCACTGGTACCTGAGGAGTTCTGATATTCCTAGGATGTGTCCCTTCGAAGACTTTCCCCTCGGCTTTGTGTGGCTTCTTCAAGTCTGTTGTGGAACTAGCTGGAGGTTGCTTTTCGCCTACCACCCTCCATCTTGCGTGATGCTTTTTTGTAACGATATCTTTTTCAACATCCGCACTCCTGATAGCATCCTTCGTAAGTTCTTTAGAACCTTCCCTTTTTTTCTTGCTATCCTTCGGGCCGTGCTCAGAAAATACCGTCCCTATTCCGTAGGGTGTGTGAAATTTCACCGCTGCGTGTATAGTGGAGACTACTATACCCATCTTTTGCATGGCGGTCCTTCCTATCAACAAGTTGTAGGGAGAGTTGGACCTTATGATAGTAAACATGAGGGTTTCTGTCCTTGCAACCCTGCCCTCTCCAATTGTTATTTCCAACGGAACTTCTCCTAGAGGCCACGAACGTTCGCCAGAAAATCCTACTAAAGGCATCTTTGAGTCAACCCTTTGAGACCTGACCGCAGGCGAGAGCCTTCGAAAGCAATGTTCATATATGACTTCACAAGGGCTTCCGCAGTCCACGTAAGCTCCACTTATCTCTTGGCTAAAGATTAGGATTTTGATAACTACCGGATCATTAGAAGGGATCTTGCCTGTGATAGGGGAAAACGTTATTTCCCTTACCTCGTTTGCTTCCGGCTCTGGTACTTTCCTTTTCGAAGTGGTTTTGCCCCGTTGTATCATTAGTATGGGGGCTTCGGTAGGGTTAGTATCCTTGGCCATTTGAGTGTCGGTCATCTTTTCTTTGCCTTTCTTGATTCCTTTTACCAGGTGTGCCAACTGCCCAGATCTTACGGCCTCTTCAATTTGTTTCTTTAGTTCCCTGCAACTGTTCGTATCATGGCCATTGTCTTCGTGGAAGTGACAGTACTTGCTGGTATCCCTGGTTTTGCCCTTACTTGTCATGCGAGGAGGTGCTTCGAAGGCTTTGGCTGCCCTCTCCGTAGCAAGTATTTCCTTTGGAGACTTCGTTAGACTGCTTAACAAACCATGGTTCGGGCCTTTGTTGTACGGAGAAAACCTATCTCTGTTCTTGCTCTTGTTTTTGGACCCTTCCCACGAAGAATTCTTCGAAAACTTGTTGTTGCTATCTTTGTCTATCGGAGCCCCATTAGTGGACACTTCTTTTGCTTCAATCCAAGTATATGTCTTTTCGGTCAACCCCTTGTAAGTTGTCGGAAGGTCAGTGGACAAGAATTCCACCAAACTCCGATTCCGAAGGCCATGTACGAAACCAGAAATACGCTGGTCTTCATGAAGACCCAAAATTTGCAAAGTCTCATCGGTGTACCTAGTAACGAAGGCCCTTGTGTTTTCGTTATCTTTTTGTTTGATGTTGAGCACCGTTAAATGAGTCCTTGTGAACTTCTTTTGCTGACTGAAGTGTGACCGGAACTTAGCTTTGAGATCATCAAGGTTGACAATGCTACCGGGCTTTTGCCCATTCCACCAAATACGAGCAGAATCCCGTAGGGTGTATGTAAACATATGACAGGCCACCGGCATAACCCATTTTTGCATTTTGATAGCCCCTTCGAACAAGTGTAAGAAATTGTCCGGATCCCCCTTCCCATCATAAGTCCCGACATGTGAAGGCATTTTCAACCCATCAGGCAATGGGTAATCTTCTATCCACCTAACGAAAGGTGTAGCTGAACCCATAGGGTCTGAATATAGACAATTATAAGGTGGTGCGTACATGGGGACAGTATTGTATGGATTGCTGTTTGGGGGCATTCCCATAGGAGTCTGGCTTGGGTAGGACTGATAAGGTGTATTCATGGCAAACGGGTAACCGTTTCCCAGGGCGTACGGAGGGTACGCCATAGGATGGCCGAAGGGCATGCTCCCATAATTTTGGGGGAAGCTTGGGTTATTAGGCTGTCCATTTACTGGAGGATATAAATTTTGAGGATAAGACTAAGTTTGGAAGGAGGGGTACATACCATTGGGAGGAAGATTTCCTCCCATATTAATTGTAGACGGATTGCCTTCTACGCCTGATGCGTGAGAAGGCTGCAACGGAACCCCAGCTTCTGTCCTTCCAAGATGAGCTGCTAGCAATGGAGGCAAAGTCACCTCCCTTTCTTCCCTTCGCTGGCTCCTACCGTTAGAGCCTTCGGTAACCGCCCCTTCTCTTCTTGTCGGAGCCCTCTCGGGGATTCCTTCGAAACCAACGGATCTTTTGCTTAGCCTTCGACCGATTGGAGACCCAATTCTTAAGGCCGATAGGGTTGGCCCTTGGGTCGGAGGCCTAGGTTCCATCTCCATTTCTTCATCATATTCATCACTCGAGTATTCCAACTCCCTTCGCACCTCAGCATTCCTGACTTGCCTGTTACGAGCCCTTAAAAGGGTTTCCAACACTTCGTGGTTGGCTTCGACAAAGGCTGGGCTAATGACAGGTTCTGGGTTGGCTGATGTCGAAGCATGATTGTTGGTTGTGATTTCTGGGTGAGAGCGTGTTGTGAAGGTGGAAGCGGTTATTGGGGGAAGGTTGTTAGAGTCGTCGATTGGTATTGGTGCCAAGGTAGAGAAACCCGGTGGGGGAGTATCTTCTCTCCCTTGATCCATGCCGGAATAATAGTGAAATTGGTTGGTAGGTTATAAGCTCGGAATTAACGAGACCAAATGTAGCGGTCCCACGGATGGCGCCACTGATTGAACAAATAATTGCCAACCAAGCCTTCGATGGTGATCAAAGGAATAATGGGGTGTTGAGATTGCGCTAAGCTTGTTCTTAACCTGAAAATAAGAAATACGAAGACACTACGTTAAGTGATTGCGCAGGGGTTGGACCCTGCGAACCACCTCCGGCGTGCGAGTAAGTATGTGTAATGGTAATATAGGTCGTAAATTGAGAGAGTGAAGTTAACTTACTTTGTTTTGGCCCGACTATGCTATTTATAGGGGAGAAATAGGACATAGTGGGCGGTTGCACATTGTTCGGAGATCATGAGGGCGTCCCATGGAAAGTGGTAACCGCTAGGGCTTTGTAGCCCACGATCTCTGTTTTGGCGGGAAAGCCAAAGGGAAGAGGAGACGTGGGTTTGACCAGGTCAGGATGGTCCTTCGTGCTAGTCCCTTCGTCAGGAATACCACGAAGGGCTTAGGGCTTCGATTGGCGGATTCCCACATGGTAACCAGTTCGCAGGCGAATGGTTTTACGCCAATGAAACGTGTTAGAAGATTAACCTGGGCCTCCGAAGGGAGGGCTTTCTACAGGCTCGAAGGGGAGTCCTTCGACCCGTTCGGAGGGTACATCATCAGGTGGGTACTATAAATACCCAGCCCATTTACTACTTTCAGGGATCTCCTTTTACCAAACATTTTACTATCTATTACTGTTGATAGCCTTTCGGTATATTTGTTACTTACTCTCACGCCAGAGGTGGGTCCTGGGATAGCACCCGGGGCGAGCCTAACGCGTGTTGTTGTGTGCAGATACCGGAGGATCCTTGGAGACCGAAGGGATCGACACATAAGCCTCTCGGAAGAACCTTCATTCAGTTCAACCGAAAGGTCTTCTTTATTTGTCCGGAGTGATTGCAAGAAATTACTTCAACAATTATCTTCTCACTTACTTTTCTAATTCAAATAGTTATTATTTAAACACTCAAATACCTCTTTTCTAAACTGTGTGAATTGTGGTATAAAGTGTTCCTTATATATTCAAAACGACTAAAACAATGGCTTAAATCAACAGCTTCAACAAACAATTTTTTTGGACAGACATAGTGACCGTGATGATGCTTAGATATATGTAAATGGCAGGGGGTAGATTGAAGACACTCTGGTGTTGGCCGGAAATCAAGCTAAAAGCTAGGCTAGTTACATTAGTTGGAGGTGGCCGAGCACCCGCCAGCCTTCTACTGGCTCCACCTTTGAGTCGTATACTACATTACTACTTGGCGATGTTTTGTACGGATACAATGTCAAACTAGGTCGTGAACCCGCAAAAATTACATTTACTTGTTGGTTAACATAAAAGTTGTTTTTGCCTAAACAATACAAGTTTATTACAGTTTATGAGTAAACCTATACTTTGAAAAGAAATAGATGGCAAAAATTCAAGAACCGAGTATGTCGTCGGACTAGGTTCCATGCTGTGATTTTTAGTGAATTTTCTGCAATCCTAATGAAATGAATCTATCAAAATTTCTTCAAAACGGTATGTTTGGTTTTACGCTATGGGGCCAGAAAGTAAATAGAACACGAGAAGGGGGTGCAAAGTGTGTAGTCTTTTAAAAGAAGGTTGTGAAAATGTAAATAATCCAGGCATGGAGATAAGATCAGATGTAGTGGGTGGAAAAATTACACGCATGTAATTGGAACATGTGGCGTATTATAAAACATGCGTTCAAATTGAACGGTGAAGATGATTGCCATGTCACTAGAATAAAACGACAGGTGTTCATGCATGGTGTACCTCATAAAGTAGAATTTGTCTTCTTTGCCTAGCGTCAATGGGATGTGTTAAGGTATCACCCCCTACATGTGGGACCCTCTTATTTTTTGTCAAATGTATAACCCGACAAAGCAGACAGTACAAGGCGACAAAGCACCTAATGATTGAAACACCCCTACAGGGGGTGTTAGGATATCATGTCCTATTTTCTATAGGAGTATTAAGGTTTTTTTTTTTTTTTTTTTTTTTTTCTAACATGTTTTATAGTATGTTATTATTGAATATTTTAGAACTTTTACGTTTGCATATATTTTAATCAAGTATTTAAGATACATATAACGTTTTCCATTTTGAAACTACGGTTAACTGCAAATCAGAGACTCAACCGAATCAATTAAAAAGCTGGTTTCTAAAACACTGGTTAATGGTTTCTAAAACACTGGTTAATAGCTCTAGGCAAATTAGTATTTGGCCTTGTGAAAAATGTACAACGCAAAGATTATCTAATATTACATTTGTTGGGACCTTTTTGGCAACCCCTCCCATGGCCACTGTAGAAACCATTTAGGGCGGGTCGGGTCGGGTCGGGTCGGGTCGCTCGGATGAACAGTGCCACAGTGTACTGTAGCTACAGTGTTTTTTTTTTTTTTTTTTTTTTTTTTTTTTAGAAACTTGAATAAAAAAAAATCCCGCGGCAACGCGCGGGCGCACCACCTCGTTACAATACATTTGCCATTTGCTATCACCCTTAAGTGACTTTTGAAGCAACTATTTGCTCGGTTGGACATCCACGCCGATAATGCTAGGTTAAGAACTCTTCGATGACTAGGTAAAATTAACAAGTAATGGTTATCACTCCGTAATTTTTAAGCTACAACTTACGAGTAATAGTCTGAACTAACAATTGCTTAAAGATAAAATATTGAGTATTATTTTAAACAACTAGCTAGTGAAAGCTTGTGGTTTAAGCTTGAGGCCATTGATTAAATCTCTTATGGTGCACACAAGCGGTTTTGGAATATTATGTCAGTTTTCAACCTTTTATATTTTAATTTAGTGATCATAATACCTTTCTAATAAAGGGCATCCTAATTCAACGTTGGATCTAACATTTTAATATTTTATACTCTTTAGTTAATTGATGTAAAGGATCAGAACATTATATGCGAATCAAAACATCCACTTTACGTGTCAAGTAATCATCATTAACCATTTGTCGGAATTTAAATTACTTGTGCCCACGTTCAGTACAATTAAAGATTCAAATAAAAAAAGATACAATCTTAAATGTATCATGTTTTTATTGATTCTAGAGGGATTAGATAACACATTTGGAAGAAAATATAAATTACAAGTTGTATGTTAGTACTTAGTACTAGCAAAGCTAACTCAAAATATGATAAAAGAAAAAAAACTTGGCGACCATATTGCTAATTCGCAAAATGTTGATAACTGGCTACACATCCACGGTTCACGGTTAATCCAATCAAACATTTTGTCCGAAAGACGATATGCACAAAAAAGAAGAAAAGGAAAAACCATGTTCATAATGAGTAATGACTCTTCGGCATGCTTAAGAAAGTGTTAATCTTTAATGATAAACATAAAGATTTCAAGTATATGTGCGTAAAATGTGTTGCTGTTTCCGAGGTATCAAAACCAGCAAGGGGGAAGGAGACATACATCTGAACGCACAACGAGTACACAAGATGAAATTTATACTTCTTCTGAGTTGAAGTTATTCCAGAAAGACAAATGTCATAACCGCAGAGAAAATCAGTGTTTTAACTCGTGCCTCCTGGTGTATTATTCCAACTACGTGAGGGAAGAGATGTAAGAATCAGTTTCTGATGATAAAAGAGGTACACAATGGTATGATGATTCCTCTAGTTAGTCTGTATCATTTCGACTACATACGGGATAACTTGCCTACACTCGGGACTTAGTTGACTTTGGTGTAGCAATTCTCATCTGCAATTTCCTGAAGGGAGAAAAGTGCATTTCCGAGTCTTAATTGATTTTGATGTTACGTTTTCGACTTCATTTATGGGATTGAGTGTGTACTTCGGGTTTTTGAGCTTCATACAATGAGACTGATTGCATCACTTCAACTACTTGGGGGAAGTGGTATCTGGATACTTTTGGTATGCATTATTTCAGACTTTAGCGGGAAGAAATGTGAGAAGAATTATTCAAGCGTGAGATGATACGTTGCTGATCTATTTGATGATCCCCGAACGGAGAATCACGATGATTATTCTTAAAAGGAGCAGCAATATTTGATGTGGTTTGGTACGAATTCCGTTGTACACTTACCTTATGTAAGCTTGAAAGAGAGCTTTGAAACTGCTCAAAAAGAAGATTGTCGGTTTGGGGGGAAGCTATTAAAGCTTTACATTGAGAAGGCTCAATTTCAGAAGATTATTCAGGAACCTCGAAAGCTGTAATACCCAAAAATCTAAAACATGCAAAAAGACCAAATTGCCCCCGACACTTAAAATTTGATTAATAAGTATATAAAGTACCAAATTAATCCCAAACCTTTAGAAATGAGCAAGATATGAAGCAAAGTAATTTTTACTACTACATTTAACATTTTATAAGGTACAAAAATTATGATCACACACAATATTCATATGGGCCGATTTACATATATTATTATGTATTATTATTATTATTATTATTAATTCCTTATAAATCAAATAAAATCAAGATAAACACAAAATAATTTGGGAAATCTTCATAATCAAATATTTGATCTCACCTACTTTGCTTGGACCGAAATTCTTGCCTCCCCATCCCTATTATACTCGGTTTCATATTCTTCCTTTTATTATTATACCGAAAACCCTAAATAAGAACACACAAAATTCTCTTCATTCGTACGATTTTTGGGGAAGCTCTTGGGTAATTTTCTGGTGATCTTCTGCATCTAAGGAAGCTTGGAAAAATAGTTTGGAGGTCGTGGGTTTGTTCATTCGATCGTTAGAAGTTTTCTTGTGTCGATAGTTTGATCCGAGAGGTACAAATTTCATTCGCTTCATTCGATCGTTCTAATCATCAACTGGTATTTTTCTTACGTTCATTACATCATATATGTTCCATATAAAATAGTCTAATCGAATCATGCACACTAGATTGATCGTTATAATTTTAAAGAGCTAAAACGTACATAAATTCCATAATAATTCATACGAATTTTCTAGGTTCCAAACTTATTTTATTTGAGATCTATACAACACATCTAACTCTGGAAAAATGCTAAATCGATTTGTTAAAGCCTATGCAACCTGTGTCGAATTTGTTTTGTTTGTCGGATTAAATAGGAATCGAGAAAGAAAAATAAAAACAAAGGGTACGATTTAGGGTTAGGGTTTTTGGGGATGGATTTGGTTAATTAATGATGTTTTAAAGATGTAGTAATGATTGAATGATGATTGGGAAATTTAGGGTTAGGGTTTTGTGACTAAAAAGGTTTACCGAGTGGTTTTTAAAATTAAAAGGGTGTGTTTTGTAATTATTTAAACTTGTGGGTTATTTTTATAATATACTTTAGACCAGGGGTGTTTTGTATAAATTATAATATGGGGATCTTTTACGTAAAATATGTAACTTAAGGGTTTAATATGTAAATCGCTAAATTAGTTAATTCGATTTGTAATTATTTAAAATAGAGGGACTTGTTTGTAAATTCTGGAAACTTGAGGGTGCCTCGTATAACTAATGATATAAAGGGTGAAATGTGTAATTTTGAATACTTAAAGGCTTAATGTGTAATTATGTTTAATTAGGTGTCGAATTGTGGATTTTATAAACTAAAGGACTAGTTTTGTAATTTATATAAAGATGAGGGTAATTCGTACCATTTAAATAAGAGGTGTATTGGGTAATTTTGTAAAATTGAGGGCTCGTTGTGTAAATATAAATATGGTAAGGGTTAAATTGTAATTTAATGAATTATGGGGTTTAAATTGTAATTTAGTAAACTAAAGGGTATAAATTGTAAAACTGTCAAACTTGAAGTATTAGGATCGTTGACATTGATAACTTATGGATTAAAATGGATAATTTGTAATAATTGCATTTTAGACCTTTAACTTTGATATATTTGCATTTAAAACCCTAAAATATAGAAAGTTGTTATATTTAACCCTAAATTATCATAACTTGCTAAAATGTACCCTATTTCTATAATATGCTTAATTATGACTTAACCTATATTATAATGCTTAAATCTTTCTAATTATGGAAACTTACTAATTAAGGAAACTTTCTAAAATGAAAACTTGCTAAATTTGGAAACCTGCTAAAAATAGAAAGTTACTTAAAATGGAAAGGCAAGCTAAAATGAGTAATTAAGAACCAATTGTAATTCTCTTCTACTCCTTTAGGTGTGAAGAAGGAGAGGTCTTGATCCGTTTCTGTGCTTTCTATTTTCTTGTTCGTGTTTGCATTCGTAATAAGGTACAGATATTCTACCCTTTTTCAGTAAGGGTGTTTTTCCCTCTTTTGGACTTATTGATCTTGATTCGTATTAGGATTTCCTAAGCCATTGCTATGTTCCCTACACTTTGGTTCGTTTGTTTGATTCATTTTAACTTTGATTTGAGGTCAATTTAATATCCAAAAAGAAATCACACAAAAGGTGGATTTTATGTGAAAACCCCAGGTTCGTTGTCCCGACGAGGGTGTGAATGGAACTTCGTGTTTTCGGAACGTGAAACGTGTCGTGAATGTGATAAAAAGTGAGAGATTTTGATTTTTTAAACTACGAAAGATCGAATATCAAATAAAAACGACTAATAAAGCTACGAGTACAAATAATCTAAGCGTACGAAATCTAAAACGAAAATTTAAATTAAAAACGTACGTCACGAATTTTAAAAAACGTAAATAAAAGTGATTTTCTAAATTTTAAAAGCTAAAAATATAAAAATAATTTTTCTAAACTCTAAATATAAAAAGAAAATTTTGAAAAAAAGAAAAATATTTTTTTGACTTTTTAATAATTTTTTATAAATTAAAAACTATTTAAACTATTTTAAATTTCTAAAAATACTAAAACTAATTTTAAAAATCTGAAATTTTTTTCTAAAATACTTAATACTATTGGAAAGTTGAGAAAAATGTAAAAACGAAAAAGCTTTTAGAAATAAGCTGAAAAATAAGCTAAACGATTGAAGTAAGCTTATAAAGAAAAAAAAAGAAAACAAAAGGGATTTAATTAAAAGTTTGTAAAGTTTAACTAAAAAAACAAGTGAGTGCAGTGGTAAGAACTAAGATTGCTTGTGTTTGTGTTCTAACTGTCCTGGGTTCGAACCCCAGGACTGTCAAAAATTTTTACAAATCTATATTTTTTTTTCTTGATTTTCTTTTGCAAATGACTCAAAGCAACATTAAACAAACCATACATAATAAACACAGTAACAAGAATTGAATAAGCAGAATCGAAGCAGTAACCAACTTATACTAAGAACAACTTTTTTTTTTTTTTACTTACTGAAACACAAACACAAACAAGAACTAAAACTACCAAACGGAAAAATAACTAATAAAGTCGAACCATGTTTGATTGTTGACAAAGTAGAAGTACCATAACATAAAAAAAACATCCTTTAGAACAAGTATGCTGGAAAATTTTTTTTTTTTTGAAAACAACAAAAAAAACAAGCTTATAAAACTAAAAAAAACTACAAGTACTTAAACCAAACCCAACATTAAACCGAATAAGCAGATTTGAAGCAGTAACAAAAAAAAT
Source organism: Artemisia tridentata subsp. tridentata (assembly GCA_021014915.2). Lineage (NCBI taxonomy): Eukaryota > Viridiplantae > Streptophyta > Magnoliopsida > Asterales > Asteraceae > Artemisia > Artemisia tridentata. The sequence continues at coordinate 355,416,076 of CP139508.1, read as the reverse complement.
AAACTTAGCTAAATAACCATTTATTTGAAGCAGTAACAGAATCGAAGAAGTAAATTACTAGTAACCATTAAAAAATTTTTTTTCTTTTTTTTTTCAAGCTTAACTAAGAACAACTAAACTCACATAAGCAGTAACAAGAATGAAATAGCATAATCGAAGCATTAAACAAGCTAAACAATAAAAATCGACTTATATTAAAATAAAAAGTAAATTACAACTAAAAAGTAAAATTACAAATTACCTTAAAAAAAACTAGCTAAAATAAACCTACATTTCTGAAAATAAATTACAACTAAAAAAATAAAACATACCGAAAGCTAAGCTAGTTAAAACCTCCAGAAAAAAGAAAAGATGCGGCTGCTTAGCGACTATTTATAATATAAAAACCCTAGCCGAGTGTGCTAGTTGTGTGTGTGTGTTCCCTTGTGCTCTTTGTGCTTCTTTGATGGCCCTTGGATCGAACTTGGAGCCTACAACTTTAAATCTCGATCGTTGATCTATTTTGAAGCCTCGGATTGATGAGGTGGAGGGGAGGGGACCATGGACAAAGTCATGTGGGTTTGGCTTGTAGTGGTGAGGTGGAGATTAGCGGTTGATGGGCGGTAGATTAGGTGAAGAAGATGAAGAGAGTGGCTGCTTAATTTAGGGATTTTGACTAAAAGTATTTGGTGATATTTGACCGAATGGGATTTGGTGCAAGTTATTTAACTAAAAGGTGGGTCGGTGGTTTAGTTTAAATGTTAAGTGGGTCGGGTTTGTTGGAGGGTGTGGGCCGGTGGTTTTGAGTTGGGCCGGCGATGGGTTTAATAGGGGTGTGGGCTGTTGGTGGATTAAAGGTTGGGGTTTGGTTTAAGTTAAGGGTTCGGTTGAGTTGTTGAGTGAGTCCGGTTGTGTGTGTTTTGGCTAAAAGGGATTTTAGAGTTAGGATAAATTTAGTAAAACACAAGGACCATAGGTGTAATTGTAGTCAACATCAAGGACCAAAGCAGTCATTCTTCAAAGTTAATCCAAGGGTAATTTTTGCCAAGTAAAAATAATCCAAGGGCCATTCTTCAAAAATATTATCTTTGACGAAATTTTCCCCGGCTTCGGTTCTATAAATCTCTTTTCCACGTCTCGTGCTCATTTTCTCGGATTTTGCTTGATTTTGTCCCTTTTTCATGATATCCGTACCTGCATAGAAACAAACACAAAAACACAATATCTTTGGCATTTATGGTTAGTTTTTGGTCGTTTTGGGTCCGGTTTTGGTCAAATAAAAGTATGTGTTTAAGCACATACCAAAATTCCCCCAGACTAAGATATTGACGTGTCCTCACGCAATGTTATAAAAACACGTTTTTGAAACCAAAAATTTCCAATCTCTTTTTACTAACTTTGAGAAGTAGCAAAATTTTCAAAAGAGATTAAGAAATCTTAAGTTCTAAAAACTCCCCGATTTTCCTTTTATTCTATTTTTGTATTTTTCTCATTTTCATGTGACGGCTTTGTTGACAATCATTATCTCACGATAACTTTTAGGGTCATCGAGTAGGAAACACGACTCATAAAGAAGTGACCATACGGATAAAATTCGTCGTCCCTGATTTTTCACGAGTCCCCAAACTAAGCGTAAAAACGAAATCATTGTTATTTACAAGTTAGATGCCAACACTACTCAGAAAGCTAATTGTGGACTTCTTGTTCCCAAATTCCTATTTTCCTCTATTTATTTTATTTTTGGTGAGAAATGAATTTCTTCAAATTCTCGTTTCGATAATTTTTAAGCCGATAAAAATACCTTAGTTTAGACGCTAAGTAGTTTCCAAACCTTCCCTCGAAAACCGTTGCATACAAAAATGAGGTCCACATCAAGGTCTCTGATTTAACACGATTTTGAGGATATCCCTTTTATTTGCGACCGAAACAACTCATCTACGAGTCCAGAGACAGAAGCCTTTATTAGGACACCCCCGGAGTCGAAGTTTGGCATTTTTAAACATTATTAAGCACATTAACGTATTTAGTCCTTGGCCCTTTATAACAATCCCAACATCGGTTGCGAGCCGGCAAGATGTGATAGTCTATTACACCGTAACACTGGCAGTACCTTGATGTGTACCCAACTTTCATAAGCAAGGATTCTCTAAGGAAGAAATAAAAACTAATTATCGCCAAAACCAAAATACCTTTAATTATTCCTAGATTACTATTTTTGAGTGAAACAAGCTTATGGGAACAAAAAGCCACAAATAACTTCGATGAGCTCTAAAGAGATCCAACTACTCCACGTTTAGCAATCTAACTTATAAACAACTCTATCATTTCTCGTTCTTCGCAAATTTAAAATCTTAAATAATAAGATCCGCGAATGCTTAGCCAAATAATCAAGCCATGCATATATAAAGTCGATACGGGAACTTGCAAACTCTTGAAAAGAATTCGCGTTTTCTAGCTCCTTGTGTAAAAGACTAGCACAAGCTTATAGATTATAAATGGTTAAGGGGACAAGCTAGGGCTCAACACGCCCGATCAAGTCAGAATTTTATTCCTACTCTCACCAGCGGAAAGTCAACAAAAATGTCAAAATTTATTATATTTTTGCAAAAAATTTTAAATTTTTCATTTTTTTGAATTTTTTCAAATTTTGAGGAAAAACGGGGTTGCGTGATTAAACGGCAAAAATGCAAGGCAAAAATCAAATCGAAAGATTACCCTCCCAGACTAAAACGAGACATTGTCCTCAGTGTCTTAAAGGTAAGGGTTCTCCTACATAAATCTAAGGCCGTTTATTAATTATGCCAAAGATAAACGTAAAATGATAAGATTAAGGATATCGGATGAGCGACGAATGATGAAACTCGAGTGGAGAGAAGGCAGAACCATGAGCACGAGAGTCTTCATCAATCTGGCAATCCTGAACACAGCACAGAAAACCACGAAACACAACAAATGGAAGAGGAAACACCTCCTCACGTCACTTTATTAGAAAATAGATGGATAAGCATGGGGTGCCTCCCACGAAGCGCTTGTTTTGGTATCGAGTCGGAAAGCTTAGACTCGCCCCGAATTCATTTGTCCATGGGGGAGCATGTGGAAGAGGAAATCTCCATCGGACTTTCGTTCAAGATGTTTGGATAAACATTGAAGCATACGAAAGTTCCATTCCGATGAGATACCCGCGGTATTTTTAGAAAGAAGAACCAGAATTTGGTAATACCGGGGTCAAAGATGGTATCCTCACTCCCGAAGGAGTGAAGGATGGGAGAAGCCACAGTATATGTGATGAAAGGGAGAAAGATTTTGATAACAATTAAGATCAAATCTTTATCATCAAAAGAAATTTTGTCAAAAGTCTTGGGCGGGAGGGTTGGGATGAAATCTTCATGAGAAGGTACACCTCCCCCCAGACTAGTATCTTCCTCCAGATCAAAATAGAAATGATCGTATTCCGGAGGAGATAACAAAAGAGAGAGTTCATCGGAGAACTCCTCGTGATAGAGATCATTCAATTCGAAGAGAAATGAATCATATTCGGGAGGAGAGATATGAGCATGAAAAGTGGTACTGCCACTACTCGTCTCCTCCGAATGATCAATATCAAAGTAGAAGGCTTCAAAAGCCGGGATAGAGAAATCAGAATGAGAAGTGGGATTGCCACTACTCTCATCATCAAATATGAAACTCTCATATTCGGGAAAAGCATCCTTGAGCTCGAGCTCCGGAGGATTTGACGGAGTGGGATTGCCACTCGGAGAATTATCCGAGAAAAAGTCATTATCCTTGACGGGGATAGGAAACGAGGAGGGAGAATTGAGCACATAACCAGAAGATGGAGTTGGATTGTCATTCAATGATTCAATCTTAGAAATTAGAAGATTGATATTCAACAGTCTTTCACGAAGTATATCATCCTTGATCGTCAGAAGAATATCAGTGTCAATCTCTCCATCAACGAGCTCAAAATGGGGAGGTGATGCCTCAACATAATCGATGTCTCCATAAGAATCGTCATCACTCGAAGTATAATCATCGAAAGAAGTCTCAAAAGTATCGAGAGGAGGCAAATCACATATTTTGTCGGAAATACCCTCGGACTTACTTTGGATTGGGACAAGGTCCTCAACACTAGACTTTATTACTTTGTCCGATTCCGTTGCCGGAATAGTGCTAAGATGCTCGTCCCCCATTATGAGAGAGTCCTCTGGGTCCATCGTCGGTAAGACGGGAAGGATTGCAGCTGACGAATTCTCATAATACTCCTTCATTTGAATGGAATCCTCATCATCATCGTCATTTTGAACGAAAGTATTGCAGAATTGGGCACTCACTTTAGCTGCTTGCTCTACGGTTAGTAATTCTCCAATTGAATTTTCATTGCGAAATTGGGAACTTACTACCGGTTTGTTTCGTGCAGTGCGAACTTTTGATTTATTTTCGATAATCGTCATGAGGTCCTTTGGAGTTCAACAATAGATATTGCCACCGGCGGCAGTATTAAACGAATCTTGATCCGATTGAGTTAAAGCATTATAGAATATATCAACTTGTTGCAATTCCGAAAAACCGTGATGTGGGCATTTCCATTTTAAATCTTTGAATCTCTCCCAAGCCTCGGCAAAAGTCTCATCAAAACATTGTTGAAAATTCATGATTTCTTTTCTGAGCTCAAATGTTTTGGAATGAGGATAAAAACGATTTAAGAACTTTGATGCAAGATCATTCCAAGTGGTGATGGAGTTAGGAGGTTCATAATCAAGCCATTTCCTGGCTGCTCCTTTAAGTGTCAACGGAAACAAGATTAACTTCACCGCATCATCAGGCACTTGATGTAGTTTGAAAGTTTCAGTTATTAGAAGAAATCTGCTGATGTGTGAATAAGGATCATCATTTTCAAAACCATGGAAAGGATTTATGAAATTAAGTAACTCGACGTTTATTTCATATTCATTCGCAGGAATTGGTGGAATAACGATGGCCTTTTCAATTCGAACAGGTATGCGTAGTAATTCCTCCATAGAACGCGTGTCCGCCATAAGAATTAAACAATATAGAGGGATAAGAGGAGAAGAATTAAACGGTATGAGAGGGTGAAGAGATAAGAATTAAACATATAAGAGGAGACGAAGATTATTTTTGGGTTTTTAAATTTTGGAAACATTGAAAATCACAAAAGAAAAAGGAAAAATAATTTGGAGAAGAAAATCTTTTTGGGTTTTCAAGGTTTTTCAATTTTTTTGGATTTTTGACAAAAAATATTCACAAGATATATACGAAACTTCACGAGGAAGGTTCTTCAAAACACGAATCGAGAAACAAATTCACGAATTCACTTCAACCCTCCCCGGCAGCGGCGCCAAAAATTGATTTGAGGTCAATTTAATATCCAAAAAGAAATCACACAAAAGGTGGATTTTATGTGAAAACCCCAGGTTCGTTGTCCCGACGAGGGTGTGAATGGAACTTCGTGTTTTCGGAACGTGAAACGTGTCGTGAATGTGATAAAAAGTGAGAGATTTTGATTTTTTAAACTACGAAAGATCGAATATCAAATAAAAACGACTAATAAAGCTACGAGTACAAATAATCTAAGCGTACGAAATCTAAAACGAAAATTTAAATTAAAAACGTACGTCACGAATTTTAAAAAACGTAAATAAAAGTGATTTTATAAATTTTAAAAGCTAAAAATATAAAAATAATTTTTCTAAACTCTAAATATAAAAAGAAAATTTTGAAAAAAAGAAAAATATTTTTTTGACTTTTTAATAATTTTTTATAAATTAAAAACTATTTAAACTATTTTAAATTTCTAAAAATACTAAAACTAATTTTAAAAATCTGAAATTTTTTTCTAAAATACTTAATACTATTGGAAAGTTGAGAAAAATGTAAAAACGAAAAAGCTTTTAGAAATAAGCTGAAAAATAAGCTAAACGATTGAAGTAAGCTTATAAAGAAAAAAAAAGAAAACAAAAGGGATTTAATTAAAAGTTTGTAAAGTTTAACTAAAAAAACAAGTGAGTGCAGTGGTAAGAACTAAGATTGCTTGTGTTTGTGTTCTAACTGTCCTGGGTTCGAACCCCAGGACTGTCAAAAATTTTTACAAATCTATATTTTTTTTTTCTTGATTTTCTTTTGCAAATGACTCAAAGCAACATTAAACAAACCATACATAATAAACACAGTAACAAGAATTGAATAAGCAGAATCGAAGCAGTAACCAACTTATACTAAGAACAACTTTTTTTTTTTTTTACTTACTGAAACACAAACACAAACAAGAACTAAAACTACCAAACGGAAAAATAACTAATAAAGTCGAACCATGTTTGATTGTTGACAAAGTAGAAGTACCATAACATAAAAAAAACATCCTTTAGAACAAGTATGCTGGAAATTTTTTTTTTTTTGAAAACAACAAAAAAAACAAGCTTATAAAACTAAAAAAAACTACAAGTACTTAAACCAAACCCAACATTAAACCGAATAAGCAGATTTGAAGCAGTAACAAAAAAAATAAACTTAGCTAAATAACCATTTATTTGAAGCAGTAACAGAATCGAAGAAGTAAATTACTAGTAACCATTAAAAATTTTTTTTTCTTTTTTTTTTCAAGCTTAACTAAGAACAACTAAACTCACATAAGCAGTAACAAGAATGAAATAGCATAATCGAAGCATTAAACAAGCTAAACAATAAAAATCGACTTATATTAAAATAAAAAGTAAATTACAACTAAAAAGTAAAATTACAAATTACCTTAAAAAAAACTAGCTAAAATAAACCTACATTTCTGAAAATAAATTACAACTAAAAAAATAAAACATACCGAAAGCTAAGCTAGTTAAAACCTCCAGAAAAAAGAAAAGATGCGGCTGCTTAGCGACTATTTATAATATAAAAACCCTAGCCGAGTGTGCTAGTTGTGTGTGTGTGTTCCCTTGTGCTCTTTGTGCTTCTTTGATGGCCCTTGGATCGAACTTGGAGCCTACAACTTTAAATCTCGATCGTTGATCTATTTTGAAGCCTCGGATTGATGAGGTGGAGGGGAGGGGACCATGGACAAAGTCATGTGGGTTTGGCTTGTAGTGGTGAGGTGGAGATTAGCGGTTGATGGGCGGTAGATTAGGTGAAGAAGATGAAGAGAGTGGCTGCTTAATTTAGGGATTTTGACTAAAAGTATTTGGTGATATTTGACCGAATGGGATTTGGTGCAAGTTATTTAACTAAAAGGTGGGTCGGTGGTTTAGTTTAAATGTTAAGTGGGTCGGGTTTGTTGGAGGGTGTGGGCCGGTGGTTTTGAGTTGGGCCGGCGATGGGTTTAATAGGGGTGTGGGCTGTTGGTGGATTAAAGGTTGGGGTTTGGTTTAAGTTAAGGGTTCGGTTGAGTTGTTGAGTGAGTCCGGTTGTGTGTGTTTTGGCTAAAAGGGATTTTAGAGTTAGGATAAATTTAGTAAAACACAAGGACCATAGGTGTAATTGTAGTCAACATCAAGGACCAAAGCAGTCATTCTTCAAAGTTAATCCAAGGGTAATTTTTGCCAAGTAAAAATAATCCAAGGGCCATTCTTCAAAAATATTATCTTTGACGAAATTTTCCCCGGCTTCGGTTCTATAAATCTCTTTTCCACGTCTCGTGCTCATTTTCTCGGATTTTGCTTGATTTTGTCCCTTTTTCATGATATCCGTACCTGCATAGAAACAAACACAAAAACATAATATCTTTGGCATTTATGGTTAGTTTTTGGTCGTTTTGGGTCCAGTTTTGGTCAAATAAAAGTATGTGTTTAAGCACATACCATTTGGTTCGTTTGTTTGATTCATTTTAACTTTGATGTTCGATATGATCCTTTTTGCTTTGAACCTTTGATATGAACCCTTTGCCATGAACCTTTGATATTTGGACTTTGACTATGATTCGATGACTTAGACTATTTGAACCTTTGCTAGGGTTTGGACCTTTGACCTTTGACCCTTCAGTTTGATACCCGAGCCAAGTTCGTTTCCTAGCCATGAAGGTAACATGGCCGTGTCATTGATGCACCAATGGCATAACTTTAGTGTGGTTGAGTGATGTTCCACACCGTCCCCATTTTGCTATGCGCGCTTTATTATTTATTATGGCCAATATTATTGTTCGGGGGGCGTATGGATGCATCCTAGGTTCGTGTTCGTATTAGTGGATTTAACATGATTTGATATTATATGATATTGTTCGGTGACTGATGCATGGGTGCAATCCACGTCTTTCACATATATTTGGGAGCTGATCACTCCAATTTGATACATGAGGACACCCCTCATATTATCTGGTTACTTGAGAGGTATCCCCTCTAGATTGCTTACAGGGTTACTATATTTGGTTTGTGTTCGGGCTCGTGGTGGATTACTGACTCTTTTCTTTTCTTACTTTGTACCTTTGCCTATACCTTATGTTATCCCAGTGCACTATTCTATATCATGTTCGTTTCGTTGCTTTCGTTTTCGTTTATGTATATATCTGTTCACTGGGCTTTTTAAGCTCAGCCGCATTTCCTTTTCCTGCGGCAGGTATTTAAGCTAGGAGCTGGGATTTTGCTATGGGATGAGAGTAGAGATTAGATGGAGTTTCTACCTTAGTTTACCACCTTTATTTATGACTTTGGTTTAGACTGGATTTCATTTCATTATTCATTCCCTTTGGATTATTCGTTGTTATTTGGAACTTATGTATTTGGCTTAAGCCATGTTGGCTTGACTTCTTTAATGAATTTTGTTTAAGACTTCCGTTGTGTATTATGTATGCTTTGATTTGTCACCATAATGTGATACTTCTACCCTTGCTGGGTTGGGGTGTTACAATTATGGTATCAGAGCACCAGGTTGCGACCTGTAGTACATAAGCCATGGCCTGTGAATCATATGGACCCTAGGATTTGACCCTTAGGACTTAAGATTTGACTGGTGAGGATTTGGGTAGACATTAGGATTCTGTTTTGTCTTTCCTTTCGTGCTTATTCTCCCTATTTTGCTAATCATTTTCAAAATCGTTCAGATTGTGAATACGCGTTTCAACCAGTACAGTAATGGAGAGGATGGCCCTGACTTCGAGGCCATGATAGCTGCTGCTTTGGCTAATGCTCTTCCGAATCTCTCGGCTCAGTTGGTGACCCAAATCACCAATGACATCAGAAATGGTGCGGGTTCATCAGGTGGTGGTGGTGGCGGTGCTCCACCTACTGGTATTCATGTTTGGATCGAGAGGTTCACTAAGCTCAAGCCTCTTTCCTTTCGATCTGCTGCCACTCCCACAGAGGCAGAGGATTGGATCACTCATGTTGAGAAGTTGTTCAAGGTCTTGGGTTGTGCTGACGAATTCAAGACGCGTTTGGCTACTTTTAAATTGGAGGGTGATGCGCTGAGTTGGTGGAAAGCGTATGTTCAGGCTAAGGGAGAGGATTTCGCTGATACTTGTTCATGGGAGACTTTTCGTAGGGTATTCTACAAGCAGTATTTTCCCTTTTCTGAGCAGCAGAGGTATGAACGTGAGTATGGCACTATTCATCAGTTGGATCGGGAGTCGTCTGGGGAATTCATGCAGAGATTTTTGAGGTTGGCTAGCTTTGTTGGACCGGAAGTTACGGGTAATGCTCAGCGATAGGCTAGACACTTTAAATGGGGGTTAAAGAAGTGGGTGTTGGATCGTATTGTAAGCACCGAGTACGAGGATGTTGCTTTAGTTGCGGACGCGGCCCGTAACATTGAGTTGTTGCATGCTGATGGGGGTTCGAATAAGAGAGACAGGGATGGTAATCGTGTGAACTTCAGGGGGCAGGGGTCGTCAGGACCAGAGTCACGATCATAGGGGTCGTCAGGACCAGGGATATGAGCAGAGGGGTCGTCAGGACCGGGATTTTAATCAGAGGCGTCAGGATTTCAGGAGTCAGGATCAGCGGGTTACTGGTAGGAATGGGAATGACCGGCAGGGTCATGGTAATAATAACCCGCGTCAGTTCAGGGATCAGTCGACTCGGGGTTCTCAGCAGAGTCATCATTCGGGTTCTTCAGGTCAGAAGAGGCCTATTGAGGCGTTACCTCCTCCACCTCTTTGTGCTACTTGTGGGAAGCCTCATCCGGGGGTTTGTCACAAGGCTACTGGGGGATGTTTCACTTGCGGTTCCACTGCTCACAAGGTGAGGGATTGTCCACAGGAGAAACGAGTTGCACCAGTGAACTCGGCTAGGCCAGCTCCCACTATGGGTCGAGTTTATGCTACGACTCGTGATGAGGCAGCGAACTCATCAGGTACCATTACCGGCTCTCTTTACATTGGTAATCGTACTGTCTTTGCATTATTTGATACCGGTGCCACACATTCCATTATATCTAATTCGCTTGCCAAGAAACTTAATATAACCCCAACACCATTAACTAATCGTATATCTATCTCTACACCAATGAAAACCCATGTAATCATTGATCGTGAATATGTGAATTGTCCTCTACGTTTTGATGACCGTGTTCGTCCGGCAAATTTGCTTCCCTTTGATATGATTGACTTTGATGTGATTTTGGGCATGGATTGGTTGGCTTCTCATAGGGCTACCATTGATTGTCATGCCAGAAATGTGATCTTTGGCGATGTTCATCACCCCGACTTTGTCTATCATGGTTCTCAGCCTCTTAAGTCTGTTAAGATCATCTCGGCTATGAAAGCCAGAACTTTGATTTCCTATGGTTGCCTTGGTTTTCTGGCATCCATTAAAGATACCTCTTTGGAAGGTCCGAGCATAGATAGTCTTCCTATTGTGCGTGATTTTGCTGATGTGTTTCCCGATGAACTTCCTGGTATTCCTCCTGCTAGGGAAGTTGAGTTTAGCATTGATCTAATCCCAGGTGCCGAACCTATCTCCAAAGCTCCTTATCGTATGGCGCCCATTGAATTAAAAGAGTTGAAGGAACAGTTACAGGAACTCTTGGAGAATGGTTTCATTCGACCCAGTGTCTCTCCTTGGGGTGCACCTGTTTTGTTTGTTTAGAAGAAGGATGGAAGCATGCGACTCTGTATCGACTACCGTTAGCTTAACCGTATCACGATCCGTAATCGTTATCCTCTTCCGCGTATCTATGATTTGTTTGATCAGTTGCAAGGGGCGAAATATTTTTCGAAGATTGATTTGAGGTCCGGTTATCACCAGCTTCGTGTGAAGGAGCAAGATGTTCCCAAAACCGCTTTTCATACTCTTTATGATCATTATGAATTTCTGGTTATGCCCTTCGGTTTGACCAACGCTCCTGCTGTATTTATGGACCTTATGAATCGAGTATTCCACGAGTATCTCGACAAGTTCGTTATTGTCTTCATCGACGACATCCTTGTTTATTCGAAATCTGAGGGAGAACATGAGCAGCATCTTCGGAATGTTTTGGAAATTCTTAGGCAGCAGAAGTTGTATGCCAAATTTTCTAAGTGCGAGTTCTGGTTGAGTCAAGTTGCTTTCCTTGGTCACATTGTATCTGCTGATGGTATCACCATGGATCCAGCTAAGGTTGAGGCTATCACCAAGTGGCCAAGACCTACCACTGTGACTGAAGTGAGGAGTTTTCTGGGGCTTGCTGGTTACTACAGACGTTTTGTTGAGGGTTTCTCGCGTTTGGCTTTGCCATTGACGCAATTGACGAGGAAAGGTGAGAAGTTTGTTTAGACGGAGGAGCGAGAAAATAGTTTTGAAGAGCTGAAACAGAGATTGGTGTCCGCTCCTATTTTGACTCTCCCATCTGGTTCTGGTGGTTTTCAGATTTATAGTGATGCGTCGAAGAAGGGTTTGGGTTGTGTTCTTATGCAGCATGGAAAGGTTATTGCTTATGCTTCGAGGCAATTGAAACCTTATGAGGAGAATTATCCGACTCATGATTTAGAGTTGGCTGCTGTTGTTTTCGCATTAAAAATCTGGCGGCATTATTTGTATGGCGAGTCATGTGATATCTTCACTGACCACAAGAGTCTCAAGTATATCTTCACCCAGAAGGAACTTAACATGAGACAGAGACGGTGGTTGGAACTTCTGAAAGATTATGACACGAACATTCAGTACCATTCGGGCAAAGCAAATGTTGTTGCTGATGCTCTTAGTCGGAAATCTGGAATGATAGCGAGTCTTGAAATTGAACCTCGAATTCTTAATGATTTGGAAACTCTTGATGTTGAGCTTTGTATTCGGGGTTATGATGGATATTGGGCCAGCCTGAAGGTCGAGTCCAATCTTATCCTACGGATTAAGGAAGCTCAGAAGGATGATGGTGAGCTTTGGTCTGTGGTTCAGAATGTTGAAGAGGGTAAACAGACAGAGTTTAGTGTGGATGATTTTGGCGTGGTGTGGTTTGAAGATCGGCTTTGTGTTCCTAATGATCCTGAGTTACGTGAGGCAATTCTATCTGAGGCTCATAGTTCCCCATTCACTATTCATCCTGGTTCCACCAAGATGTACAGGGACCTTAAGCAACATTTTTGGTGGAGTGGAATGAAGCATGATGTAGCTTCTTTTGTAGCTAAGTGTATGACTTTTCAGCAAGTCAAGATTGAGCATCAGAGGGCTAGTGGTTTGTTGCAGCCTTTAGAGATTCCGACCTGGAAGTGGGAGGAGATTTCTATGGATTTTGTATCGGGGTTACCTCTTACCAGAAGAAAGCATGATACGATTTGGGTGGTTGTTGATCGACTAACCAAGTCTGCTCATTTCTTACCGATTCGTATGGATTTTCGTGTTAGTAAATTGGCGGAGATTTTTCGACAGGAGATTGTTAGACTTCATGGTATGCCGACAGCTATTGTTTCAGACAGAGATCCGCGGTTTACTTCTCGTTTTTGGAAAGGGTTGCATAATGCTTGGGGTGCACGTCTTAAGTTTAGCACGGATTTTCATCCGCAGACAGATGGTTAGTCAGAAAGGACCATTCAGACTTTGGAGGACATGTTGAGGGCGTGTGCTTTAGAGTGGAATGGAAGTTGGGACGAGTATTTGTGCTTGGTGGAGTTTGCCTACAACAACAGTTGGTATGCTAGCATCAAGGCAGCACCGTATGAGCTTTTGTATGGTAGGAAGTGTAGAGCACCCATTTGTTGGAATGAAGTGGGTGAACGTCTTATTGAGGGCCCGGAAATTATTGAGATCACTAACGAAAAGGTGGACGTTGCTAGGGAGAAATTGAAGGAGGCTCGTGTTCGTCAGAAGAGTTATGCTGATAAGCACCGTCGTGATTTGGAGTTTCATGTTAGAGATCGTGTATTTCTTAAGGTATCGCCGTTTCGAGGGGTTAAACATTTTGGGATCAAGGGCAAGCTTAGTCCTCGATTTATTGGTCCGTTTGAGATTCTCTATCGTATTGGAGAGGTTTCTTACCGTTTGGCTCTACCTCCTCAGTTATCGCATGTTCATAACGTCTTCCATGTATCTCTCCTAAGGGGATACAATTATCATCCTTTGCATGTGGTATCCTATCCATTTGATCAGATTCAGCTTGATATGTCTCTTCCGGAGGAGCCGGAAGCTATTTTGGATCGACAAGATCGAGTCATGAGAAATAAAGTTATTCCGTTCGTAAAGATTCTTTGGAAGAATCACCCAGAGCGTGAGGCTACCTGGGAAACCGAGGAATCGATACGAGCCAGTTATCCACATTACGTGTTTTGATCGGGTATGTCTTTGTTTTGTTTTCCGTTCTATTTCCTTTCTGCTTCTTTGCAAATTTCGAGGACGAAAATTTTCTTTTAGAGGGGAAGAAGTTGTAATACCCAAAAATCTAAAACATGCAAAAAGACCAAATTGCCCCTGACAGTTAAAATTTGATTAATAAGAATATAAAGTACCAAATTAATCGCAAACCTTTGGAAATGAGCAAGATATGAAGCAAAGTAATTTTTACTACTACATTTTACATTTTACAAGGTACAAAAATTATGATCACACACAATATTCATATGGGCCGACTTATATTATTATGTATTATTATTATTATTATTATTATTATTATTATTATTATTATTATTATTAATTCCTTATAAATCAAATAAAATCAAGATAAACACAAAATAATTTGGGAAATCTTCATAATCAAATATTTGATCTCACCTACTTTTCTTGGACCGAAATTCTTGCCTCCCCATCCCTATTATACTCGGTTTCATATTCTTCCTTTTATTATTATACCGAAAACCCTAAATAAGAACACACAAAATTCTCTTCATTCATACGATTTTTGGGGAAGCTCTTGGGTAATTTTCTAGTGATCTTCTGCATCTAAGGAAGCTTGGAAAAATAGTTTGGAGGTCGTGGGTTTGTTCATTCGATCGTTAGAAGTTTTCTTGTGTCGATAGTTTGATCCGAGAGGTACAAATTTCATTCGCTTCATTCGACCGTTCGAATCATCAACTGGTATTTTTCTTACGTTCATTACATCATATATGTTCCATATAAAATAGTCTAATCGAATCATGCACACTAGATTGATCGTTATAATTTTAAAGAGCTAAAACGTACATAAATTCCATAATAATTCATACGAATTTTCTGGGTTCCAAACTTATTTTATTTGAGCTCTATACGACACATCTAACTCTGGAAAAATGCTAAATCGATTTGTTAAAGCCTATGCAACCTGTGTCGAATTTGTTTTGTTTGTCGGATTAAATAGGAATTGAGAAAGAAAAATAAAAACAAAGGGTACGATTTAGGGTTAGGGTTTTTGGGGATGGATTTGGTTAATTAATGATGTTTTAATTATGTAGTAATGATTGGATGATGATTGAGAAATTTAGGGTTAGGGTTTTGTGACTAAAAAGGGGGTGCAAAGTGTGTAGTGTTGTAAAAGAAGGAAAGGAAAAACCATGTTCATAATTAACCATGAGGGAGTGGCAGCAGATCTTTTAAAAAGGGGGTGCAAAGTGTGTAGTCTTTTAAAAAGGGGGTGCAAAGTGGTATCCACGGTTCACGGTTAATCCAATCAAACATTTTGTCCGAAAGACGATATGCACAAAAAAGAAGAAAAGGAAAAACCATGTTCATAATGAGTAATGACTCTTCGGCATGCTTAAGAAAGTGTTAATCTTTAATGATAAAAATAAAGATTTCAAGTATATGTGCGTAAAATGTGTTGCTGTTTCTGAGGTATCAAAACCAGCAAGGGGGAAGGAGACATACATCTGAACGCACAACGAGTACACAAGATGAAATTTATACTTCTTCTGAATTGAAGTTATTCCAGGAAGACAAATGTCATAACCGCAGAGAAAATCAGTGTTTTAACTCGTGCCTTATGGTGTATTATTGCAACTACGTGGGGGAAGAGATGTCAGAATCAGTTTCTGATGATAAAAGAGGTACACAATGGTATGATGATTCCTCTAGTTAGTCTGTATCATTTCGACTACATACGGGATAACTTGCCTACACTCGGGACTTAGTTGACTTTGGTGTAGCAATTCTCATCGGCAATTTCCTGAAGGGAGAAAAATGCATTTCCGAGTCTTAATTGATTTTGATGTTACGTTTTCGACTTCATTTATGGGATTGAGTGTGTACTTCAGGTTTTTGAGCTTCATACAATGAGACTGATTGCATCACTTCAACTACTTGGGGGAAGTGGTCTCTGGATACTTTTGGTATGTATTATTTCAGACTTCAGCGGGAAGAAATGTGAGAAGAATTATTCAAGCGTAAGATGATACGTTGCTGATCTATTTGATGATCCCCGAACGGAGAATCACGATGATTATTCTTAAAAGGAGCAGCAATATTTGATGTGGTTTGGTATGAATTCCGTTGTACACTTACCTTATGTAAGCTTGAAAGAGAGCTTTGAAACTGCTCAAAAAGAAGATTGTCGGTTTGGGGGGAAGCTATTAAAGCTTTACATTGAGAAGGCTCAATTTCAGAAGATTATTCAGGAACCTCAAAAGCTTTGGTGGTAAAAGTTTAAGAGATGTTGACTACAGACTTTTACAACGTACAGAACGATATCCTTTTTCGGTATTCATGTCAACATCTCCTTAAATTGAATAATATATTTTGTACATATCTTAAACCAAAATGTAAATAGAAATATATATAACCAACAAAAACCATAAAAATCAGAAAAATAGAAAATACCAAAAATAGTTTTTCAAGGCATGTCTTCTGGTATCGATAACATTTACGGTCCTAGAAATGTCATTCAATAATGACACGGGTCTTTAAATGAAGTTCGAGCAGAAGTTCAAAAAGTTTTCAAAACATGCCTAAATGGCTTGCTATTACTTCAGATATGCAACCCGGTTTTTCAAAATGAGGAAAGCACGTCGGCAAAAAGACGGTTGTTCCTAACAACGGGTGAAGTTCACCCGGGCATGGATTACTTCATATCCGTGCATCCCCGATTTAGTGCACGCTTCCGTGCATTATTTATGGTATAAGAAGAGAAGTCTTTTTCGTATACAAATAATTTTCCTTCTATGATTCTTCTGAAAATTATTTGTGAGACAAATGGTGGTAACGTGTTGTTTGAAATTCTTTCAGACTTTGATTGTTCATAAAATTTGTCACTCAACCAATGACTACAACTCGTTAACTCGAATACAGGTCATTGATTGAGGGGGAGAGTGATTTCAAATTTTATATCATCAAACGGGTTTCTTGGTTATCTCATAATTGTTAGAAAAGGTTTTTGTAGTTAATGGGGTATTAGTTGAAGAGGAACTTACTAAGCTTTATCTCAAATGGTCAAATGTGTTAGTTGTTAGAAAAATTAGGGCATTATGTGCAATTTGCCTATAGTTTCCTAGTTTTATGTAACTAGAAGGTTCATTTGTGTCACTTTGGAATCCTCGTTTAATCCCCTAAACACTTTAAAACTTAAAATCTAAAAGAAGTTAGAAAACCCATTGTGTTTGATGTTCTTGAATACTCCACAGGCATTTGTATGATCTGATTGTATGAGTTTCGAATGTTGATTGACTTTTGTTAGTCGATTGCTGCTTAATTGTTGTTGACATATTGCTTGTGCACTGATGAACTCAAATAAGTACATATTATTACTATCATTTATCCTATTAATTTGACTTGTTTTACTATATTATGTATGAGGATTGATACTTAATCGTTTACTTTTGTAATTCTCAATTGAAAACAAGCATTTGGTGAAACTTGGCGATTTTGGACTAATTATTGAGCAAAATATGCAAGAAGTTAAGAGTCTACTGAAATGGACAAGATCAAGACTAATCTGCTCCAGATGCGCCGCATCTTTCTTATCACATGCGCCGCATCACTATCAATATTTCACCAGATACGATCCAAGATACAAGAGGACATGCGCCGCATCCAAAGATGAAGATACGCCGCATCTTCTGGCGGTGTACGAATATTCCTGAATATTATAATCTTGGACCCCACGCGAAGTTAAGTAAATGCGCCGCATCTACTTACTAGATGCGCCGCATCTTACCCTCAGACAGAAACTATAAATACCCCAAGACCAGACGAATTAAGAGTTCCGAAGTTTTAACAGAAGACCGAAGACCAGAAACCTAGGACGAATTCAGTCAAGGTAGCAGCACAAGACACACCCAAATCAAAGATACAAGAGCTGTAAGAAGGTGCTGAATGTGTTTAATTCATTAAGTAGTTTTGTTTTATTATGTTAGTAAACTTTAATTCATCAAGATTGGTGGCTTGTGTAATGTGACAACGGAAAGATTGCACTCCCTTAAAACTGCTTTCTCATTAATTAAAGTTTATATGTTGATGTCATTGGTGACTTTTATTAGTGCATTGATAACCTCTGTGGCTAGCTGAGCGTTGATCGGGTCGCCATGCCTCTGCCCTCGCCTGTTTATTAGATCGCCTATGCATTCTATGGTCTGTAGAAAAGTAGGAGAAAGATAAAAAGGATAGTCATAAGTAATCATTAAGGGTTTACTCGCCGATAAGATTAGAACCAACGAGAAAGGACTTAATCTCGGTGCGTTGCATCGAACTATACACTTCATATAACACTAGCAATAAAACAAGTGACAAACTACTTATCATAAGGACAGCCCTCTTATTGTCTCGAGTATTTATCTGTGTACGTGTGTGCTACTTGCTGATTCGTGCCTATTGGTTTAGTTTATTATTTAATTGCAACCAAATCGTGCCAGTCTCTCAGGCTGAACCCCCTTGCGTTAGATTAGATTGTACAACTAACTTAATATATTAAAATACTGATTAGAATAACTAGATAATACGTTCCACTCTTAGTGATCGACACTCTACTTACCATTATATTCATACTGACCGGGTACACTGCTCGTTAGGTGTGTGTGTTATTGATAAGTCGGCTAAATATAAATTTAAAACTTGAGTAGGCATTAAAACTGCTAAACCGCAACGACACACGCAGCACATCATGCACTCAGGATATGCTTAGGTATGTAGCTATCATGTTAGAATCTTGTTTATAAGATCCTGAGTTGAATATTGAAATATGAGTGAATTGCCATGTTCATGAGTGCTGCTTGCTCTTCATGCTAGATAGCGGTTTGAAAAATGATTGTGGTTTGATCATGACATGAATATGATTTTATGAGTAGGCAAACCGCTGCGTGGTAGCAGCTAATGCAGAGTTAATCTGTATGTATGCCCATCTTTGTAGATATTCCTATGCAAATTCCATGGCTGATGTGAATGTGCCTACTCCCGCTCTAACCACTTGATCAAATATTCAAACTCCATTGACTGGCTCTGAATTCACCACAACAACAACATCAGCAGCAACAACAACAACACCTGTGGAAAACTAGAAGGGGGGGGGGGTTGAATAGTTTTACGTCTTTTTAATTTTATTATGAAACCTTTGTTTTATACTTTTAAAAACTTTAGATTCTAGTTTGTTATGAAAAATAAAACATAAATCTTATTATTAGTTATATATGTATTCTTTTAAATTGATTGTAAAAGTTTTGGTTTCTTGAATGGATTTTTAATTTGATCTTTATGTGAAGTTGACCTCTAATTAATACTAGCAATTATATAAGCCTATGTGTATGAAAGTAATGACGATGCAGGTAAAGAAATAAATAAGGTATGGAAAGATCTAACCGAGACACGAGAGATTTATAGTGGTTCGGCTACAAGGACACCTTCCTTGCCCTACTCCACTCCCCGAGCACACCTTGCTCGAGAGTTTTCTTCACAACTTCAATAAGCTCCCTTATGGCGGAGAAAACCGTACACAACTTTGGCTTACACAGGTTTAACGACACAAAGCTAAATGTCGAGTTCTAATCGTAGCTAGAACCAATCTCACAACTTCACAACACAACTTCTACACGACTTAATCACGACTTCTTCACTACTTCTTCACAACGGCTTCACGACTTCTTCATGACTTCTTCACGACTTCAACACGACCGCTACACAACCTCTATGATGTGGCTTCACGACTTCAACACTATGTCTTCATGACTTAAGACTTCACGACTTCAACATGACCGCTACACAACCTCTATGCTACGGCTTCACGACTTCAACACTAGGACTTCACCACTAGGACTTCACGGCTTCAACACGACCGCTACACAACTTCTATGCTACGGCTTCACGACTTCAACACTAGGACTTCACGACTAGGACATCACAACTTTAACACGACCGCTTCACAGCTTCTATGCTACGGCTTCATGACTTCAAAACAAGGACTTCATGTCTTCTAAGCTACGGCTTCACAACTTCTACACCACGGCTTCACGACTTCTACATTTTGACCTCACAACTTCTATACCACAACTACTTATACAACATCTTCACTACTTACACACAACACTAATCTACAACACACACCTTACATACAAATGAATGAATAATTTACAAACTTTGTTAAACACACAACTTAAGTAACAAAATGATACTAAGTTGTAATACTTCTAATCTTGATTGATAGAAGTATTCTTCTTTTGCACTTGGATGGTGGAAGCTTGGATCACTTGGAAACCAATGCTTAAGATTACATGATCAAAGGTTTTTGTTAGATATGAAATGAGATCTACAACAGAAGTTTTAGTGCAAAAGGGTTGAGAAAAAAATCCAGGAGAAGGCTTGTATTTATAGGGAAAAATCTGGACAGCGGAGCCTACTGGAGCGGGGGCGGTCCCCTTAAATAGGGGGCGGTCCCCTTAATTATTAAGGGGGCCGCCTAGTAAAATTAAGGGGGCCGCCCCTACTGAACGTTGGCCAATTTTGTCCTTTTGTGGGGAAGGTTTTTCTGAAACATTTTAACTGATTTTGGTTAAAAATTTGAATTCATATTTTTATAAAAGATTAAACATTTTTATTTAATGCCAAAAATGTTTTTCAAAAATATATAAAATGTTTTTGATGTTTTATAAAAAATATAGTTTTTAAGAAAATGTTCCTTTGATAATATAATGCATTAAGCATTAGTTCATTCATACCTTAAGTGATTTTAGTTGTAGAAGTGAATATTTACAACTAAGTACTTGTTTAATTTATAAGTTTATGTTTTAATGAGTTTACATTTTGTGATCATCAAAACATAGAGATATGAATAAATATTGATAATGTTTTTAGTCATTTATTTATGTCAACAATCTCCCCCTTTTTGATGATTACAAAACCTAAACTCATTAAACCAAAAAGTTTATTTTTTGGACAAGTATTTAGTGAGTTTACATTCACTTCTCCCCCTTTTTGTAAAATCAAAAAGGTTAAGCCGACAAAATTCAAACGTGAAATTTGTCGGGACGAAAACTCCCCCTTGATGTATACTCCCCCTCGTTTGGGGGCACCAAGGAATCGATATATGGAATACTTGCAAGAAAAATATTAGAAGCACAAGCATATATATAGCAAAAATAAGCATGCATATAGAGACATTCATTAAAAATGTTGTGTATCAATACACAACCATCCAAGATTATATTAAATCCTACATTAGCTAGTAAGTAATGCAATCTACATAATCATTCTAGGAGTACATGATCTTCCATGGGGCTTGCACACAAAATGGTTTGAAAAATTATTTTTGATTAAGCATTGCATATGCTTAATTTGGTGAGAATGAAGGTGGTGGTAGTGTAGTGGGTGAAAATGATGGAGGTTGTGGTGGAGGTTGGTTATTAAGCATGTGTTCAAGGGATGAAAACATGTAGTGTATCTCATCTCTAAGACCAAAGATGATGGTTTGGTTGTGGATGTGGTGGTATTGGTGATGATGAGAAATGAGCATCAAGAGGTGTTATTGGTGATATGGAAATGACAAGTTGGGTGAATGGAGGTTCTTGAGTAGGAGGTGGAGTTGATGCTCTTGATGGTGGTGATGAAAGGTGTGAGTTGATGTGGTTATTGATGGATGAAAGGGTGTTTTTGATGGTGCATTTGGTGCACTTGGGGATTAATATTGAGGTGGTGGTGATGGAGTTTTGGTGTCTTAGAGATGATTTTGGTGATAGCATGGTGAATGAAAATGGGTGTTTGATGGAGGTGATGGTTGATTTAGGTAAGGTTTGGGCTAGATACAAGGGGTCGCAAGATGCAAAAGAAAACAGTAAATTTTACTGCCCAGAAGGCCGGTCCCCTTAATTGTAGGCCGGCCCCCTTAAAATTAAGGGGACCGCCTAGGGAATTAAGGGGGCCGCCCATCTGGTGTTTTCCCAGGCGACCAAATTTGAAAAATTTCCAGAAAAGGGTCATTTTTAGGGTGTTTTTGCAGCAAGCTCCATTTGAATCATGTACATCAAGAATGATTAAATAGTGACATAAACATGTTAATTACGCATGCATACATTTAAAACATATTACGGAATAAGCATGTTATTAATCATCAAGCATGTATATATATCATGATATCAGGTATACAAGCAATAAGCATAACAATCATATATTAAAGACAAGAAATAAAGCATTCATTAGTTGAAAATAATTATGTTAAAAGCATAATTATTGATACAACACATATTTTGCTTATAGCATGCAATAAGTAGAAAATTTTAAATTGCCTAAGAGATCCATTGGACTTGCTTGAGACATGAAAACTTGGATTATTTTGGATGGATGATGGTAAAGAGGGGGCAAAAAAAATGTTGGATTAATGGGGTTGTAAGTTTGGGTGTATGGATATTGGAAAGAGTGTTGATAGAGGAATTGGAGGTGGAGAGCTTGGACTTGACCATGTTGAATGAGGGTTTTGATGTTGTTCAAGTGGTGGTGTTGGATTAGATCTAGTGAGAAGATACTCAATCCAAGTGAGACGCTTATTTAAGGTGATGGTTTGGTTTTGGAGAAAGATGCAACAAGGACTATTGTTGACATGTTTCTCAATTTGACTCAAGTGATGTGGTGATGATGGTAATGATGGTGAGATGGATGGTGATGATGGTAATGATGGTTTGACTTTGGAGAAAGATGCAACAAGGACAATTGTTGACATATTTCTCAATTTGACTCAAGTGATGTGGTGATGATGGTAATGATGGTGATATGGATGGTGATGGGTTTAAGTTGCTTTGAGCAAGGTGCAATGCAAGGAGAGCATTAAGCTCATGGGCTTCCTTGAGTTCTTCAATGAACTTCAAGTGTTGAGTGGAAGGTGATGATAATGGAGAGTGGTTGTTATTTGGTGGAAGTGGTGGTGACACTTTTGGTGGTGGAGACATTTGTGGATTTGGGTAATTATGAGTGAATGAAGGTGGACATATGGATGATAGGTTATGTGTGTGAAAGGGTTCATTAGGATGAGGTTTAGGTGTTGGTTGAGTTTGAACAACATCATTTGTTGGGTTATGGTAAATGTCAAGCTTCCTCCTCCAAATGGGTATTTATGGTGTAGTGATGATGTGATTGTGGAAGGTAAATTTTGGAGGGTGGTTTGTGACAAAATGTGTTTGTGAATTTTGAGAGGTATAGGATAAAATGGGTTGAAAATTGAAAAAGAAATCAATAATCCGTCACTCCAGATGGCCGGTCCCCTTAAATAGGGGCCGGTCCCCTTAATTTTAAGGGGGCCGCCTGGGTATTTAAGGGGGCCGCCCATCTGCTGACTTCCAGATTACTGGAAATGAGTTTTTGGCATAAATTTGTAGAAAAGGTTGTGTTTTTGGGTTTAGTTTCAAGCAAGTCCAACTTCTTTCAAGGCAATTTAGGATTTAATAACTCATATATGCTAAGCATATTTATTTAAGCAACTTTATCTAACATGCAAACTACTCATTAAGCATATAACATGTATATACATATATTAGACAAGAAGATAATACATAGCACCATGTAATTCATAGTATTATACTTAGGAAGATTAAAAGGCTAGTTAATTAATCCTATTGATTATCTATGTACAAGGGAATGTGGAGTTGTGATAGCATGGACTTTTAGACTTGTACCAAGTGAGATCTTAAATAAGTAAACCATGATTTTTCATTTTTGATTTAGTTCACTTATAAGTGTCATATACACAAGTATATATGACATATATGAGATCACCAAGCATGATTTAAAGAAATGTTTTTGGCATTATTCAACAATGCTTGAAAGTAGGTTTTATGTGGATGTGAAAAATATATTAATGAAATAGTTTTGGCTTTGTTTTCAAAATGTTTTTATGAGGAAAGAAAACATATTTTTCCAATCTTTGGTTTTTAATAAACACGTAATTATAGACACAAGTTTGGAAGAAAGGTAGGATGGTGAAACATGTTTAATAGAAATGTGTCATAATCTTCTGAAAATTATTTTTCCAAAATGTGAAGTTTTTGCAAATTTAAAAATAAGTCCCATTAACTATAGATTTAAAAAATAATGGTTTATAAAAGATCTCATGCTCAAGTCTATTGTCACATGTTACCTCTTTCTACATATCCTATGACATTTACGCATGTATTATAACTAAATACAAAAATACATCATGTCAGAGTAGTTAGAGAAAAACAAAAGCTATTATAATGACAATGCATTCAACTAAACAAATAATTACGAAGGCATGCAGTCAAATCACATAGGAGCAAGTAAACATCTAGAAATTTTATATACGCAAGATGACATAAATCTAGGAATGAAAAGCTCTAGTGAAAAGCAAAGTTCATAACAGTAAACTATCGTTAGGTATATTTAGGAAGAATAATATATTCAAGTTGGAGAATGAGTATGAGACTATTACTAGTGGTGCTCAATTCAGGCTAAACACGACCGTTTTTACGGGTTACACACACCCAACTTCTCACATAGAAGCAATTCAACCGTTAGGTCAAATTGAGTTTCTAGTCAATAGATTCTCCAGTAGTCATTCTCTTTTTAGAAGAAATTAAGTTCCTAAATTTACTTATCGAAGAGTACCAAATATGAAGATTGCTTGGTTCACTAACACTTAGGGGGGCTAACTAAAGGGTTTCTAGTTTATTAAGCCACAGAACGAATATAGCTAAAGTGTAAAGGCAAAGCAACCTATCAGACTAAGCATATCCTAAGGCATTAATAAGATTATATGCATGAAGTAATTACTTATGAAATTTTAAATAGAGAACTTACCTCACGTCCTAGCTTTTCTTCGTAATGTCTCAGATGATGATCTTATTTAAACCGAAGTGGCTTGACCCGAACATGTCTTGTACGGATCATGATCTTCTCCTTCGTCTGTGTCACTTCATGATTTTGGATTGAGTTCACTTTGGAGTTGATTCATGTAGTCTTCGTCGCTAACACCTACATTAACAACATTTGAACTAGTAGTACATGTATCTATTTTATCTAAATGTTTATCTATTAAATTTTCTAAGATAACTAATTCATGTACAAGATTAAAATCCTCATCTTTGGCTTGACATTTTTCTTGATGAAAGTTTTAGAAATTTTTCCAAATATCATTTGCCGTTTTACAGAAGAATATTCTTTCATATTCAACTTTCGGCAATGTTTTTATAAATAATTATTTTAGCTTTATTATTTATTTCATTCTTTGTTTTCAAATAATCAATTTGACTTTCAAAATTCGTTTTTGTTTGATTTTCAAAATCACCAATCGAAATGACATGCCAAAGATCTAGATCAATTGATTTCTCATAAGTTTCAAATTTATTTTTCCATTCAAGAAAAGTATAGTTTTCAAATAGTGGTGGTTTTAGCAAAGATTCTCCTTCTAGATATTTTTCGAATTCCATAGATCGATTCAAGTTTTAAAATACAGTATATTTTAAAGATCTTGATTGACGTGGCTCTTGATACCAATTGTGGAAAACTAGAAGGGGGGGGGGGGTTGAATAGTTTTACGTCTTTTTAATTTTATTATGAAACCTTTGTTTTATACTTTTAAAAACTTTAGATTCTAGTTTGTTATGAAAAATAAAACATAAATCTTATTATTAGTTATATATGTATTCTTTTAAATTGATTGTAAAAGTTTTGGTTTCTTGAATGGATTTTCAATTTGATCTTTATGTGAAGTTGACCTCTAATTAATACTAGCAATTATATAAGCCTATGTGTATGAAAGTAATGACGATGCAGGTAAAGAAATAAATAAGGTATGGAAAGATCTAACCGAGACACGAGAGATTTATAGTGGTTCGGCTACAAGGACACCTTCCTTGCCCTACTCCACTCCCCGAGCACACCTTGCTCGAGAGTTTTCTTCACAACTTCAATAAGCTCCCTTATGGCGGAGAAAACCGTACACAACTTTGGCTTACACAGGTTTAACGACACAAAGCTAAATGTCGAGTTCTAATCGTAGCTAGAACCAATCTCACAACTTCACAACACAACTTCTACACGACTTAATCACGACTTCTTCACGACTTCTTCACAACGGCTTCACGACTTCTTCACGACTTCTTCACGACTTCAACACGACCGCTACACAACCTCTATGATGTGGCTTCACGACTTCAACACTATGTCTTCATGACTTAAGACTTCACGACTTCAACATGACCGCTACACAACCTCTATGCTACGGCTTCACGACTTCAACACTAGGACTTCACGGCTTCAACACGACCGCTACACAACTTCTATGCTACGGCTTCACGACTTCAACACTAGGACTTCACGACTAGGACATCACAACTTTAACACGACCGCTTCACAGCTTCTATGCTACGGCTTCATGACTTCAACACAAGGACTTCATGTCTTATAAGCTACGGCTTCACAACTTCTACACCACGGCTTCACGACTTCTACATTTTGACCTCACAACTTCTATACCACAACTACTTATACAACATCTTCACTACTTACACACAACACTAATCTACAACACACACCTTACATACAAATGAATGAATAATTTACAAACTTTGTTAAACACACAACTTAAGTAACAAAATGATACTAAGTTGTAATACTTCTAATCTTGATTGATAGAAGTATTCTTCTTTTGCACTTGGATGGTGGAAGCTTGGATCACTTGGAAACCAATGCTTAAGATTACATAATCAAAGGTTTTTGTTAGATATGAAATGAGATCTACAACAGAAAGTTTTAGTGCAAAAGGGTTGAGAAAAAAATCCAGGAGAAGGCTTGTATTTATAGGGAAAAATCTGGACAGCTGGAGCCTACTGGAGCGGGGGCAGTCCCCTTAATTATTAAGGGGGCCGCCTAGTAAAATTAAGGGGGCCGCCCCTACTGAACGTTGGCCAATTTTGTCCTTTTGTGGGGAAGGTTTTTCTGGAACATTTTAACTGATTTTGGTTAAAAATTAGAATTCATATTTTTATAAAAGATTAAACATTTTTATTTAATGCCAAAAATGTTTTTCAAAAATATATAAAATGTTTTTGATGTTTTATAAAAAATCTAGTTTTTAAGAAAATGTTCCTTTGATCATATAATGCATTAAGCATTAGTTCATTCATACCTTAAGTGATTTTAGTTGTAGAAGTGAATATTTACAACTAAGTACTTGTTTAATTTATAAGTTTATGTTTTAATGAGTTTACATTTTGTGATCATCAAAACATAGAGATATGAATAAATATTGATAATGTTTTTAGGCATTTATTTATGTCAACAACACCAACTTCACCACCATCACCATATTCACTTCAACAAAGCATTACTAATTCTGGTCTCGCCGAGTGGGGATCTACAATACTTGGGAAGTTTTTTTGGTGGATGGATAATTGATGTTGACTACTGACTCCCTCAGAGAAGCGAATGATCACATCATCTGTGTGTAAAGGTCAACATCATTTGTGTCGTAACAGTTATCTTGCACATCATAAGTAGTGAATAAACATGTGTTGTTATGTGTCAGAATATGAATCTTTTCATGAGTTTCTCGCTAAACTCCAAATCATTTATAAACTCATCATTTCTGACACTAACATTCTCCCTCATTGATTGAGGGGGAGCATAGTAATGTTCCATTATTAGTATATATTGAATCAGACCACATTTTCTCCCATAATTTTGAACATACTTAAATCAATTGAGATCCCAAATCTCAAAAGGTTTGAAATTTTTGATCGGGGGAGAGAATGTGATTTAAATATGAAAACTGATAAAATGTGATCTTTTGGACTCATGTGTAGGCTCTCTCATATGTGCTAAACTCTTTCGTATATCGATGCACATATTGAGGGGGAGCAAATGATTTATGATGGCAATTGTGGAAGAATACCAAAGACCGACCATTTTATTTAATGTACTAGAGTTATAAGGATGGTAAGGTTAGGTATCAGTTCCCATGATCCAGCCAGAACCGGAGGGATCTTCCCAGGGACAATCCTCTAGTTAGAATAGAAGTCCTTAGGAACGATGAAAAAAAGGAGAAAAGTGAGAATAAGGGAAGAGTGCCGACTGAGATGGAACTGGTACTGGAACAAACCCAACAAGGTACTAGTGATGAAGTCTCGATAAGCGCTGAAGGGGTTGAAGAATGAAAAAGAAATGTAAAAATAAAGGGTGAAAAGAAAGAAGCCCTCCTTACACTTTAGGCAGAAACCGGGTCAATACATATGCCGTCAGAATCACTTAGTTGATTGCTGACATTAAAGACAAGTATCATGGACCCAGTGATACACTGCACAACCCTCCCTAGCCACTAAAGGTCCCTCAAAGGACTCTTGTTTCATTTGTCACGGAGATCAATACATTTCTACGTCTCTCTTATTCCAAGTTAGACGATATTGAAAAGGTGGCAGTCATCTCCAGCCTCCGATCACTAAATCAAAATGCACTATTGAGTCTAGAGCCAAGAGATCATCCATAAAATCTCATTAGGACACATTTCCAATATGCTTGCTGTCTCATACACCGTGAAAAGTAAGAAAACATATATTAAGAGTCCTACGCATTATCCTTGTGGTATTGCCAGAACATCCGAGTGATACGTAAAGTTTTCACAATGAAGATGGAAATCCTTCAAGAGCCAACATCAAACAAGCTCTTGGTGGGTGACATGTGAGATCCTTCATGGATCAAACTTGTGACAACTGGAAAGAAACGATGGGGCGATTCGCATTTGAATCAAACTTGTTGATGCGTGGTTTTGCGACCTTACAACAGGTTTTACCTCTCGAGGGACCTCAAGAGGCTTGCAATCCCCACCAAGCAGTGTACCTGACCGATGTAGTATAGTGTAGTGGCAAGTACCGGGGGATTGATCGTTCTCTAGGGGAATAGTGTCGTTAGGATTGAAAAACTACTCTAATAGGTCTAAGGGTGAGGGAAGATTCTTTTTGTATTTTTTTTTATATTTTTATGAAAGCAAGTAAAATCTCGGGTTTGAAGGAGTAGGCGGAATTAGTTGCTAGTCAACTAACCCAAATAACTACAATTACAAATAAAATAAAATGACTGAAAATAAAAAGGTTGTGGAACTTATATGGAGAGAAATGTGTTGATGAACTCAAATAAGTACATTTTATTACTATCATTTATCCTATTAATTTGACTTGTTTTACTATATTATGTATGAGGATTGATACTTAATCGTTTACTTTTATAATTCTCAGGTAAAAACAAGCATTTGGTGAAACTTAGCGATTTTGGACTAATTATGGAGCAAAACATGCAAGAAGTTAAGAGTCTACTGAAATGAAGAAGATCAAGACTAATCTGCTCCAGATGCGCCGCATCTCACTCATTACATACGGCGCATCTCTATTAAGATATCACCAGATACGATCCAAGATACAAGAGGACATGCGCCGCATCTAATCATGAAGTTACGCCGCATCTTCTGGCGGTGTACGAATATTCCTGAATATTATAATCTTGGACCCCAAGCGAAGTTAAGTCAATGCGCCGCATCTACTTAATAGATGCGCCGCATCTTCCCTCAGACAGAAACTATAAATACCCCAAGACCAGACGAATTTCGAGGAGGAATATATTAGATTCGAAGACCGAAGCAGCAGAACCCTAGGACGAATTCAGTCAAGGAGGCAGCACAAGACACACCAAACGAAGATACAAGAGCTGTAAAGAAGGTGCTGCATGTGTTTAATTCATTAAGTAGTTTTGTTTTATTGTGTTAGCAAACTTTAATTCATCAGGATTGGTGGCTTGTGTAATGTGACAACGAAAGATTGCACTCCCTTTAATACTTGCTTTCCCATCAATTAAAGTTTATATGTTGATGTCTTTGGTTACTACTTATTAGTGCATTGATAACCTCTGTGTTTATTAGTGGCTTGCGGGCATTTGACTGCGGAAAATAATGTGGCTCCCACGGTTATTACTAAATTTATCACTTAGGAATAACTTTTAGACATAAGTAATCATTAAGGGTTTACTCGCCGATAAGAATAGGACCAACGAGAAAGGGTTAACTACATACACTTCATATAAAGCTATCAATAAAACAAGTGACAATCTACTTAATCATAAGGACAGCCCTCTTATTGTCTCGAGTATTTATCTGTGTACGTGTGTGCTACTTTCTGATTCGTGCATATTGGTTTATTTTATTATTTAATTGCAAACAAATCATGCCAGTCTCTCAGGCTGAAACCCCCTTGCGTTAGGATATTAAAATACTGATTAGAATAACGAGATAATACGTTCCACTCTTAGTGATCGACACTCTACTTACCATTATATTAATACTGACCGGGTACACTGCTCGTTAAGTGTGTGTGTTATTGATAAGTCGGCTAAATATAAATTTAAAACTTGAGTAGGCATTAAAATTGCTAAAACGCAACGACACATCACGCACCATCAAGTTTTTGGCGCCGCTGCCGGGGAGTGAATTGTTATTATCTGTTAATTTGATTAGTATTTTAATTAGGTTTTTCTTTTTATTAGATTAATTGCATCATTGTATTATTTTGCATATTTGTTGTTTTGTGTGTTATTTGTTTGCCTTTATTTTTGTTTTTGTGTTTATTTTTGTTTGTGTGTTTTAATTTTTGTTTTTATTTTTCGTATTTTTTCTGTTCTGCTATCGTTGTACTGTGCTAAATCAAACGATACGGCGCATCTGATCTCTCAGATACGGCGTATTGCGTTTAATTTTTTTTATATACAACGCGTTTAATTAATTCGATACGACGCATCTTTTCCCCAAGATACGGCGTATCTGTTTTTAATAAGAAATTTTTTTTTCTAAGCGATAAAGTAATACGACGCATCTGCTTTTGCAAATACGGCGTATCTGTTTTTGATAAAAAAAAATTTCTAAACGTTAACGCCATACGACGCATCTGCTTTAGCAGATACGGCGTATCTATTATTTTAATTAAAAACAGTTTGTGAATTATTAAACAGATACGGCGTATCGATCTCTGTCGATACGGCGTATCCTCTGAATCAAAAATCTTGTATTTTTAAACATAACGAAAATACGGCGCATTAACTTTCGTTAATACGACGCATTTAATTTTAAATAAATATCGATTTTTGATTAATTAATTCGATACGGCGCATTCATAAATTCTAAGCGGCGTATCTATTTTCTGGATAAAGTCTGATTAAATTTTAACAATTATAAGATACGGCGTATCCAACTCTTTGGATACGGCGCATCGTCTGCAGATATCAGCAACGTTTATTTTTCTAATTTCCGAACGTAAAATATTCTGACTTACCCTTATACTAGGAAGCTTTTACTTTGAAATCTTCTTGTTCTTAATTTTCAGGAACAATGTTCGATATTTTCCCATATTGGTTCGGAAGACCACAAAGAAACCTTACTATGGAAGAGTTTGCACTACTAATCGCTCAAGCTAATGAAAAAGAACATCATGAAGCAAGAAACTTTATTACTGAATTCAAAGGCAGTCATGAGCTGTTACTAAAGGAACAAAACAATATGATCAATGGTTTGGCAATTGAAGTGCACCAATTGTCAACAGTGCTTAACAAGGTTCTTTTGGTAAGGCACGATCTGAAAGGAATTACAACCAGAGGCGGAAAGTCAACCTTTCAAATCGGAGAGACACCCGAGGATGACAGTACCAAAAAAATTTCCCCTGAATCTTTATCACCTGAGCAAGAGCAACCAAAAGAGACTGATCCAGAACCTGTAATTAGAAGAGAACCTTCTGTTGAACCTAAACGATCAACACCACCTTTCCCACATAGGGTAAGGAAAGAGAAAGAAGATGCCTATCAAAAGAAATTCCTGGAGAATCTCAAGCAGCTGCAGCTAAGCATACCATTTATGGAAGCCCTAGTGCAAATGCCGAAATATGCTAAATATCTGAAAAGCTTGCTTACAAACAAGTCTAAACTCGAAGAGGCTTGCACCATAACAATGGGGAAAAGAAGCTCAGCGACATTGCTCAACAAACTTCCGTCTAAAGAAAAAGATCCAGGGAGTTTCACTATTCCTTGTCAAATTAAAAATTTGCATATTGAAAATGCCTTAGCCGACCTAGGAGCTAGTATAAGTCTTATGCCCTCTTCTATGTATGATAAATTAGGTCTTGGTGAACCAAAACCTACTAGGATGTGCTTAGAACTAGCTGATAGGTCCATACAATACCCATTAGGAATAGCGGAAAATATATTAATAAAAGTTGATAAATTTGAATTACCTATCGACTTCGTTATCCTTGATATGCCTGAAAATTCTAGAACTCCTATAATATTAGGACGACCATTTTTAGCCACTGCTAGGGCCATGATTGATGTTTTTAATAAAAAAATAACTCTTACCATAGGAAAAGATGAGGTTGAGTTTAACATGGAACAATCTATGAGTAAAGATAATTCCGATGATGATGAATGCTATAACATCGATGTTTCTGATGACACGATTAATCAATTTACTCAGAGATTGTTAAAAAATAATTTGCTTGATTCTTTTCTGCTTAAAAATTTAGAAAACACAATTGCTATAGAAGATCAAGTTGATGAGAATACTATTGATTATAATTTAGCTGCTGATTCTGCTGTATGTAACGCGATACGGCGCATCGAAAACCTCGATGCGGCGCATCTATCTGATGACAGCAGCGATATAATTAAAGAACAGGTTTATTCCGCTAGTGCTACTGAAATTGATAATGTTAAACCTGTGCTTAAGGATCTTCCTTCTACTTTGGAATATGCTTATTTAAACGGAAATACTAATTCACCCGTTATTATTGCATCTGACTTAACGCCAAAAGAAAAAGAGTCTCTTTTGCAGGTACTATATAAACGAAGAGGAGCATTAGCGTGGAGTATGTCTGATATTAAGGGAATTAGCCCGTCATTTTGTACACATAAAATCCTTATGGAGGATGAATTCAAACAAACTATCCAACCTCAAAGGCGTTTGAATCCAAAAGTCCAAGATGTGGTGAAAAATGAAATCGTAAAGTTACTTGACTCCGGACTTATCTACCCAATTTCTGACAGCTCGTGGGTCAGTCCTATCCACGTTGTACCAAAAAAAGGAGGAATGACGGTAGTACTCAATGACGACAATGAGCTAATCCCTTCAAGAACTGTTACCGGATGGAGAGTTTGCATCGACTACCGAAAACTCAATGATGCTACGCGAAAAGATCACTTCCCTCTTCCATTTATTGATCAAATGTTAGAAAGACTATCAGGATATAATTATTATTGTTTTTTGGATGGTTTTTCAGGTTTCTTCCAAATACCCATTGCCCCCGAGGATCAAGAGAAGACGACTTTCACCTGCCCTTATGGAACCTTCGCCTATAGGAGAATGTCGTTCGGACTATGCAACGCCCCTGCTACTTTCCAACGTTGTATGATGGCTATCTTCCATGATATGGTAGAAGACTTTATGGAAGTCTTCATGGACGACTTTTCGGTGTTCGGTAACTCATTTAATGATTATCTCTTTAAACTTGATAAAATGCTTGCTAGGTGTGAAGAAACTAACCTTGTTCTTAATTGGGAAAAATGTCATTTTATGGTTAGAGAGAGAATTGTGTTAGGACACAAAATTTCTGGGAAAGGTATAGAAGTCGATAAAGCTAAAATTGATGTAATTGCCAAACTACCTTACCCCACTAACGTAAAAGGCGTTAGAAGTTTTTTAGGGCACGCTGGATTTTATCGTAGGTTCATAAAGGATTTTTCAAAAATATCTAGGCCTATGACCCAATTGTTGCTAAAGGATGCAAAGTTTGATTTTTCTGAAGATT
The DNA here is from genome assembly GCA_021014915.2 of Artemisia tridentata subsp. tridentata. NCBI lineage: Eukaryota > Viridiplantae > Streptophyta > Magnoliopsida > Asterales > Asteraceae > Artemisia > Artemisia tridentata. The sequence continues at coordinate 355,382,538 of CP139508.1, read as the reverse complement.
GCAAAAAGGCATTTAATATACTTAAAGAAAAACTAACTTCTGCACCCATTATAATTTCGCCGGATTGGAATCTGCCTTTTGAACTAATGTGTGATGCTAGTGATTATGCTGTTGGAGCCGTACTTGGCCAAAAGATAGATAAGAAATTTAAGCCAACTTATTATGCTAGCAAAACATTGAATAATGCCCAAGAACACTACACCACCACGGAAAAAGAACTTTTAGCAGTAGTTTTTGCATTCGATAAATTTAGATCATATCTTATATTGTCAAAAACTATGGTTTACACTGACCATTCTGCTTTGAAGTATTTGTTCAATAAACAGGATGCCAAGCCAAGGCTTATTAGGTGGGTTTTATTGCTCAAAGGATTCGATATTGAAATTAAAGATAAAAAGGGTGCCGAGAATCTAGCTGCTGACCACTTATCTAGACTTGAAAACCCTGATATGGAGGTGCTTAACGAAAGGGAAATAGCTGATGACTTTCCTGATGAACACCTTATGATGGTAGGAATTAAGAGCAATAATAATGGACCATGGTATGCCGACTTTATAAACTTTATTGTTGCAAATGAAATTCCAAAAGGGCTAACATCCGACGAGAAAAGAAGGTTTATAACTCGCGCTAACGAGTATATTTGGGATGAACCTTATGCCTTTAAATTATGTCCTGACAATATTATACGAAGATGCGTAGACGGTGATGACATCGCAGCAATATTGGCACATTGCCATTCAGGGCCAACAGGGGGACATCACGGTCCAGTCATCACAAGAAGAAAGATCCTGGATGCGGGATTTTATTAGCCCACTATGTTGGAGGATGCGAAAGATTATATAAAAGGATGTGATGCGTGTCAACGATCCGGAAATATTACATCAAGAAACGAAATGCCGCAAAACTATATCCATGTATGTGAAGTTTTCGACATATGGGGATTAGACTTCATGGGACCGTTTCCTGAATCTAAAGGTAATAAATATATTTTGGTTGCTGTTGATTACGTATCAAAATGGGTCGAAGCGCAAGCATCTCCAACAAACGACAGCAAGGTAGTACTTAAATTTTTGCAAAGTTTATTCTCTAGGTTTGGAATTCCTAAAGCATTGATTAGTGATAGGGGAACACACTTTTGTAATCACCATCTGGGAAAAGCCTTGCAAAAATATGGAGTATATCATAGGGTTTCCACCGCATACCATCCTCAATCAAATGGTCAAACTGAAGTAACCAATAGAGCTATAAAACGAATTCTTGAAAAAACGACTGGGTATAATCCTAAAGGGTGGTCTGACAAGTTAAATGATGCTTTATGGGCATTCCGTACAGCCTATAAGACACCAACGAGATGCACTCCATTTCGTCTTGTATACGGAAAAGCATGCCACCTACCGGTCGAAATTGAACAAAGTGCATATTGGGCTTTGACGAATTGTAATATAGATATGGAAGCTGCAACGAAGAACCGTTTCATGGAACTTAATGAACTCTATGAACTAAGAGATGAGGCCTACAAAAATACTAAGATCTACAAAGAAAGAACTAAAAGATGGCATGACTCGAGGTTACGTGGGGATAAAACGTTTACTATTGGAGAGAAAGTGCTACTATTTAATTCCAGATTAAAGATGTATCCTGGTAAACTTAAATCAAGATGGACGGGACCGTTCGTTGTCAAGAAAGTGTATCCATATGGAACTATTGAAATATGCGATAAAAATGGTTATATATTCAAAGTGAACGGGCAACGTGTGAAGAAATACTTTGATAATAAAATTGAGGATAATGAGAACGAGGTGGTGGAGTTTGAACCTGAAGTATTGGAGTAAAGAGCTGAACGTGAGTCTAACTTGAGGACTCTGGAATAAAGACAAGTGCTTACCGGGAGACAACCCGGAGAATTTTTATTATTCTGTTTTCTGTGTCGAGTCAGTCAGGCCCGCATGAGGATACGGCGCATCTCAATTCTGAGATGCGACGCATCTCCTGCAATGGTCATATCTTATTTTATTTTTCTGCATTTTTATTTTCGACTTAAAAACTATTTATTAGTTTATTTTAATGCGGCGCATCCCTGGTTAAGGATGCGGCGCATCTTTATTCTGATCCGTATTTATTCCAGGCTCGATACGGCGTATCTTCTTCCATAAGATACGGCGCATCGACTGACCTGATGATTTTCAGTTTTAATTTTTAAGTTTTATTTTTTCCTAACTACTAATGTATTATGCAAGTTTGAACCTTTCTTATCTTAGGTGTGTTTTAAAGTGTTGGTGGTATTATAGTTTTCTGGATTTCCTGTGGATACATCAAGTATGAACCTTTAACGTTCTCATCCACAAGAAAGATGATTTTTGCTCTTATACTAATGGAGGATCATACCGAGCAAATCTCAGGGGAGTTTTCCTGTTCTAATTCTTTTATTTTCCAGTTTTTAACCCTTTATACAAACAACGAGGACGTTGTTTAACTTAAGTGGGGGGATTGGAGAATTAGAACACTTAACAATTACTTGTCCTAAACTTTTTCAAAAATTATGCTTAAAATGTGCTTAATATATCAAACTTAAAAATTTTTAGCATGTTTTTGTTTAAGATCTAAGTTGCATAGCTGCACACATGACGTTATTTTCAAAAATTGTGATTTTCAAAATTCACAAATCTATGAGTGTGCCGGTGACTTGTAAACTTTAGAACTTGGCTTGTATACTATTCGAGACCACCATAATAAGTATTATATTTATATAATTGGAATGACTTGTCTAAATTGGTAAAATTCTAGGATTACACCCAAATAGCCTATTATATGTTATGTGTTATTAACTAACTACACTGGTTAGTTAACCCCCGTATAAACCCTTTTGTTACTCTCATTTTTAGAGTAAGATACCCCTAGAAAAACACTCAGAGCCATTCCTTTCGTTTCTTACACCTATGTTTAAAATGTTTCGTTACACCCTTACACCTTAGCCTACCCTGTAGATTAGAATCCGTGGTTGGTTAATTGCTATAGGCAAAGTGTGTTTCCTTACATTACCTGTGTTCGCGTGCATAATTCATTATCTTTGGTTAGGTCGGCACTAGTACAAAAATGGGATTTAGTCACACATGCTGTTTTTC
>CP139508.1:355359478-355379393 GCA_021014915.2 Artemisia tridentata subsp. tridentata | reverse complement strand
CAACCATCAAGATTCCATCATGCTCATATTCTAAAGATGTGTTCTCAGAAAGACTCAGAAACAGCAAAAGTTCAAAGATATTAAAGTAAAGTCTAGAGTTCAAGCTCTACAACCTTCAGAATTCAAAAGATTGAAAAGTGAGAACCAGTTGATGAACAAAAGTCAAAGATATATGAGCATGGTGGAAAAGACGAGAAGACGTTGGAGATTGGCAGATCAAGACATACCATATCATATCATATCACATTTCAAGACAAGAACAAAAGAACAAAGATTAAGAAGACGTCTGAAGCCCAAGAAGCAAAGACGACGTCGAGCAACCAAGATGACCAAGACTTAGGGGGAGACTGTTAGGAACACGTTTTTTATTGAATGTCAAGTCTTAGTCATTGTATAAAAAATGGTTGCTAAGGGTTATACGTTTGTAATAGGGTGCGGGCCATAAGTAGCCCATGGGCCGCCCATTTTAGTAAAATATCTTCTAGAATATTTAGTGGAAATGATGCCCTAAATGTTTGCTTATAAATAGAAGGCAAGGGTGGTCATTTACTTTGTTGGTTTTTCATTCTCTTGCGTAAGCTCTGTCCGAATATTTAGTGAATGTGAATCATCCATCTTTCTTTCTTAAATCTCTTCTCTATCAATCTCTCTTCTCTCGTATTTACTTTACTTATTGTTAATCTCTTTCGTAGCTTATAGAGTAGTTGTTATCGTGGTTTATCTAGTTGAGTAGATTGTATTTTTACGTTAATTACTAGGACCTACAGTTTGGATGTTCTGGATCAACGAAGCCCTCTGGTTGTGAGACATACACTTCTTCACGAAGTTGTCCATTTAAAAATGCCGTCTTCACGTCCATTTGGTAAACCGTTATGTTCTTATGAGCCGCGTATGCCAGAAACATTCTCACAGCCTCAAGCCTAGCTACCGGAGCAAAAGATTCCTCGAAGTCAATTCCCTCTTCTTGGCTATATCCTTTAGCTACCAGTCGGGACTTGTTACGAATGACGGTGCCTTCTGCATCTAGCTTGTTCTTCCATATCCATTTCAATCCAACGACATAAATCCCATCTGGTCTTTCAACTAGTTCCCAAACTTCCAATCGTTTGAATTGATCCAATTCTTCTTGCATGGACTCAATCCAATTGTCGTAGGTTAGGGCTTCTTTGATGTTTTTAGGTTCAGATTGACAAACGGTGAGTGCATAAATGCATGTTTCACCGTCTGTGTAGAGTTTTTGTCTTGTCATGACTGGGTTGTCTGGATTTCCAATGACATTTACTAAGGGATGATCCCTTGTCCATTTGTGAGTGGATGGGTAATGTTGAATGTTGTTGTGCAGATTTGACAGTTCCATATTGCTTGAAGAAGATTCTCTAGTTTCTGGAATGGTTGGTGGTGGAGCAAATGGATTAAAAAATGCATTCCCGTCATAATCTGATGGTGTGGAAACTTGATTAGAATTGGGGGAAAAATCTTCAACTGTAGGTGGAGGTGTTTGTTCTATGGATGATGATGGTTCTGGTTGAGGTGCATCATTAGCAACTGCTGTGGTAGAAGTTGCAGGGATATCAGGTGCTTGATTTGAAACGGTTGGAGCAGCGGAACTGGTGGAAGCATCTGAGGCACTACTAACAAGAATGAAATCAAACATTGGAGCAAACAAATCTTCTAAATCCTTCCTGTTAAAGGTTAAGGGTACAGTTGAAGATTCAGGGAAGTGTAGACGGATGTGAGCCGGTTCTAAGCTGTTTTGCTCAGAAGCCATATCTGTGAGTTCATCAAAATTGGCGTGTATAGTCTATTGAATTTCCCCAGTCCGACGGTTCTAAATTCTAAAACCTTTAGAGTTTTCACAGTAGCCAACGAATATCCCAATATCTGCTTTAGCCTTTAATTTACCAAGATCATCACGATCATTCTTCGGGTAACAACGTGCTCCAAAGACATGAAAGTAGTTGATGTTTGGTTTTCTGCTGTGAATAAGTTCATATGGTGTTTTTTTATGGCGTTTGTTGATCATGCATCGGATCTGTGTATAACAGGCAGTTGAAACAGCTTCAGCCCATAGGTAATCTGGTAATTGGGAATTTATCAACATTGTTCTTGCTGCTTCCACTAGTGTACGGTTACGTCTTTCGACTACACCATTCTGTTCGGGGGTGCGAGCAATTGAAGTCTGATGAACAATCCCATGTTTCTCAGTATACTCCTGAAGAGTTTGATTCTTGAACTCAGTGCCGTTGTCTGTTTTGATTTTCTTGACGGTGTTACGGACTTGAACTTGAATCTTGGTGAGAAACGTGATGATCATCGAAGGGGCTTGATCTTTAGTCCGAAGAAAGTGATCCCCAAGTCCATTTCGAGTAATCATCCACTATTACCAAAATGTACTTCTTCCCATTGATAGTTTGAACCCGCCTTGGACCACACAAATCCATGTGAAGCTGTTGTAGGACACGATCTGTGTTGTGCTCTGCTTTGGGAGGAAATTGAGCACGGTGACTTTTCCCTTGTTCACAAGCAGGACACAAATGATCTTTGGCATATCTGAATTAGGGTAAACCGTCAACCAACTTTTTCCTTGCAAGGTCAGTCATGGTTTTGAAGTTCAAATGAGACATTCTTTTTTGCCATAACCAAGCCTTTGTGGGATGAGCTTTTGAGAGTAAACAAATCGGTGTAGATGCTGTCATATCCAAGAAGGAAATTGTGTAAAGACTTGTTCCGCGTTTTCCTTTCATTAAATTATTCCCTTGAAGATCTCGGACAAAACATGTCTTCTCCCGAAAGGCTACTTCTAACTCTCCATCACAGATTGTCCCACTGAGAAAAGATTGTGACCAAGGCCTTCAACATAGTATACACGACTGATCTCGATGTTCCCATTTACATAATCTCCATAGCCCATTATTGCAGCGAAGTGATCATTCCCGAATCTGACCGTTCCGATAAACTTTGCAACAAAGTTTACTAGAAGCTTGAGGTTGCCGGTCATATGTCGGGAGCACCCGCTATCAACAACCCAGAGAACAATTTGGATCACCTACAGCACAATCATTGCAAACAGGTAGAGAATTGGTAACGGTTGCACCCGTTGGGTTAGTAACACAAGTTTCAATTATCTTTTGTACCCATTTAAAGATTGATGTGTTTTGTAACCAACGTTGCCATGTCCAACTAGTCTCAGCCTTTTTCTTAATGAATGCACTCAGTGATTTGGTTGTCCTAGATGCGGCTATGGGTGTGTCATTGGTCTTTTCTGAAACTACTAGTGGTGGTTTTCCTAATATGTACTTGGCAACAGTAGTGAGCCTAGAGGAAGTGCCACTAGTTCGTTTCTTTTTGCGAGAAAACAAAGTTTTAGCAATGCATTTTTGATGATTACCAGATAAAATACTAGCACGACAAAATACACAACTAGCATCAACCACAATATCATACATAACATTCAAAGATTTAACGTCTGTTACATCATTCCTAGAATTAGACTTAGATAAGTTTGATTCTACGTTTGACATGACATGCGTTTTATTCGAACTACTTGCTTTAGCTTTAACTTCTGTAGACTTAGATGATCCATTCCTAGGTTGCAAGACTCTACTCTTCCTTTGTTTCTTGTGGTTCTTGGAGCTGCTAGCCTTAGATGTGATGTCTAATCCTGTGGAAGTTGAAGTATTTGCATTAGTGGCTTGTTTTGATGCTTGGTTAGGTGCCTTGTCTACTTGGTACATTCCTGGGGCAATCTCACATATAGCTTTTTCTTTCCCTTTTTCTAAAACTCTGAGTTTCTTTTTCAGATCCACAATGATGTGTTGGAGTTCTTGATTTTTTGAATCCAAAATTCTTTTTAGACGTACAGTATCATTTCAGTTTTGACCAAGTTCATCAATTTCTTTTTCATATTCAAACAGTTGATGTCTTAAGACGTCAATTTCATTTGTATTTTGACATTCTGAAACATAACTGTTTTGAAATGACACAGACGTTTTTTGATTTTGTAATTCTAGCACAAATTTAGCACTTTGAATTTGACGCCATTCAAGTCTCTTATTAAGTTTGAAAATTTCATTAGCACACTTGTTTTCCACATCATTGTTGATTTGTCTCAGATTCTCATTCTCTTTTAACAAATTTTCTATCTCAATTTGCAACATCTCAACATTCACAGCATGATCATTCACAAGTAACTCATTGCACGACATGTAAATTGAGTTCATAATCACAGAAACCATGTCATAACACAGAACATTTTCTAAGAGTCTATCAACCTCTTTTTCAAAAGCTTTCTTTTTAGATTTTTTTTTTTGTATTTTGTCATCTTTAGCTTTGAAAATGCTCATCATAGACGCAACTTCAGTCTGTAAGTCTTGTTCCCATTGTGTTGCAAATGTCTTAGGTGTTTGACATGAGGTAAAAATTTCTTTTGAAAAATTTCTCGCTTTTCTTTCTCTACTGGAGAAAGAAAAGTAGAGATTTTGATTTGAGAATTAAATTCAATTTCGTTTTCCAAGAGTTGAATGTCATCCATAAATGTCTTAAAATATCGAAGAATTCGATGTTCTTGAGGCATTTTAGGATCAACATCACCCTCTGTCAAAGAACCCTTGATTTGTGCAACAGGTGTGGTAACAGGAGTAACTTCAGAAGAAGCATTTATGGTAGGTTTTGACAGTATTTGTTCTGGTTTGTCCTTTGGAGGAACAAAAGATTTACTGATATGAGGTCTTGCTGAATAATCAAATTGAACTCTTGAAAAAACCTTGTTTGACTTTGATCGACTCTCATTTTCATGTTCAAGATGTTCAAGTTCTTCATCACTACTAAACACAACAACTCTTTGAAAGGTGTCATCAAGTAAAAGTTCTGCATTGTATAACTTGGGATTTTCTCTAAGTGCTTTATGTAGAAAACGTGGTTGGTCACAGCCAATAGCAAATCCATATCCTTTTGGATTTGGTTTTACCGTTAGCCTTTGAATTTGAGTTACGGAATCACCAGTTTTGTACACGACGTTCTGAAACTCTTTGAGTTTGGATTCCAACGAGACAATTTCATCAAGGTATGAGTCAACCCGTTTCTTTATTGTTTGTTTTTCTTTAATCAAAGTGTTTTGACATGTTGAGAGCTCTGTTTTTGTTTTAGAAATTTCAGAGTTTAACATGTCAATTTGTTTTCGAAATTCAAACTGCTCTTGTTCTCTTTGAGAAATTAGCTCATTTTTAGAAATGGTTAACTCACGAACTTGATGTTCTAAATCCTTTGTTTTCACATATTCTTGTTGGAATGCAACCTCAAAGCCTTTCTCACGTTTTGCATGTTTTTCATAATTTGAAAGCTGCAGTTTATAGCACTCATTATCCTTTGTTAACAATGCAATTTTGGCCTTTAGATTTTGATTGATTTCATTGCATTTTTCAATTTGTGTTTGGGTGGTCAGCAATAAGGCCTGAAGTTCTGAATCTTGATCAGGCAAAAGATCATTTTGTTTAAGATGATCATTATTTTCATCATCAATAGAGTCATCAAATGAAACTACAGTGTTTTCATCATCAAATGACACAACGGTGTTTATTTGATTATCTTCTGGTGATGAGAATGATGAATCATGTTGAACAAGATTTTCTTGTGTAGATGAAGATGCAGACGGTGAAGCAATTTCATGTATAAGACATTGTGAATCTTGTACCTGAGATAAGCCATCGGTGTCATATACCGGGCCTGTCTCGGACATGTTCATCTCTTGCATGTTTGCCATGAGCATCACTGCAGCATTTGCTTCTAGGTCTTCCATCTCATCATCAGAATCAGCATTAGCTATGAAGCTCTGTTCTTTCTCATTTACTGTGCCCCTTGCTTCATCCTTTAATGCCATCATAAGAGCTTCCTTTTGGTATGCACTACCCATAGTACGAGGCTTTGGGCAAGCATTTGCCATATGACCACTTCCACCACAGTTGTAACATGTAATTGAAGTATTTGCAATACCTCTCCTTTCATTTCCAGCAGTCTGATTTCTCCTTTGAGCATTCCCCACACTGTTCCTATTTCCTCCTGCAGTATTAAACCTTTGACCTCCTGACTGAAACCTTTGTGAACCATAGCTTCCCATGTTCCCTGAACCATATCTTCCTGAAGACCTATTCTGAATTTCCACTCTTCCATCATTGATAATAGCTTGATTCCTTGTATTTGAGGATGAACGAAGACGGTTGTTGGATTTGTTGGTGAATTTTCCGAATGCCTTGGCGATTAATCCAAATGCCTCATTGAGAGAGTTGAAGGCATCATCTTCTTCATCAAAATCAGTGTTAGAGTACATCATGGAATCTATGTTGTTATACGAGACCATTTGGTTGTCAGAATACTAGGATGGTGCTTCATATTGAACAATTTGGTTAGGAGGTTGTGGTTGAAAGCTTGGTTGAGAAGGTTGTTGACCAAATTCCTGATTTGGTGATGGAAAGTTAGATTGAGCAATGAGAGCAAGCGAATTGGATGTTGGTGCTGATGAGAAACATCCTCTTGCTGTAACTTCCTTATCCACCTCAGATTGATGTTGTCTAAGAAAGTCATACAACAGTCCATACTTGACTTCATTAATCTTCTTAGCTTACCTGAAAAAGGTTGCATATTTCTGCCATTCTGGTCCAAGGCATCCAAGGAATTTTGCGTTGATAGCAATCTTTGGTAACTTGATGTCGTGACGGTCCAAGTCATTGATGATATTTGTGAAATGGTGGTAGTACGATTCTATTGATTCCCCTGGTTCCATGATAAAATGAGTGTATTCCATGTAAAGTTTGGATTCAAGATCTTCTTGATTCAACTCAGTGCCTTCCATGAGAAGATGCACATGTTCCCACATGTCTTTGGCAGTCTTCTGAGCATCAATACTTCAGAAAATTAGGTTTGGAATTCCTTGAAGTATATAAATTACAAAACGTGTTCCTAATAGGGTGTCAAGAGGCTTTTATAGCCTCTTGAGGAGGTGCAAAATATGCATGACTCACCTTTCTTAATAGTTAAGAATATGCATGCTAAGTTACTTCCCTATCAAGTTTATACATGTGTTGATTGATCCAAATGAGAATGAATCTACCAAAGCCAAGTGGCTTTGGTAGTCAATTTGAGTTCTTCCTCTTATTGAATAGGTGTGTTATTGCATTTCTGGTAAGACTTGGAGCCAAAGGGTGAGTTTGCTATTGGTTAGTATAGTGTGATTCATCACCAAGACTAAAAGTCTCGGTGATTTACTCATCTTTAAACGCCTCACATGAGTAGGAGGGGGGAATGTGGTGGAAAAGATACTAGAAAATTAATATGTTTTGTAAAATCCTAAATTCTGAATCCCTATTTTACGTCTAATTTGAAATTTTAACCTAAGTTATGTAATAATCAGTTAATACTTAAAACTATATGATATACACTTGGAATAAAATTAAACCTAAACTATATAGTATAAATTAAATACTAAAATTAAATCTATCATAATCCTAAGCCTAATTAAACATCGGACTACACCCTTTTTATTTTATATGTTATACACGTTTTCCTTGTGTTATATTGAGCCAAAAATTTGATATATCCCCCCTCCTTCACACGTCCAAAATAGCATAGAACAAGAGATAATACAACATATATTGATAACAAAATAAAAGATTTGGTGTTTCCCCTCATACCTTAAATACCATACGGTTTTCTATAAACCTTTTCACAATTCATTCCATCCTACCATTCAACAAACATTCGGCATTTATTTCATCCCCCTATCGAAACCCTAGCAGCCATAATTCTCTTCATTTAGCTCTCAAGGATCAAGAAAAAGGTTGAAGGTGAAGCTTGGTCGATCATTGCACTCTTGGGTTTGTTTGTGTTGTTGATTCATGGGTCTTTGTTTTGGTTTCCTTTGCCTCATTAAACTGCCATAAGGTATCTCATCCTCCTCTTTTGTTTTCAAGACATTCGACACATGTATATGATTAACAACCTGATGTAAAACATGTGATATGAACTGTTATAACCATGATCACATAACATTTGATTTGCCTCGTTAATTTAGTAATACGAATAATCACATGAAATCATAAATGGATGCACCTATATGTGGGCGGTTTTGTGTCACATTTTAACAGCCCTAAGTTATAACTCGAGAAGCCCTAATAAGATCATTAAAGATACACTTAATATGTGTTAAAACCTGGAAAAAAAACCCTGGAATTAATTAATGTTCGATTAGGGTTTATAAGGGGTTAGGAATTTTTTTCTGTCTCACTGCATGCTGTTTAGAAATTGGGTCGGGTTTAAAGTGGTCTAAATTGATGATGACAATGTGTTTTTGCAAGATTTTTGAGCCTAAAAGTAAGTTCAGATTGTGTACTATGTGTATATAAAATTTCATAATTTTTGGAAGTCAAGTAGGCGACTTTTTGATTTTTAGAACATTAGATGTCAATCCTGAGTTCAGAATTCTGAACTTTCAGCTGGTGTTTTTGAACTTTAGTTTCCAAATACTGAGGAATTAATAGGTCTCCTTTTACAAGTAGAATATCTAGGATATATGGGACTTACTGGAATTTTTATAGATTTTTCTGAAGGGTTCTCAGGGGGTAAGAAAATGCAAACTTTCTGGGTGTCTGTGCAGTTATCTTTATGGGTAGGTTTTTGAAATGGTACTATCACTTTGAAATAAAATCTGAGAAAATTACAGTAAGTGCCCAACATGTATAGGTATCTATGATAAATATTTGAGCTTCCTAGTAGACACTTAAGTATGGTGTAAAATTCATAAATATCGGGACCAGAATAAGATAAAATCTGAACTATCTTACAAGTTAAGATTTTAGTGTAACCTAACCCCATTTAATGTGTTTTGACCTAAATAACATTTGTAACGTTAATACAGATACTCTTAAACATGTGTTAATCTACTTTCGACCTAACCCTATACTTAATTGATTTTGCTTAAACTCTAAATTGGTCATCAATGTAAATTAAACCCTAATTAACTATTTATTATACTTAAACCCTAACTTTGTTATATATTGATTTTAAGTGCTTTTAAACCCTAAACTTAACTGATTATCATTTTGAAACCCTAATTTGACCAATTAACGGGAAGTTACTAAAAGTGGTAAGTTACTAAAAATGGAAAGATACTAAAAATGGAAGGAAACCCTAAATAAATATAATAAATGAACTGATAACTAATAATTGATCCATAATTCATGTAGATCTCCTGAAGGAGTGATCTCCATCCCTGTGTTTATTTCTTTCGTTTCTATTTCATTGCTTGCTAAGGTACAGATATTCAGCCCTTTTTCAGTAAGGGCTTTCTCTCATGACTTGTTTCCCTGATTTCTGTTATTCTATTTTGCTCCTTATCTGTTTTGCTAAGCTTATACTATACAATTGATTAGCTTTTTCTTTCAATTACATGATTAATGATTCTCTTTATATTCTGTTCATATCATTTGTTTATCTTTGTTGCCCGAGTTATTTGAACTAGTCATGGAGGTACCATGAACATATCATAGAGGCACCTATGACATGACACTATCTGTGGCGGTGTGATTAGTCCACAGCGTTCCCACTCATGCTATATAGCAACCATGGCCACCATATTTATTATTATTATACTAACATACTTATGCACAGTCTCGAACTTGTATATGTATATCTGTTTTGCAGGGAGCGTATGGATGCATCCTAGGTACTTTGTTCAGTTCAGGTATTTAGTGAATGGATGGTGTGTGCCATACACCCCATATCACATTTGGTAAATCATGAGATGCATATCATGTGTACATTATATTATGTTTTGCTATGATTATGTTTATCTAATTAGGGTCTATTCATGTATCATGTTTAGACATTTTTGTTTAGGGCTCGTGGGCATTCCTTGTTATTTCTAAATTCTGATTCATTCATTTAATTCTCATGACGTATGATATATTGTTCAGCAGATTCACTTGACTTCGTTTTGTATACCTATTCATATTCAGTTATTACTTTATTCATTCGTTTGCTTATTACTTTTCATTATTTATATCTGTTCACTGAGCGTTAGCTCAGCCGCATTTTCTTTTCCCTGCGGGATGCTGGGCATGAGTGATGAGAGTAGGAGCATTGGAAGACCTACCTTGCTTAGTTTTCCATTGTTGAACTTATGAATTATTAGACATATGTTTTGGATATTTTCCTTTGGTTTAGACATCGTTTGGATTTGGTACTTTGGAAGTATTTGGTTTTCATGACTTTGGTATTTATTTAATAAATCTTCCGCTTGCTTTATTTATTATGTTCTGATGTGACACCATAATGTGGCATTTCGACCCTTTTCGGGTTGGGGTTTTACAATTATGGAATTAGAGCCACGTTTCGCCCTGTAGAACTTAGGATATGACCTGTGAGGATTTGGGTAGACATTAGGCTTCCTTTGCTATGCTCTTTCCTTGATATTTTCCTTCCATACATTGATATTATGCTATTTTTATCTTACTAATCCATTTGTGAACCGTTCAGATGGTGAACACCCGTACTAATGAAGACTTTAGCTTAAACCCTGCATTTGCTACAGCAGTTCAGAATGCTGTAAACGCTTTGTTACAAAATCTTACCACCCAAATTGCTGAGGAGGTCCGTCAGGGACAGGTATCTGGTAGTGGAGGTTCTGGTGGTGGTCAGCCCACCAACATCCACACTTGGTTAGAGAAATTTATGAAGCAGAAGCCACGATCCTTTAGCTCGGCTGTTACTCCTGTGGATGCCGAGAATTAGATTGCCCATATTGAGAAGGTTTTTGAGGTTTTGGGTTGTGCAGATAAATTTAAAGCTAGGCTGGCTAGCTATATGCTAAAAGACGATGCTCTGAGTTGGTGGAAGGCTCATAAGCAGGCAAAGGGTGGTGAGTCGTATGTGGCGGCTTTGTCATGGAATGATTTCCGTGACCTTTTCTTTCTACAGTTTTTCTCGCTGACCGAACAGCAGAAGTATGAGCATGAGTATCATACTATTCGTCAGGGTGAGGATGAGCCGAGTACTGAATTCATGAAGTGTTTCCTTAGGTTGGCTGTTTTTCTGGGGTCTAAGGCATGTACACAGGCTGAGCAGGCTAAACATTTTAAGTGGGCTCTTAATGATGGGATTTTGGATGGGGTGGTTAATATGGAGTTCACAGATGTAGCCCAGGTGGGCAATGCTGCTCGAAATATTGAGATACTACGAGAGAGAGCTAGGCAGAACAACAAGAGATATCGTAATGGGGACCGAATTAGGCCAGCAGTTCAGAGCAACAATCAGAGGGGTTATAAGCAGCCGCCCTATGATCAGAAGGGGTTTGATAGACGAGTTCTTGCCAAGCAGGGTAACAACAATGGTCAGAGGTATGGACGTGATCGTGATCGTGGTCAGCACTCCAACCATGCTTCGGGTTCCTCTAACCAGAAGAGATTCCCCGATCAGGCTTCGTCTCCACCCTGTGAGACGTGTGGAAAGTTGCATCCAGGGAAACCTTGTCATCGTGTTACTGGAGCGTGCTTTATTTGTGGGTTGACTGGGCATATGGCTAGGGATTTCCCTAAAAATGGTGGAAACGGTGGTAGGGGTAATAAGAACGATAAACCACCTGCTGCGAAGGGTCGTGTGTTCTCCTTGACCAGAGATCAGGCAGCAAACTCTTTAGGTACCATTTCGGGAATTCTTTTTATGTATGATCGTGCTGTATTTGTCTTATTTGATACTGGTGCAACTCACTCTGTGGTTTTCGTTAAATTTGCTAAACACATAATTGTTTCCCCCACATAACTTGATTATGCTTTATCGATCTCTACTCCTATGAAAGATCTTGTGATCATTCGTCACGAGTATCTGAACTGTCTGCTTCGATTTGATGATAGAATTCGTTATGCTAATCTGTATCCGTTAGACATGTGTGATTTTGATATCTTTATGGGCATGGATTGGTTGACTACACATCGAGCCACTATCGATTGTCATACCAAGCATGTTATATTTGGTGACTTAAATAATCCAGAATTTGTCTAGCATGGTTCCCCATCTGGTAAACCCATTAAGATCATTTCCGCTCTGAAGGCTCGTACCTTAATCTCCCATGGTTATGAAGGTTTCTTGGCCTCTATCAAGGATACTTCATTGGATGGTCCTCACCTAGAGAGTCATCCGGTTGTTCAGGATTTTTCTGATGTATTTCCAGAAGAGCTTCCTGAAATACCACCAGAACGTGAAGTAGAATTCGGCATTGAACTTATTCCTGGGGCTGAACCCATTTCTAAAGCTCCATACCGTATGGCTCCGATTGAGTTGAAGGAATTGAAAGAGCAGTTGTAAGAACTTCTAGAGCGTGGTTTCATTCGTCCAAGCGTTTCTCCTTGGGGTGCTCCCGTTTTGTTTGTGAAGAAGAAGGACGGTAGTATGAGGTTGTGCATTGACTACCGAGAGTTGAACCGTATTACTATTCGTAACCGTTATCCTTTACCTCGCATCGACGATTTGTTCGACCAACTTCAGGGTGCGAAGTTCTTTTCTAAGATTGATTTGAGGTCCGGCTACCATCAGTTACGGGTAAAAGAGCAGGATGTTCCTAAGACTGCCTTCCGTACACGTTATGGTCATTATGAATTATTGGTGATGCCGTTTGGTTTGACCAATGCTCCAGCTGTGTTCATGGACCTGATGAATCCTGTTTTCCATGAATTTCTGGACAAATTCGTTATCATGTTCATTGACGACATTCTATTACATTCGAAGACGAAGAAGGAACATGAAGATCATCTTCGTATTGTATTAGAGACCTTACGTCAGAAGAAGTTGTACACTAAGTTTTCAAAGTGTGAATTTTGGTTGGAGCAGGTGGCTTTCTTAGGCCATATTTTATCGGCAGATGGTATTACCATGGATCCAACGAAGGTTGAGGCTATCACTAAATGGCCAAGACCAACGACAGTGACCGAGGTTAGGAGTTTTCTGGGTCTTGCTGGTTATTACAGGAGGTTCGTGGAAGGATTCTCACGATTAGCTTTACCGTTGACGAAGCTTATGCGAAAAGATGAGAAGTTTGTTTAGGATGAAGAATGGGAAAAGAGTTTTGAAGAGTTGAAGAAGAGATTGGTGTCTGCTCCGATACGTACTCTTCCTTCAGGAACTAGTGGTTTTCAGATTTACAGTGATGCTTCAATGAAAGGTCTGGGATTTGTCCTTATGCAACACGATAAAGTTATTGCTTATGCATCTAGGCAGCTGAAACCATATGAAGCAAATTATCCTACATACGACTTGGAGTTGGCGGCAGTCGTGTTTGCCCTTAAGATATGGCAACATTATTTGTATGGCAAAACTTGTGACATCTTTACCGATCATAAAAGTCTCAAGTATATCTTTACTCAAAAGGATTTGAATATGAGACAGAGGCGTTGGTTGGAACTCCTTAAGGATTATGATGCCAACATTCAGTATCATCCAGGCAAGGTGAATGTGGTTGCAGATGCTCTTAGTAGGAAGTCTGGAATCTTGGCTAGTCTTGATATTGCACCAAAGATTCTCAACGACTTGGAACTTATGGAGGTTGAACTATGTATTCGGGGGTTAGATGGTTATTGGGTGAGTTTGAAGGTTGAGCCTAACCTGATATTTCGGGTTAAGGAAGCACAGAAAGGCGATGGTGAATTGTGGTCTATAATTCAGAACCTGGAAGAGGGTAAACAAACGGAGTTTCGTGTTGACGGTGATGGGATTGTATGGTACGGTGATCGTTTGTGTGTTCCTGGTGATCCTTCTATTCGAGAAGCTGTATTGTCTGAAGCACACAGTTCTCCTTTCACTATCCATCCTGGTTCTACCAAGATGTATAGAGATTTGAAGCAACATTTCTGGTGGAATGGGATGAAGCGGGACGTAGCTACATTTGTGGCCAAGTGTTTGACATGTCAGCAAATGAAGATTGAGCATCAACGTGCTAGCTGTCTTTTACAACCATTGGATATTCCTACTTGGAAGTGGGATCAGATTTCCATGGAATTTGTGATGGGACTACCTTGTACACAGAAGAGGAATGATGCTATCTGGGTTGTGGTTGATCGTTTAACCAAGTCATCTCACTTTTTACCCATTCAGAAAGACTTTTCGGTTAGTAGGTTGGCAGAAATATTTCGGCAGGAGATTGTTCGATTTCATGGTACTCCAGCAGCGATCGTGCCAGATAGAGATCCACATTTTACCTCTCATTTCTGGAAGGGGTTACAGAAAGCTTGGGGTACTAGACTCAAGTTTAGTACAGCATTCCATCCTCAGACTGATGGACAGACGGAACAGACTATTCAGACGTTGGAGGATATGTTGAGGTCTTGTGCTCTTGAATGGACCGGTAATTGGGATGAGGATTTGTGTTTGGTGGAATTTGCTTACAACAACAGTTGGCATGCTAGCATCAAAGCGGCTCCCTTTAAACTGTTGTATGGACGAAAATGTAGAGCTCCTATCTGTTGGAATGAAGTCGGGGAATGACTTATTGAAGGACCGAAGTTGATTGAGGTAGCAAATGAGAAGGTTGCCATTGCTAAGGAGAAACTCAAAGAAGCAAGGGCATGACAAAAGAGTTATGCTGATCGTCATATAAGGGATTTGGAATTCAATGTCGGTGATCGTGTATTTCTTAAGGTGTCTCCGTGTAGAGGTGTTAAACGTTTTGGTATTAAAGGGAAGCTGAGTCCACGTTTCATTGGCCCTTTTGAAATCTTAGAGCGTATTGGTGAAGTCTCTTATCGATTAGCGTTACCTCCGCAATTGTCTCGTTTGTATAATGTGTTCCATGTGTCCCTATTGAGAGGGTACAATTATCATCCGTTGCATGTGGTTTCGTATCCATTTGATCAGATTCGGGAAGATTTGTCTTTTGTAGAGGAGCCTGAGGCCATTTTGGACCGTCAGGAGCGAGTCATGAGAAATAAAACGATTCCGTTCATTAAGATCCTTTGGAAGAATCATCCCGAGCGAGAAGCTACTTGGGAGACTGAAGAATCTATGCGAGCTAGTTATCCGCATTTCTTTTCATGATTGGTACGTTTCCATTTAATCTTTCATGTAAATTTCGTGGACGAAATTTTCTTTTTAGAGGGGAAGAGTTGTAAAATCCTAAATTCTGAATCCCTATTTTACGTCTAATTTGAAATTTTAACCTAAGTTATGTAATAATCAGTTAATACTTAAAACTATATGATATACACTTGGAATAAAATTAAACCTAAACTATATATTATAAATTAAATACTAAAATTAAATCTATCCTAATCCTAAGCCTAATTAAACATCGGACTACACCCTTTTTATTTTATATGTTGTACACGTTTTCCTTGTGTTATATTGAGCCGAAAATATGATATATCCTCCCTCCTTCACACGTCCAAAATAGATAAGAACAAGAGATAGTACAACATATATTGATAACAAAATAAAAGATTTGGTGTTCCCCCTCATACCCTAAATACCATACGGTTTTCTATAAACCTTTTCACAATTCATTCCATCATACCATTCAACAAACATTTGGCATTTATTCCCTCCCCCTATCGAAACCCTAGCAGCCATAATTCTCTTCATTTAGCTCTCAAGGATAAAGAAAAAGGTTGAAGGTGAAGCTTGGTCGATCATTGCACTCTTGGGTTTGTTTGTGTTGTTGATTCGTGGGTCTTTGTTTTGGTTTCCTTTGCCTCGTTAAACTGCCATAAGGTATCTCATCCTCCACTTTTGTTTTCAAGCCATTCGACACATGTATATGATTAACAACCTGATGTAAAACATGTGATATGAACTGTTATAACCATGCTCGCATAACATTTGATTTGCCTCGTTAATTTAGTAATACAAATAATCACATGAAATCACACATGAAATCATAAATGGATGCACCTATATGTGGGCGGTTTTGTGTCACATTTTTACAACCCTAAGTTATAACTCGCGAAGCCATAATAAGATCATTAAAGATACACATAATATGTGTTAAAACCTGGAAAAAAACCCTAGGATTAATTAATGTTCGGTTAGGGTTTATAAGGGGTTAGGGATTTGTTTTCTGTCTCACTGCATGCTGTTTAGAAATTGGGTTGGGTTTAAAGGGGTCTAAATTGATGATGACAATGTGTTTTTGCAAGATTTTTTATCCTAAAACTAAGTTCAGGCTGTGTACTATCTGTATATAAAATTTCATAATTTTTTGAGGTCGTGTAGGCGACTTTTTGATTTTTAGAACATTAGATGTCAATCCTAAGTTTAGAAGTCTGAACTTTCAGCTGGTGTTTTTGAATTTTAGTTTCGAAAAAGTGAGGTATTAGGAGGTCTCTTTTATCGGTAGAATTTTTAGGATGTATGGGACTTACTGGAATTTTTATAGATTTTTCTGATGGGTTATCATGGGGTAAGCAAATGCAAATGTTCTGGTGTCTGTGCAGTTATCTTTCTGGGCAGGTTTGGGAAAACGATTTTTGAAATGGTACTATCACTTTGAAATAAAATCTGAGAAAGTTACAGAAAGTTCCCAACATGTATAGGTATCTATGATAAATATTTGAGCTTCCCAGTAGACACTTAAGTATGGTGTAAAATTCATAAATATCGGGACCAGAATAAGATAAAATCTGAACTATCTTACAAGTTAAGATTTTAGTGTAACCTAACCCCATTTAATGTGTTTTGACCTAAATAACATTTGTAACGTTAATATGGATACTCTTAAACATGTGTTAACCTACTTTTGACCTAACCCTATATTTAATTGATTTTGCTTAAACTCTAAATTGGTCATCAATGTAAATTAAACCCTAATTAACTATTTATTATACTTAAACCCTAACTTTGTTATATATTGATTTTAAGTGCTTTTAAACCCTAAACTTAACTGATTATCATTTCGAAACCCTAATTTGAACAATTAACGGGAAGTTACTAAAAGTGGTAAGTTACTAAAAATGGAAAGATACTAAAAATGGAAGGAAACACTAAATAAATATAATAAATGAACTGATAAATAATAATTGATCCATAATTCATATAGATTCCCTGAAGAAGGAGTGATCTCCGTCCCTGTGTTCATTTCCTTTCATTTCCATTTCATTGCTTGCTAAGGTACAGATATTCCGCCCTTTTTCAGTAAGGGATTTCTCTCATGACTTGTTTCCTTGATTTCTGTTATTCTATTTTGCTCCTTATCCGGTTTGCTATGCTTATACTATACAATTGATTAGATTTCTATTTCAGTTACATGATTAATGATTCTCTTTATATTCTGTTCATATCATTTGTTTATCTTTGTTGCCCGAGCTATTTGAACTAGTCATGGAGGTACCATGACCATGTCATAGAGGCACCTATGGCATGACACTATCTGTGGCGGTGTGATTAGTCCACAGCGTTCCCACTCATGCTATATAGCAACTATGGCGGCCATATTTATTATTATTATACTATATGCACAGTCTCGAACTTGTATATGTATATCTGTTTTGCAGGGAGCGTATGGATGCATCCTAGGTACTTTGTTCAGTTCAGGTATTTAGTGAATGGATGGTGTGTGCCATACACCCCATATCACATTTGGTACATCATGAGATGCATATCATGTGTACATTATATTATGCTTTGCTATGATTATGTTTATCTGATTTGGGTCTATTCATGTATCATGTTTAGACATTTTTGTTTAGGGCTCGTGGGCATTCCTTGTTATTTCTAAATTCCTATTCATTCATTTATTTCTCATGACGTATGATATATTGTTCAGCAGATTCCATTGACTTCGTTTTGTATACCTATTCATATTTAGTTATTACTTTATTCATTCTTTTGCTTATTACTTTTCATTATTTATATCTGTTCACTGAGCGTTAGTTCAGCCGCATTTTCTTTTCCCTCCGGCAGGTAATAAGCGGGATGCTGGGCATGAGTGATGAGAGTAGGAGCATTAGAAGACCTACATTGCTTAGTTTCCCATTTTTGAACTTATGAATTATTAGACATATGTTTTGGATATTTTCCTTTGGTTTTGACATCGTTTGAATTTAGTACTTTAGAAGTCTTTGGTTTTCATGACTTTGGTATTTATTTAATAAATTTTCCGCTTGCGTTATTTATTATGTTCTGATGTGACACCATAATGTGGCATTTCGACCCTTTTCGGGTTGGGGTGTTACATGTTTGCTTCTCTTGTGATTTACATACATGCTAGTATAGTAATTTGACTTAGGAAATATTAATATGGCTTAATTTTAGTAAAAAGTTAAATGGAGTGAGTTATATATAACTAATAAGGATTGTTTGTTTACTAGAAAAATATACAAGACTTTAGTATATCTAATGTAGATGTGGAACCGTTTGTTGAACCTAAAATCGTAGGTTCGTGAATTAAGAATCGGTCAATACTTCCATACAGAAAAAAAATGTAGACCGTAAAATATGATTTATTTAAATACCGTAAATGACATCATGAAGTGAGAAAGTTACCGTTTTCGTCCGTTTTCTTTCGTTTTCGTCCATTTTTCATACGTTTTCGTCCGTTTTCATACGTTTTCGTCCGTTTTCTTACGTTTTTGCCCATTTTCGTTCGTTTTCATACGTTTTCGTCCATTTCCTTACGTTTTCGTTTGTTTTCATACGTTTTCGTCCGTTTTCTTACGTTTTCGTCCACTTTTCATATGTTTTCGTCCGTTTTTATACCTGTTTTTACGCTTTCATACCTTTTTGTCCGTTTTCATACGTATGTGTCCGTTTTCTTACGTTTTCGTCCATTTTTTATACGTTTCTGAATATAACAAGTAATATTCAGAATATCACTGGTGATTTTCTGAATATCACTTGTGATATTCTAAATATCACTTGTGATTTTCTTACGTTTTCGTCCATTTTCATACGTATTCGTCCATTTTCTTACGTTTTCGTCCGTTTTCATACGTTTCTGAATATCACTTGTGATTTTCTGAATATCACTTGTGATATTCTGAATATCACTTGTGATATTCTGAATATCACTTGTGATTTTCATGTTACAAAACATCAGTTGTAAATCACTTGTGATATTCAGAATATTACTTGTTAATATCACTTGTGATACTCTGAATATCACAGAATATCACTTGTGATATTCAAAATATCACTTGTGATATTCAGAAACGTATGAAAACGTCTGAACAATGGCCAAAAATATTTAAAAACGGACGAAAACGTATGAAAACGGATGAATATGTAGGAACACAGACGAAAACGTATGAAAGCGTAAAAACACGTATGATAACGGGCGAAAAAGTATGAAAAATGGACGAAAACGAAAGAAAACGGATGAAAACGGACGAAAACATATTAAAACGAACGAAAACGTAAGAAAACAGATGAAAACGTATGAAAACAAACGAAAATGGGCGAAAACGTAAGAAAACGGACGAAAACGTGAGAAAACGGACGAAAACATAAAAACACGTCTGACAACGGACGAAAATGTATGAAAAATGGACGAAAACGAAAGAAAACGGACGAAAACATATGAAAACGAACAAAAACGTAAGAAAACGGATGAAAACGGACGAAAACGTATGAAAACGAAAGAAAAAGTAAGAAAACAGACGAAAACGTATGAAAACGGATGTAAACAGGCGAAAACGTAGGAATACGGACGAAAAGGTATGAAAACGGACGAAAACATATGAAAACGTATGAAAGCGAAGAAAAAAACGTGAATTGAAAAAAAAAAAAAAAAAAAAAAAAAAAAAAAAAAAAAAAAAAAAAAAAAAAACTAGATGGATGGGGAGGATTTGTACCAAAGTAAATAGTTAAAAAAGCCACATAATTAATTAAATCGGTGACGGGAACACAAATTGTAATTACACATAAGATTTAAATGCGAAAAAACGGCGAA